>JAUYWG010000055.1:9055286-9065915 GCA_034779775.1 Enteromius afrohamiltoni
ATGAGAGGGGCGGAGAACACATTAGTTGCTGGGGCAACACATTAGGTGGGTGGAGACAGGGAGCACATGGGACAGAATATACAAGGGGTGGAAAAAAACAACAAATAACATGGAGGCTGGAAGTGGCAACTTAAAGTCTGACTGGCACTTCCAGCAGATCGTAACAATTACACAGACCCCCATGATTGAGCATGCGAAGGACCCCATCATAAAATGTAACATAATTATTAATTTTTTATGAAGGCTCAATTTAGACTGTAGAAAGTAAATATTATAAAGTGAACCTGGACAACAAATCCAGTTTTAAGTAGCAATAGCCAACATTACATTTTATGGATCAAAATTATCAAATTTCTTTTATGCCATAAATCTATATATATTTTGTACTATTAATATATCAAAACATATTTTTGGCTTAATAATATGCATTGCTAAGCACTTCATTTTGACAGATTTTTTTCAGATTTAAATTGTTGTATCTCAGCAAAATAAGACCCTATCCTGGAAATATTATCTGCAGCTTCCAGACAATGTATGAAACCTAATTTCAAATAACTGAACCTTATGACTGGTTTTGGGGTACACGGTCACATGGGTCAAATATTATTTGAAAAATATACAGATTGCATAATTTTTTAATCTAATTTTGTTTATTTTATTATTATATTTTATAATTAATTCATAGTTCAGTTTGTTATTATTGAATACATTCATTTAGAACAAATGCCCATTTATTTTATTCGTTTGTTTTCATTTTATTTTTAATGTTTTAACAATGTATATAAAAGGCAGTTGTTATAGGGTCTCATACTCTTTTGAAGTTCTACGTCACTATAGCCCAGGACAAAAACATGTTTTTAATTAACTATAAACTTTTACAAAATTGTATTTAATCAAATATATAAAATAAATATATTATATTTATTTCAAAGCCATATAACAAATAAATTGCACAAATTATAGTATTTATTATAAAAAGTTGAATACTACTTCTAATATCTAAATAACCTCAACCCATGAGCCCGGGTCCCTCTTGCAGTGTTGCAGCTGTGTCCATGCATTTCCCTGTGCTTTCATAAACATTCACGCACCGTTAATTATATGTGCTTGCAGCTTTTTCCTCAATCTCTTTCATGTTTAGATGACAGGTATTCGATAAGGAGCCTTTCTGTTTGAGCTCGTGACCCCTCCAGTCACGAGCCGACGGCTTTATAATTGACTGGTGAGTAGCGGCATGTAGGAGCGCTATTTCCTCTCATTGTCGAGCGGTCGTGAGCAGGAAGTCGGAAAAGAAAGCAGAAACTGAGGGGGCAGGGCCATTTAAAAATACCTGCTACCCTACAATAACGGGACCACAGACAGCAGCCCTACGGGACAGTGCTGTAGAGACTCGCAGCACAAAATGCAACACGGAGGAGACACCACGCTTGACGCAAACGCAGTCGCGCTGGAGTAACTAAACAACGCGGCTGAAATCTGTCTGTCACCACGTATTACTCAGAGGCTGTGATGAGGATTGAATGCGGGGAGACAGAAATTGAATGCAAAGAAGCTACGTTAGGTGCACTTCGGATTTAGCGCGCATAATGTGTGCTGTAGGTTGAAGAAGGCAGCAAAGCAGGTGCATCTTTGAAGGCAGTTCATTTAGCAGGACGTTGATGGTTTTTCAGCACCGCAGACGGCCAGTGTGGGACACATTTGCCTGGAAGAGCGCATATCAAATTATTATTCCTGAACAATATTTAATATGGCATCTACAATTGAACGAAAAACACTGGAAACGAATGAGTAAGTAAGACCTTTTTTATTTGTAATTGTTGTTTTTGTCTGTAGACAGCAAGTGCAACCACAATAGTGCAATAGCCTATTGGATCATATAACAGTGTGTGGGGCTTAGTTTAACAAATATAAGTCACAGTACAATATCACATTTGTACTCATTTAAAGTCGCATTAACTGGTATGACGCGTTTTCAGGAACTGAGCGCAGGAAAGATACCATCTACCAATTAATAATCCAACGAAACGCTACATTTGCAAAATAATAAGAATAATTAAATAAATAAATAAAGATCAAGTCGACGTTATCAAGTTAAGTTAGGCTGTGTTTTAAACCTTCACAGTTGTAGCCGACATGGGAAACTTTTTAGGATTTTTTTTTAAAGATCCTAAAGAAAGTTGCAATCATTTTGTATGATGTTACCCATTTTTATTTGGGGTAAAGATGAAGAAGTCTTGTTACATGTACATATGCTTATGATTATTTACAAGACTAATCATCTTAGGCTACATTCATAGACACGTTAATTATTATATGTACTAAATATGGCAATTCTATCTGAAATGTTTTACATGCTATTGAAGTTTAGACACAGCCTTATTCGGAGTGGATTAAACAGCTCTGATCATGTGACTATGTAAAAAAAATGTGAATTCAAAACAGTCAGACTTTTGCTTATATGTAACTTATATGTGCTTATATTATAATAAATAGTCACAAATTGCCAGTGCGTAAAAAAATGGTCTGTGTATGTGTGTGCAGCGACCCAAATCGCCTCATTTGACTACTCACTTTACATTTTCTCCCTTGGGGCCATGTGGCAATAGTTACAGCTTAAGAGCATAAAATGTAGGTTCTTCTAAAAAAAAAAAAAAAATGTATCGCATCTAATTGCCAATTTTATGCGTATGGAACACACGTAACCAAGAAAGTGTCAATAAAATACGCACTAGTGCCATCTGGCGTTCGTAATGGCCTATCGCATATTTGAATGTAAACGCTAATCCACAGGGAGCCCGTCGACGAGGTGCTTCAGATGCCGCCGTCGCTGCTGACCTGCGGCGGCTGTCAGCAGAGCATCGGGGACCGCTTCTTCCTCAAGGCCATAGAGCAGTACTGGCACGAAGACTGCCTGAGCTGTGACCTCTGCGGCTGCCGCTTAGGGGAGGTGGGCCGCAGGCTCTACTACAAACTTGGCAGGAAGCTGTGCAGGAGAGACTACCTCAGGTAAGACTGGCAGGCCTGGATTAAACTTTCATTCATTATTAACGCTGTGAAGGCTGACGTATGCAATAACAATATAAAAAAATAAAATGGAACCGTTTATAAAACCTTTACACAATTTGTGTTTCAAATGTGGTTTCTAAATAGGCGACCACTTTATGCTTTTATGGCTCATATAGTATGAGATTGGAATCTACAGCCTATTGTAGGAGCAGAAACACCTCAGTAAAAACAATTTAGTGGAGACGCTGATGTTCATATGGCCAAAATAAAGAAATTCTGATAGCCTGCCATGGTAATCAGTGAGATCTTTAGTATAGCAGACATCTTGCATTAAATGCAAAGAATTTTATTGTGGCAGGGAAATATAATACAGTGCTATACAATGATGACTGAGATATTTTAATTAATTAATTAATTAAATTAATATTGTAATTAATTAATTAATTTAATTAATAATTAATTAATTCATTAATTAAAATAGAAAAAATTAATACTCTGATTTGTGGCCCACGACAATTTATTATTATTATTTTTTTTTAATTTAGGATTTATACTTCTGAATAAATAAGTGTTTCGTTGATGTATGGTTTGTTAGGGTGGGACAATATTTGATCGCATTTTTGGGAAATTTGGAATATGAGGATGCAAAAAAATCTCCATGAAATCTAACCCTATTACCAGTCAAAAATTAAGTTTTGATAATTGTATGGTAGGAATTGACAAAATATCTACATAAGCTGTTTCAGTCAAGTGAGGGTTCAACCTGAAATACTGCTGAGGTACACTAAATACTGTAACAGAAATGTATTCTTATGTTTACTTTATAAAGTCTAAAGATATCACAGCAAAAAGACAAGATAAGCACAACCTGGAGAAGAGGCGTGTTTAGAATGCTAATAAAAAAGGCAACACGTTTGCTATAAAGTCATGTAGTAGCCAAGTTTGATCATAATTTACAGGTCTTAGAAATGTAGAAATCATAATTGGAATGAATGTATATGTCTGCATTGCCTCACATTAAAACAAATATAAACAAATATTCTATCTAAGTGAGTGCTTTAGACTTTTTGCACATTACTATAAAATCAGATATTCAAATTAGGTGGTTGTCTTTTCAAAACCTCTTTCAAGTGCAAATATATTTATGTCTCCTTTTCTGCAGACTGTTTGGTCAGGACGGTCTCTGTGCTTCCTGTGAAAAGAGGATCCGGGCTTTTGAAATGACCATGCGCGTCCGTGACAAAGTCTATCACCTCGAGTGCTTCAAATGCGCTGCCTGTCAGAAACACTTCTGCGTCGGAGATCGCTACCTGCTCATCAATTCGGACATTGTGTGTGAGCAGGACATTTTTGAGTGGACCAAAATGAATGGCAGCATAGCATAGCGTTCCGCTAAAGTCCTAAACGAAATGTAATATTCTGTCTGCATTTGCAACAAACCCTTCAATGAAAGAAAAAACAAACAATTATAATTATCCTTCTGGCTCCAGGAGCCACCGCCATGGACATGTTATAGACCTTCATCTCTTATATTTGAGAAAAATTGCCACCAGCAACGTACACTTGTTTTTCTATTGGTGTATTTTTAATAGCAGCATAAATACAGTTTGTAATGCATTGCAATAAAAGCTGATTCCCTTTGCTACTTTCACAGAAAGTTAGATTTGGACTATATAGTGTTATTTGTTTTGAAGTAACACAATTGCCATACAATGGGAAAACTTTCTTAGAGCCCGAATAAAGAAAATGACTTGTATACTTCTTCCTCACAGGAGAGAGACTCGCTTACTATAACAACACATTACAAGACAAAAATAAATTAGTTATAGCAAATACAGTAACACTTTAGAATAGAGAACACATATTCATTATTAACTAAGAGTTTCTTCTCAATAAACTGCTAATTAATAATTAGTAAAGTACTTGTTAAGTGTAGGTATGGGATAGTTAAGGGACATAAAATATGGTCAAGCTGAATAAGGCATTAATATGTGCCTAATATTAAGCAGCCAATATACTAATAATATGCAAGCTTATTAATAGTAGCTTCCACTAGTTAATAGTGAGAATTTGCTAAAATAAAAAATAAAGTGTTCTCATAAATGCTATTTAAATACATACACACACAATAATGTACAGTAGTGTGCAAAAGTTTGGGGATATTTTTTTCCATTTATGTAAAAGAAAATTATTTTTATTTGATTAAAAAAAAAAAAAAAAAAGTGTTTTAAAATGGTCAATTATTTCTGATGCCAAAACAGAATCAGTAGCCATTACTCCAGTCTTCAGTGTCACATGATCTTTCAGAAATCATTCTAATAGGCTGATTTTGTGTTATTTACATTTTTTATTTTTGGACAACCATGATGCTTTCTTTTTTTAATGATCCTTTGATTAATTTAATGTTCAGCAAAACAGTATTTGTAAATATATATCTTTTTTGTAATGATGTAAAACTCTTTACTTTCACTTTTGATCAGTGTAGTGCACCCTATTAATTTCTTTAAACTTTTTTAAACAATAATCTGTATCAAAATAAAAGTAGGTGTAGTTATTTCGAATAATTTCTGAGAAAAATGCTTAGGTTATGCAGCTCACTTAAGTAAACGCCACAGTCATGTACACTAGCAGCCCTGCAAACTGAGAAATGAGAACAGCTGTCAGATACAGCCTGATTAAAGTCTGATGCTATAGAGAAAAAGTTCTCATATATCCAGCCATGTAGCCTACTTCAAAACACTTGAAGGATACAGTGACAAATCCATAAACAAAATAAAGCAACTCGCACATAATGTATGCCATATTGTCCTTTATATTTATACCCTTCTGGGGGTTCACAGAGCTCATTCAGTCGGCGTGAGGGGAAGACATCTGAAAGCCACAGGTTCTAAACAGAGCTAGAATGCCCAGCTTTGAAGGAGTTCTGAGCTTTTCCAGAAGCCAGTGTTGAGACAGAGGTGAAGCTACTAACCTGGTCTGGGTGGATCGACCAATCACGCCACACAGGCATTTTTTACAGTTAGTTGTGCCTCTAGGGAATTCATGATTCAATACAGACCACCCTGCCGCGAAGGGAAATTGTGAGGAACATTTTGTGAAAAGTGGCGCTATTGGTCAGTGGCATTGGTGTTCTCGCTTTAAACAGAGGGGGGCGCCAGATATCCAAACAAATGTTCAATATCAAAAACAGACACCGTGTGAACTACGGACATGCAAATGCATGGCATGTATGATTCGCTTCGAATGTAAGCATCTGGGTTTACTAGAAAGTAGATCAGTTTTGATATAATATTATATTTTAGGAGACTTTTATATTCATAAATGTTGTCATGAATGCCTTCATGTTTTCTCTTTTGTAAAAAATAATTCCCAAGATTCCGTAAATCTTTGAGTTTTAATAAATTAAAAAGAGAAAGAAGAATGTTTAGTTTATTTATGAAATATAGGGCTACTATAATATCAAGAGGTTTTAAGATTTTAAGAATGCAAGCTTCCAAATGTGAAGCTTTTGTTTTGTGTGTGTTTGAATTTTCATATTGCATTTGTTGCCTTTTTGATTTCATAAATAAAAAGACATTATGTACATATAGTTTTATTCTTTATATGTTAATTTGTTTGTTATTTAATTTTTATCTACTCTGATTGCATCTTTAGGTCCATGTATCCTGCAGGATCTGGATATACATTTTTAAAAAGGTGTATATAAGCAGTATTGGGGCTTGTCGTCACACGTTTCTCAGGCTGTATTTATTTTTAGATAGATTAAAGTCCATTTCTGTAGAGACAGAATAGCTCACCCATACATGAACATTTGCATTAAGCTTACACAACCCTCAGCCCAGCCAAGATAGGTTTGTTTTTTCACTGGAAAAATGTATCACTTGATCAGTAATGGCTTCTCAGTAAATAGGTGCAGTTTTCACTTTACAAGACATGAATCTGAATGATTTGTGGATCTTTGCAGTAAGACCCACTGGTGAATAAGTGATGCAATTCTAAATTATTCCAAACTTATTCACTCTTCCGATGACATAAAGGTAAATACATTTTCAGCAAATGTTCATTTTTGTGTGAACTATTTACTTAAAGATATTCCCATTATTTCCCAGAAAAAAAGCTTTATTTCTGAACATGCATACCTGATCTTTTGTATAATGTTAGGAAATAGATATGACTGTGAGAACCAGCCCTATTCAGTCATTTATCTGTACTGTTGTGGGACATAAACTATGAATGAGCCTTTTTTTAATGATATTCTTGATTACTGTTATTGTTCAATTTGTCCTAAATGTTTTAAATCGCCCCCCTTTTCCCCCTTATTTACATTTAAGTCATCCGAGCTCAAGATCTGCTTGGCAGAGTGACCAGACTTATTCCAGCATTATTATAGATCCAAAATCATGTTACAATTACAAAGCAAAATAGTCTTTATTACTTTAAACCTTCATCAAGATTTCCATACCCACAGAAAAGCCTACTTTCTGATATAAAATTATTAGAAGAGATGCTGATGCAGCTCTATTGTAGAACATACATTTTCTTTCATTCCATGAATGGCTTTTACACATGTTTCTGGAGATGTAAGCTATTCCGAAATGCTCCCCATATGAAAGTGTTTCTGGATTGGACTGACCCACAACTGGAGCTTCTTCTGTAAGGCCCTCTCTGATGGTGAAGATTAAAGGTTTTATAGACACACATGAACATTTGAGCTACAGAGACTCTTTGAAAACCTTTCAGTCCTGCTGGACTTAACCTAAGAATTTGAATCTTGGGTGCATCATCTAAAAGGCTTACATATTAGTGTGAAGGCAGATAAAGGCACTGTCAAAAAAATGGTCTGGAGTCCAGCTGTCTGAAGCTTGAAGGCTGTATCATATACAGGATGTTGTCTGAATGTATAGTCCATAGGTTAATGGGTAACACTTTAGAATAGGTAACACCTGTTTACTATTAACTGCAAATTTTGCCAGTATAAATTCTTAATTTGCTGCTTATTATAGTAAGCAGTTGTTAAGTTTAGGTATTGGGTAGGATTAGGGAAGTAGCTTGCTCACCAATGGGTTCTCTGCAGTGAATATTGCTTTTCCGGGGAAAACGTCATCTCTTCTGAATCAAGAGAGAAATGTGCACAGAACAAGCAGTTCTAAACAAATATATGGGTTTTGATGTGAGAGGACAACAGCAGATTTATTTATTATGGATGGCCATTGTTATGGTTTAAAAATTCATATTTTGTCCAGAAGAGATGGTTTAAACTTAAAATGCCTTAATTATGGAATAGTTTCTTACAGAAGTTGTGGATTACTTGTGAATTATTGGTGTTTTTATCAGCTGTTTAGACTCTCAATCTGACAGCACCCATTCACTGAAGAGCATCCATTGCTGTGCAATACTAAAGTTCCCCAAATCTTTTCTGATGAAGAAAGAAACTAATCTTGGATGGCCTGGAAATGAGTGCATTTTATGCAAATTTGAAATTTTGGATTGAGCTAAATCCTTTACAAACATGTCTGGTCTCATATGTCTACATGTGTATGTGATACAATTCCAGTCAAATTCTGTGGAAAAAACATGAATGTTCTGATAAAATGTTAAACCTAAGATCAAACCCACAGTAAAGTATCTATAAGATAGCATAAGATAGATTGCAGTGGTACAATCTTTAAAAACCCACAAATCTGGACATGGAAAATGTACATAGAACATCCACATGTGCATCTGCAGTTCATTATGAACGGGCTATGCTTTGTTCAAAGGTGCTGTCATATAGTCTTTTGAAACTCCATATTGATGTGCCCATTGTGTTCCATAGATTTGTTATTTGCTGCAATTATTTTTGGCTGGCAACCTCTCGGGTATCATTTTGCACATGTGGATTAGGAAACAAAATGAATTTACGTGACTATGAAAAATTCGGCAAAGCCTATAATGACAGGGTAAATGTTCTGTGAGAAAACTGGCTAAGGTCTATGTTTAGAAAAAATGAAACTGGGATAAACAGACGGGTGATAAAACATCACTAAACCAAATCCTGTCCAAAACAGGGAAGAAATGTTTTTCATTATCTAGGGAATCTATTATTTATCCCATCTGCATCTTTCCCTCCAACTTTCTGACTCCACTTCATCTCCATAGCTCATTTCTGTTTGATACTTGAATCTGCGTGGATTTTGTTCTTCTGTATTGTCTTCTAAGCTGCCTCGAAACATTTTTCACAACACGTAATTGTTTACAGAAAGAGCGTTCCAAACTTTACAACTTTCCCCCCTCATCTATGATGATTTACACTTAACAGACTAGCTCATAACATAAATATGAACCAAAAGTTGAGGAAGATGTGACATTTTCAGCGGTGGTGATTCCACATTGCAGTGGAAGAGTGCATTACATTTTGAACTGAATTTCAGATATTTATTTTATGCTTCAGAGGTTAGACATTTCTTTATTGTTTGATTAGTATACCAACATTATATATATATATATATATATATATATATATATATAGTACAGGCCAAAGAAGCTAGAATATAAAATATGTTTTCAGTTATTTCACCTTTTTTGTTAAGTACATAACTCCACATGTGTTCATTCATAGTTTTGATGCCTTCAGAGAAAATCTACCAATGTAAATGGTCATGAAAATGAAGAAAACACATTGAATGAGAAGGTGTGTCCAAACTTTTGGCCTGTATTTTACTTCTTTTTTTTTTAGGTTAAAGTCCATTAAAAGCAAACATTTCTATTGATATAAAGATCAGCTTTTGCTTTATGGAAAATGAAAAAATGTCAAACAAATGAATGTCAAAAATATTAAATCAATTTTTAGCATGGGATTAACTTTTCACGAAACTGGAAACCACTGGAAGATATTGCCAACCAAACTGAAATTAAAAAGAGTTACAGCATCTTCATCAAGTCTTGATTAATGTTTGACATCAAATTGATATTAAAGTTCCTGTTGGGCAATTAACATCAAATTTATATAGTTGTGGACAAAGACTTTAGATATGGTCTTCGAATTTCAGTTGTGGAGCTCCAAGTGCTCTGATATTAATCCACTTGGATTTTTCATCGTTTGTATCACTTTGCTTGTCTTGTAAGTTTTAGACAGGCTGTCAGTCTCTGCATTTGTGGAGGGGATATTTCAATGGCTCTTTCTGTATAAACAAATCTGTAATCCCTCTTCAGGAACTCAAACCACGTCGACGAGACCCTATGGAAGGAATGAGATGCCATGTATCGTGGCCACACTTCCGTCACCCACCTATGACATCCTAACATTTTATTGGACTGATATCACACATGACTCAGAGCAGTCACGCTGGAGGCGTTCCCCATAGTGTAAATAAAAAAATAAAAATAATTCCATTACATTTATACAGTGCTTTTCTAAGCACTCAAAGCATTGTGAGGGGAACTCGAATGAGGGAGTGAATCATTGAGTCATTCATTCAACAGATTCATTCAAAAAAAATATTAATCCAGGAAAGGAATGCACTACTGTGTTGTTTAGAGACATATAGGTCCTTTTCAAAAAATGTGGATATTGTGATCAAGTTCATTATTTTCTGTAATGTACTGATAAACATTAGACTTTCATATATTTTAGATTCATTACAC
>JAUYWG010000055.1:9072709-9097665 GCA_034779775.1 Enteromius afrohamiltoni
TTCATTGGCCTTTTCCAAAAGATTTGAAGACGATTGGTCTCTCATGCGAGATCCCATATGTAACGTCGAAGTGATTCTACTGAAAGGGTAACTACTCATGTAGAATACCTTATTCAATTAACTGCAGCAGAAAATGCTGTTTTTTAATCAGGGTGGGTTTTATCAATTTAAAATCTCTGCACAGCCTCTGTCAAACTCACCTTAAATCCCACAGTCATTCTCAGTTTGTTTTCAGAATTATTATATTCCACTTTTAACCCAGCTGAAACCCAATACACATATAACTTGAGCAGATATTCCTCTGAGGAATCTCTTAAAAAAGACTGCGGTCAATCTAAAGAAAGCAATCAGAGGCCCTCTCGACACACATCATGATGTCATCACATCCACTTCAGCCTGAAGATAAAGTTAACTTACCGATTCTTGCTGACAGACCCAGTCAGCACTATTTTTGATTCCATGTTCCTTGTCTGTTTCATAATTCAGATCTGAATCTTCATCTTTCTGTGATCTCTGAAGCCAAAGCAAACCGCTGAGTGTATTCAGTCTAATTACAGTTCATCATATACTTTTTTGATCAGTTATTGTGGTTAGTTTGTGTTCGGTGCTTGGTCTGTGGTGAAATGACCTAAGTGATAAAAAACAAATTGAATGAATGTGGTAGGAAGAGAAAGAATTCATCCTAAACCAAAAAAAGTCTAACATTTAATTTAACCTTAGGATATCCAAGATGAGTTTGTTTTTTCATCAGAACAGATTTGGAGAAATTTAGCACTACACTGTAAAAAAACAAATCTGTAAAATTTACAGTAAAAAACTGGCAGCTGTGGTTGCCAGAATAAAACGGTGAAAAATATGGTAACAATATTTTTGTTTTACGGTTTTATGTTAAATTTACAATTAAGTACCGTAATTTCTAATAATATCCATAATAATAGATATAATGTTAATAGACCAACCTATTAAAGTACTGAAATCTATTTTGTAGCTTTGAAATACACTGATGAACACCAAATACAGGTGGTGATGAGAAAGTCACAATCAGCTTTTAAAAGCTATAATTTTCAGAAGGAGCTCAGTGTCATTCACACAAACACTAAGTGCATGTTTTGATAATAACAAAGTTTCGGGAGGAGCAGTAATTCGTAATTATTCGCAGGTGTTCCTAATAAATCTCCTCGTTACTCCTCCAATCATCAGCTCCCTTCCAACTATAAATAAGCCTGTCTCCTTCCTACTAGCATCTCGCTCTTTTGCAATACAAATTCTCGTTGTTTGCCTAACCAAAAGACCAAGATGTCTGATTCTGACTTTTCGGATTACATCCACGAGGAGCCCGCTCCTCCCAAGCCGCTTACTACCACTCCAGCTGGCCATCGAGTCGCGGCCTCAGCAAACCAGCAAGCTGCTGCTTCAACAGGCCCCCTTGCTGCCGCTACTACCAGTCTGCAAGTCGCCGCCACGATCGGCCACCGCTCAATTCTCTTCAGCTAGCTAGAAGGCAGCCGCTACGATCGGCCACCGAGCCACTGCTCAATCCAGCCAGCAAGCCGCCGTTTCAGCTAGCCAGCAGGCAGCCACTACGATCGGCCTCCGAGCCACTGGCCTACTAGGCCCCACCACTCACCTGCCAAGAAAGCCTGCTCCCGCTCTCCACCGCCTGAAAGACCTGCTCCACCAACTCCAGCCTCCTCCTACGCTTCGGCTTGCCCTATTGACCTATTTGTCAATGAGGGGGTACTTCAGCTTCTTTGGGGAGCAGCAGAATTTGGCAGCCATTCATCATCATTTGCTTGCTTCCTTGGGGGGCAGTCGGAGGCAGTGCCGGGCACCGAACCCTCGCGAGGGCTCGGTCCACTAGGGTTCAGTGCTCGCCGCTCTACCGGCTCGCTTCCCGTACAGCACGCCAAATCTGCTTATTCAAACCAAATTTAAATTGCAATGCAGGGAATTTTGGGAATGTCAGTTTACGGTGTTTACCTGTAAATTTAACAGGAACATTAACCATTTAATGGGTTTTTGCCTATGTATTTTACAGTTTTTCTCCGCTGAAATCACGGTCATTTTTTACAGTGTACATCATTTGCTCACCAATGAATAGTGTATAGGTGCCGTGAAAACATGAGTCCAAACAGCTGATAAAAAATTATAATAATCCACAAGAAATCAACGTGACTCCAGCCCATCAATTAATGTCTTATAGTAAAAAAGCTGAGAAACTAATCCATCAAGGCGTTTTAACTTTAAATAGTCACTTCTGGACATACTAGTCCATAATCTGGTTAACTATTTCTTTAACTAGTAAACATAAATGTTGGGGTGTTCTGAAATGAACAATATATATTATAATAGCTATGGTCTTTGCTATTTTTACCCAGCATCTAGTCGCATCATAATTACTTCTGTGCTAGCATTAAAACCTTTACATTTAAAATGAACTTTCAAATTAAATGAGGGCTCAAAGAAACACTAGATTATCTGACATGAATACACAAAAAGAGTTTGCAGTGAGACGTTTGGAGAGAGCGTTAGCATTTAGATAATGGGAGAATAGTGCACATTTTTGTCCTTTTTGGTGCACTTATTCAATTAGAGATCAGTAGAACTACTTGTCCTAATTCAATCAGCTCATCAGATGACAGAGTTCCTACCCATCTCATGTGAATTCAATTACAGATCTCTATGAGACTCTTTCTTGGACACCTCCGTACTCCTAGTCAAGACTAGCTTCATATATTGTTTTGTTGAAATGTGGCCATTTCATGTACATCACTTTATTGATTTTTTAGGGCCTACAACCGGAAATATTTTTTGAAAAGTCTTTTGAAAACTTCTCAAAGAAATTTTCCATTTAAATAAAACCTATTTATTGTTTTGAGGTGGTGTGTAACCGAAAGGAGTAAAGACTGAGAGAATAAAAACAGAATAAGTCGAAACGTGACATAGACTATATAGCCAGGCCTCAAGGTATAGGTTCAAATCTGATCTATGGTCTTGGGACTGGCGTTGCCTCTTAAGAACTGTGTGATAAGTTTGCCAGAAGAAAAAAAAAAAAAAAAAAAACTAGAAACAGATTAGAAAAGACATTTTCCATAACGTATATGGATACAATACATTTTAAGACTTTTAGCGCTGCAACATTGTAATGGTTAAAATTGTTGTTATTATTCTGACAATGCTTGTGTACTTGTATTATATAAATTGGTAAATAAAGTGCAAAAATTACAGACTTACAAACTAAGCATGGTAGCTGAACTAGTGCATGCCAACAGCATTGAAAAAACCACATGTTCAATTCCAAGGAATACGGTCTTGGTCACATCCTTTTTCTAAAATATCCAACAAAAACTCACACATATCATTCATTACCTTGGAATGATCTGCGACCACAGTAATGTAAACAGGCATTTGCATCGCCATAGTGTGAAAATGCAAAAAAATGTATATGCTTTGCCAAAAATAAACAAACAAACAAGCAAAAACGACTCAAAGAGCTGCGGAACACATTGTGTTGTTGACATGCAGATGGACGACATTAGTCAATTAAAATTGTGAGAGCTGCAAAAGCTGTTATTTTCAGCAATTTGGGCGTTTGTGATGTTATTAATACTGTACGTATTGATAAAAATACAAAACATACATTAAAGCATACAAGTAATGCAAAAAAACATGAAAATCCAATAGGCTATATGTAACTTGTGTGATTGGTTAAACCGATGCTTTACAGCTCAACCTACAATACTCTTCCCTAATTAAATAACAACCAGTACAGCTGATTTCACTGAAATAGTAAACTTAAAATGTATCAATATCATCAAAAATTCAATTTTTGCACTTATAAGCCTCATAATCTTTATATATATATATATATATATATATATTTGACATTACAATTTTTGTTTATAGAGGTTTTTCAAACATTTTCATGTCAAATGTTTGTCCATGACATTATCCTCATATTCCGTCAGTCATGTCCCTAATTGCATTACTGTCATGCGTTGTGTTTCTCACGTGTTAGTTAGAGGGAAAAGCTCCTGACCTCTTAACATGACTGGACCACGGACTCCAGCAGACACCAGGACAACATCCTCAGTCCAGAATATTGTGTCTCTCTCTCTCTCTCTCTCCTCCAAACCTTAAAGACGCTTTCTAGCATTTGCTTTTGACTAGTCTCTGGAAAACATCTGAATCATTTTAACCAACTCCAGCTGTCGCCCTGGTGTGGGTGTGTGAGAAAGTGCATGGCCGTCTGTGAATGAGACGAGACTCGAGCGAGGGTGACGTTTAGATTTAGAAAAAAAAGTTAGGATATTTTGCCTCTGTTTTTTGTCGGTATGAACGTAGATACGTGCGTCTCATACTGCGAGATGACCTCCATGGATTCTTATTATTCGCCATCATCAGGGCAAGGACGAGTCCAACAGGCCAGTCCTTACAGGACTTTCCAGCCGAGCGACTCTAAATACAGTCCCACTTTCCTCCCCGTCAAAGGTCAAACTTACGGGGACAAGCCGCGGAGTCCTTTCCACCAAGAGTGTCCGTCACTGAATGATAGCACACCCGAGAGTCCCTACAGCAAGTACCATGTCTTCATGCAGAGACCCACATGCAAATCTCCTCCTGAAGATAGCAAACTGGAGGACGGCGCGCTCATCTCATGTTATGGTGAGTGGCATCTACAGTAGATTGTTTGCGTGTTTATTTTTTGTATATCTCTAGAAATTACAAACACAATTTGGTCACATTTCCACCTGATGCTTAGGATCAGTGGAATGGAGAATTGTTCTTTATAATATCTCCCGGTTGATGATAAAAGAAGGCCTTTAACAATCTGAGTAGCTTGCACGTTTGTTCCATAATATGCACAGTTCACCCCGCAAAAATCAGCTTTTATGTGACGTAAAATTTTTAGGTATGTTTAAGTATAGAGCCAAAGTGGTGCTGAAGTATTATTAATTTTTTTTTTTTTTTCTGATTTTCTACCACTTTTAAAGGAGGAATTGTTGAAGTCGGTAATTTGACTTTGAATTAATTTTGAATGTAAAGAATATTTTTACTTTGTAATAAACCTTTAACAAAATATTTTATTTAGTCCGAAAAAAACTTAAAAGGCTAATCTTAGGCTAATAGGATACTTTCTAAACGTTCTCTCAAAATCAAAATTGTCCAGGGTTTTTCTTCATATTTTTGTAGCCTATTTATTTCGCCTATACACACACACACACACACATATATATATATATATATATATATATATATATATATATATATGACTATTATTATTTCGTTCACAACTTTGGTGTTGTGTGTTAGGATTTAAGATAGGCTATGTGTCTTTTCTGGTTAATGCAATAAGCTACAAATGATGCAGCGTGAATAAATGTTAAACATAATTAGACCGGATTCATTTATTCAGACGAGTATATTATAAAAACAGACTTTGCCTCAAAATGACGAACAATTAGTCTACAAACCGTGCTAGCACTTTCTTAAGGCAATTATCCAAATCCACATTCATTCTCGCGTGTTATTTGTCACATCTATTACGGTCACTCAGACGTTGCCGAAAATTCTGGAGGGTTTTACTAAAAAAAAATACATATAAACAATTCGCGTAGTGGTCTCATAAACAATTAAAGCAGAAGTAATCGACCACAGATGTTACTAAATGCATACAGTGACAAAAAAAAATCCTCTTCTTACTTGCAAACAGTGGCATGAAAATCCATCTTTGTGGCTGTAAATCACGCATGGGCTATTTACGATGTGTTGACTGCAAGCCAGTGAAAACAGACACCGAATGTATCAACGTGTATTATATTAAGACTTGTTTTTGGCGTCAAAAATCATTAAATGATTAGATTATTAACTTATTTCATTAAGGGCTATTTGTTTTTTTTACCATATCGATTTTTTTACCGTGTAACAGTGTGTTTATCAGGACAATTTAAGACAGCTGACGTGAGCTAATGAAAATGGTTAAATTTACAAATAATGAAATAGGCTACTGTTTCGGGTATTTGTATCTTTGTATTTTGTCTGCGCAGGACCTTTAAAAAAAACGTAGTTAATATATTTGGTTAACTGTTATTAAAATAATTAGCCTACACTGATTAAGAATATCGAAAACAGCTAAAACCATTCGGATCACCGGGAAATTAGAATGCATTCAGATTATTAGTAGAAATGTCTCTAAATTTAAGCTAAACAAGCAAACAAATCACACAAGGACTATAAATTATCTGAATACATATTAACCTACATATTATCTACAGACTTTTGTTAAACGTTGCACAGTGAAATATAAACACATAATATTCTACAAGAGCTCTATATTCTACATAAAATGTTTGTCTTCTGTAATAATAATTACATTCCAAGAGACAAGAATATGCATAGGACAGGCTAAAACACACAAGTAACTCTTATTTGACATATTTGATTTATTGTATTTTTAGGCCATTACCACTATTTAAATAAATTGGATGGTCTTATTTATTTACTTATTTTTGTAGGCTACATAAGTGTGACATTTAGGGCTATTTGTAAATAATTAAAAACTATTTTTGTAAAAATTATTCTAACAGGACATGGATGTAATACATATTTGACAATTTTCAGAGAATAATGTCTGTTAAATTGTTAGCGATACCAAATTCCTGGGTGTAGGCAGGCATGAAGATATGACATAATCACCATGGACCCCTTTCTTGAAGATATTATTGTTAGATGATGCACAGACAGTACTGTACTTATAGAGCATTTTTCCTGTCTGCAGTTTGAGGAAAACGAACACTGCATAGTTCCCACATCATTTTTGGAGAGTATTTGTGGTTTGTGCTGTAGATGCCAAGGGTAAGATAAAACCTCAAGCAAAGTGTGATTGACCAGTCGGAGAACACTGCCAAATCTAGACTTCTGATCAACACAGAGAGAAGGGAAGATGTGCTCTGACTCAAGATAGCACTCCTTCATGTCGATGGTAAACTTGTCATGTGATCACGGCACTTATATTCTAAATATGAGAGGATTTTTAGCTCTTTCCAGCCAATCAGAGACCTGGAAAGCTACAGCGACAGTAATACAGCATGTTATAATGGATTGAAACTGTTAAAAACGATAATACGTTTACAACTCTTCTAATTGCATATAAGAACTGACTTGAGCATTTAGTTGTTTTAAATCATCAGTTTTATAGTAGTACTACTTCAAAAAGAATGATTACCAGGGTTAATCCCCAACTAATTCTGTAATCTAACAGTGTTTTTTAATATCATTTTAAGATTTGCAGCAGGGAGTAGGGCATTATTCAGAGGCAGATGTGTGGTATTGACTCCCAGAGATATCATTCCAGCTTTCATTCCCCCACCACTGGGAGACCTAAAACGACAATCGCTGACTGGTTTATGTAACCTTTCCATACAAAATGACACGTGAAAATAAACCAGCATTCACCAAGGTTATTAAGTAGGTTAATTAAACATCTACTGTAGCAATCCTCTGGGCTTGAAACTTAAATGTTTTGCACACTTGATTAATTCTGCACACTGTTTAGTGGTTTTCAGAGGAGTGACATCATGAACAAAATATTTAAATTAAATTAAAGGGACAGTTCACCCCAGAATTAAAATTCTGTCATTAATTGCTCACCCTCATGTCGTTCTAAACCCTGTAAGACCTCAAAATTAAGATATTTTAATCTGAGAGCTTTCTGACCCTCCATACCCAGACACAGAAATGTCGTAAGGACATCAATAAAACAATGTGTGACATTGTAGCGTAATCAGTATTGAAATTTATATATATTTTTGGTAAGAAATTGACTAAATACCTTGGAACATGAACTTTATTTACTATCCTAAGAATTTTTGGCAAAAAAGAAAAATCAATAATTTTGACCCATACAATGTATTTTTGCTACAACTATACCTCAGCGACTTAGGACTAGTTTTGTGTTCCAGGGTCACGCATATATATAAATATGTATATATATATATATATTTTACAACATGACAGAGTGTTAAGGGTTAACATAAGTATTATGTTAAGGCATACACAGGCATACACATAGCTCTATACATATTGAGCCGTATAGGCAAAATACTTTACTCCACATAGCATGATTGCAGTATTTACATCCTCCTCATGAGCTATTTTAAGTTATAGTGTGCATCTGGGAGTCAAGTCCTGGAGACAGAAAGCTGGCACGGTTCTGCGGTATATGGGAGTCATGTGTGAGGTCATTTATCAGGACTCAGATTTAACGGAAACACTGTCCTGGTTTCCCACAGAATCCACATTCCTGTGCGGCTCGCGGGCATTGATCTCCTCACAGGAACATCTGGAAGTTTTGCTTCTGCACAGATACCTGTATCTGCAACCTACAATATAGTGTGAATTAACCTCACAGTTAATCAGCTGGAGGTCTTATTTGTTTAGCTTAGGTAACTTATATTACAATGTTCTTGTTACAAAATAGAACCTTATTGAAAATAATAATTTTCATTGGCACCTACTGTTTCATGAAGAATCCGTGGATTGAATATCCACAGAATTACATTTTTCACCCTAAAATCACATGAATGTTACCGACTGATGGTGTTTTTTGTTATTTACAGGGTGTTATATATAAAGAGTTGACCTAGACCATCACGTTCTCTAAAAGCTAATGAGTGCCCTGGTGCTTTACAGCTAGTTAAATCATACTTTGATGTTTTTCTCCTTGTTTCTTGCAGTGATTGAATAGCCACTCCAGTAAACATCTGACCTCTACTAATTCAAAGATGCAGTCGACTCCATCAGGATGGAGTTAGTGTTCTCAGGGGAGCGACTGCTACAAGCATATACTCCAATTAAACAGTCTGCCTGGGTGTGAATTGATTATTTAACACTGGTACTAGTGTAACCACCAGTTTACAGAAAGGAAAATACATCAATATATAAAAGGAGACCCAAAAAAAATGATTTTCTCATTATTAAATTTGTTTCCAATTGCTAGTATGCCCTTAGGAAAATGATTCATTTTCATATAAATATTGTCTTATGATAGGGATATCAGCTTGTAGGCAGGCGATTAGTACTAGTTGTGTATTCTTGTAGAGTTCTTGCATCTCAAGTAGAACACCATCGTGCTAACAAAGCCAGGATCATGGGTTTGGAAAAGACGAACTTGATTAAATGTATACCTTGCAATGTAATTCGCTCTGAACAAAAGCATCTGCCAAATGCATAAATGTAATCTATTTAGCTGCCCAGATGTAACAGGTTATATCCTCATAGAGCTGATACTGTATTTATAGAGATTCCCTTTTACTAGTGTGCCTTGAGCAAAATATTTCATCCCAGGTTACTACAAGAGAACTGGCTTTGAAATAAATGTGCTGTAAGTCACTGTGACTAAAGGGATCTGTTAAATAATGAGTGACCATTGGGCAATAAAGCTAAGTCAAGGCACTGTTGAATTCTGTTGAAGTGCTGAGGCACTGTGTCAACGAGTGCTGTTATATATCAAGTGGAAATACCCGGCACAGACTATGTAACTCAAATGCAGGCTTTCTGCTTTGTTTCGAATAGCACTTTTTGTAGCTTTTTTTAAAGAACAGTATATCTCCCAGTCATTATTTCGATTCTGCATTCTGTATACTGTAGCAAGCAAACAACAACAACACAGAGCATCTCTAAAATCCCCAAACATTTGGACAGTTATCAAACCCAGACTATTGCTGTCAATGCAAAATGGCTGCCAAACCCAAGGAGCTTTGGCTCTGAAATGCAAAACATGCAATGGCACTGTTTAAAAACTTTGGTGGTACGCAGATTCAGCATAACATTGGCTACAAAGCTAGGGAAAGACAGTAGGGTGGGACTGAAAGTGCTCACCACAGCAATTATGATGAGTTCTCTGCCAAACACGTAGAGACAGTGTTATCACAAAATGTTATGACAAAGAACTGATATTCTAAACCAGAGGTGCTCAAACTGGAGCCTTGAGGCTAAAGTTGACCCATGATTCTGACCTGCCATGCCATATTACCATTTGCCATATTAGAGGAAATATCTTCACTTCTCTTCACTTCATATATATATATATATATATATATATATATATTTATTTATTATCATTTATTATAAGTTATTTTTTTATTTAGAATCACAATCTAAGGCTATTGGCACTGACAATAATATACTTTTTCATTTTTAATAAATTTTAATATAATATACAGTATTTGGATATAATGGATTAACAACAAATTTGTCTTTAATAACGTTTTATCAAAGCTATAAATAGTGCCAGGTTTATAAGGAGGGAACAGTGTTTAACTGCTATACAATTATCATTAATTTTGTTATGTATGGACATAATGTAGGCTATATATTGTGTTCATGATGTAAAACATTCAACACAGTCTCACAACCAATGAACAACCACGAATCAGCCACCTCATAAAATATGTACGAATTGCCATGAGACTGGGCAGAAAATATTTTGTTGTTGTTAAAATGGGATATGGATAAGATTATTGGCAAAGTTCATGGTTAGGTTAGGTTTAAGGGGTCAGAAAAGTGTCAGTATTGTACGGTGGCCGAGAGAGCTCAACGTGCTGCAAACTTAAGAAAACATATGCAAACAGAAATTCTCACAACGCAACCAAACACAGAGAGGCGCTGCAAACACTGTTGAAAAGACCACAGGACTGAGAGGCTCAGTAGAGCATGATTTGAACATCTGAATTTTAAGATATTAACTCACTGAGACTGTCGGCTAAATTGCAAGGTATAAACTCCCAATTGTGAAAAAAGAAGGTTATAATTGTGTTAAAAATATGGAATAAAGGTCAGAATATAAAATTGCACTTGCAGAAAATAAAGACTGAATTGTTATTATCTGCACTTGCGAGAAATAAAGTCAAAATTGTAAACTTGAAATTGTGAGAAAAAGTTGAAATTGCAAGGTGCTAAATTCAGCCCAGCCTCACGCCAATTTTTACATATTTTACGAGGTGGCTAATTTATAGAAATTTGTATGATTTCACTCACAAAAAGTTGCCAATTGTTACAAATGACCTACACCTAACCCCACCCCTAAACCCGTGACTGGGGTTTAGACAAAGTGACACGAAGACAAATTTGCACGAATTTGCCACTTTGCTTCACGATGCGGTCGTGAGACTGTCGGCAAAATTGCAAGGTATAAACTCCCAATTGTGAAAAAAGAAGGTTATAATTTTAAAAGTTTTAAAAGTTCAGAATAAAAAATTGCACTTGCGAGAAATAAAGTATGACATTTTATAAACCGCCTTTTTAAAAAAAAAAATAACTAAATAAATAATAAAATAAAAATATATATTTTTAGAATTGTAAGATATAAGTCTATAAGTTTAGAAATAAGTTTTTTACTTTTTTAATGTGCTGTAGAAAGTGGCTTCCATACTTTCTATTTTATATAAAATTACATGAAGTATACAAAATAAGCAATAGTTTGGCTGAACTGCTAAATGAATGAATTGCATGAAAGAAAAAGGTTCAGACTGGGACTATAACACCCTAAACACCCAGATACACTGTTGAAAAGACCACAGGACTGAGAGGCTCAGTAGAGCATGATTTGAACAGGCATGTTTTGTTTATTTATTATAATCCTGGCATGTTTGTACTTTCATCAAGATACTGATTCAGCCATCTTCTCAGCATATCAACATTTCAACTAAGTTAAAGAAAGGCTTGTTATATAGTCGAGGCCCTTGAAATTTAACCCCTTTATGTTTAAATAAAGAATATTTGTAGGAGTGGATGAAGGTTTTTGTGAATGGTGTTTAGTGTTTACCTGTGTCGATACAGTACTTCATCAACATTGCTTAAGTTAGTTAAATTGCTTTTCTAAAAGATTGGTAATGTGTTGAGAAACAGAACAGCATAAACTCTCCTATATTTTGGGCAAAGAGCAAACTAAATTTGCAATAAATTAAATTAAATATGTCTATTTCTAGGTAAAGATGACACTGGACTGACAGACACAGAGATGCCTCAGTCTGCTGATCCCACGGGTATTGATAGTAGTTACATCAATGTGAAAGACTCCGGGGTCAAAGGTCAAGCAGAACGGCCTGTCTCTGAGCTTGGCAGTCCTCTGGACAAGAGTGAAGCCGAGAGCAACAAAGGCAAGAAGAGAAGGAACCGGACCACCTTCACCAGCTATCAGCTGGAGGAGCTGGAGAAAGTTTTCCAGAAGACACATTACCCAGATGTCTACGCTCGAGAACAACTAGCACTCAGGACAGACCTCACAGAAGCAAGGGTGCAGGTAGGCCTGCTCAGCCCATCCTTGTAAGAATGGGATATACTTGATGTGTAAAGTAAATTACAATATGCTTTAAATTGATAAACACTTCAGAAGAGCTGCGGTATTTTAGAAATGAATAGTGAACTTTATTTTAATTTCTCAGTAAATAAGAATGCAATACTCTAGGAGTTTCTAGGGGCTCTATTTAATTCCTACTACTCATTTGAAAACATTTTTCTTTGCTAAGAAAAAAGCACAATAGTTTTTATTGTGCAAGACTTAGATCTCAATTTCATGACAGAGAATTTGGACCCAAATATTTTTTCCAAACTTTTAGTCCCTGTTTAATGTACCTCTCTACACCGCAGTGTTTAAGGATGTTAAGAAGAGTTAGGAAGGAAAAAACACACATTCTCTGGCAGGGGAAGAAAACACAGTTTGAGA
Source organism: Enteromius afrohamiltoni (assembly GCA_034779775.1). Taxonomy (NCBI): domain Eukaryota; kingdom Metazoa; phylum Chordata; class Actinopteri; order Cypriniformes; family Cyprinidae; genus Enteromius; species Enteromius afrohamiltoni. Next base: position 9,085,434 of record JAUYWG010000055.1, read on the forward strand.
TGCCATAATCAATTTCCATGCAGAGAGTGAGGCATCGTCAGGAACCTGGCCATGTTTGAAGCTACAGTGCAGTAACTGCATCCATTCTGAGTCCAAACAGAACCAACTATCACACACACATGAGTCTAATTACCTCTGTAGGCTGACAACACAGTGCAGACTTTGGTGAGTGACTACAGGGTTTGACCCGTATTTCAAAAACATACCTACAGACCTACGTAACTGAGATGAGCCCCTCCTGCTTTCCTCTCCAGCGCTGTTGGCTGTTGCTCTGTCCTGCTCGCTCTCTCTATCAGACAGGACTTTTCCCCCTCAACACTCTATAAAACAGGATGTTTTGGATGATATCATAGCTTTTGTCCTCGGGACATGTAATTTGGTATCTTTTTATTTTCTAAACATGCATATTGAGATGCGAGCGTATATGTGTAGTGAAGCAAACATGTAACCTGTATACATGGCAATATACAATGAGAGTTTGTGTATGTGTGAGGATCCGCACAAAAGGTCCACTGCTTCAGTCTGTGGGTCTCTGAGAGGTCAGAGGGGGCAGCTCTGGCAAGCCGGGGGCTTAGGCGTCAGGAAATTAAACATGAAATGTAAACAAACTCCGGCCTGAACGCTCTCCTCTTTCACTTTCTAACATCCTTATTTCCCTTCAGATTTTGAGTTTGAAGAAAAGAAAGAGGGAAGGAGAAAGACTGCATCTGAGAGTGATGAAAAATAAAAAAGCTGTAGACAAACTCAGAGTAATAAGAAAAATTAATATCGTAAAATAATTGCAACTTTAACTTGCAGTTCTAAGAAAAGGACAAAATTGTCGGTTGTTACCTTAAAATTGCAAGATTTAAATTTGAAATTTGAAATAAACACAGAATGACAAGATGTTAATTTTCATAATATAAACGTATAATTGCGAGAAATAATTAAAATTGTTAAAAAAATTTAAATTTGAACATCTGAATTTTAAGATATTAACTCACTGAGACTGTCGGCTAAATTGCAAGGTATAAACTCCCAATTGTGAAAAAAGAAGGTTATAATTGTGTTAAAAATATGGAATAAAGGTCAGAATATAAAATTGCACTTGCAGAAAATAAAGACTGAATTGTTATTATCTGCACTTGCGAGAAATAAAGTCAAAATTGTAAACTTGAAATTGTGAGAAAAAGTTGAAATTGCAAGGTGCTAAATTCAGCCCAGCCTCACGCCAATTTTTACATATTTTACGAGGTGGCTAATTTATAGAAATTTGTATGAATTCACTCACAAATTTTTACAAGTTGCCAATTTTTACAAATGACCTACATCTAACCCCACCCCTAAACCTACCCGTGACTGGGGTTTAGACAAAGTGACACGAAGACAAATTTGCACGAATTTGCCACTTTGTACAAATACGTACGATGCGGTCATGAGACTGTCGGCAAAATTGCAAGATATAAACTCCCAATTGTGAAAAAAGAAGGTTATAATTGTGTTAAAATTTTGGAATTTTAAAAGTTCAGAATAAAAAATTGCACTTGCGAGAAATAAAGTATGAAATTTTATAAACCGCAATTTTTTTTTAAAATAACTAAATAAATAATAAAATAAAAATATATATTTTTAGAATTGTAAGTCTATAAGTTTAGAAATAAGTTTTTTACTTTTTTAATGTGTTGTAGAAAGTGGCTTCCATACTTTCTATTTTATATAATGCCTTACAGTCTGCTCAGCTGGTTTAGTTTAGGCGTTAAACCCAATGTTTAATGTAAAAAAGATTTACATTGTACAATGTCCTTCAATTAATCTTCAGCACATTTCCACCCTTGTAGAGAAAAGACGAACAATATAAATACGGAAAGAATACAGATGCTGCTCGGGTCGTTGATCTTTGGTCATTATCTCTGATTGCTCTAAATTCGCAGTCCAAGGAAAAACAATATAAATGTCCAAAGAGACAGGGATTAAATTACAAAGATTCCCAAAACAAATGACATGATCATAATGGCACTTGGATGTCAGGAGCAGGCCATGACATTGGCCTGAAAGATCAAATTACTTCATATACAAATGGCCCCTAGAATACAACTTTAGCTAATTTAAGCAATATATTTTGTAGTTCAAATAAAGAAAAGTGGAAATGCATTGTATGTTTTGTAATTTTATGGTTCCCCATTCTAGTGACCGCAGTGTGCCATAGTTTGTTTCCCTGTCTAGGGCTCTTGGGGCTTTTGGAAACTTAAGTGTGATTGGACTGATACATCCCACAATCTGAGTTTAACAAGCAAGAGCAGAAATACTATGTCCAAATTTGAGATGATAATTGAAAAGAAAAAAAAAAAGAATATATATATATATATATATATATATATATATATATATATATAACCTTTACTTACAAATCATGGCAGAAGCATATGTCTAATGTCTGAGAGTACTCAGCTGTGGTTTGGGGTTGTTGGTTTGTGTCACGGAGCACTAACAGCGGATCCGAACTGGCCTCATTGTGATTGATGAGGTGGACCTGTTCCAGACATAAGCGAGGCTGGACCCACTGGCTGAAGGGAGACAGAGGAACAGCTATCAAAGAGCAGAGCTTCAACCTGTGCTGGCAGGGGAGAGTTCAAATCCATACATAAATAGTGCAATGCGGACAGCACATTAAAGACGTCAGCTGAGGAGCCGTGGCATGGCTTTCATGTGCCTTACGATTTATGGCTTTGCATGTGCTCAGTTTTTCACTACAAGACACTAGAAGGAGAATCCAGTTCTCAGTAGAATTTAGTAATGATGTTCACTATTATAAGACGCATCAGTAATTCAGTATATTAATAGAAACAGCATGAAGTTTATACACTAGAATACACTCCAAATCTTGGGCTTTTGCAGATAGATATTTCAAATGATCAGATATTTGGCCCATTTTCTGCAGGTGTGGTTTCAGAATCGCCGGGCCAAATGGAGAAAAAGAGAACGGTTTGGTCAGATGCAGCAGGTTCGAACACACTTCTCAACAGCATATGAGCTTCCTCTTCTTACACGACCAGAAAATTATGCACAGGTAAAAGGAAATTCTGTATTAACGATCATAAATGTGTATTTATATACAAATGTAGCTGCTCAAATTTCACTCATAAAGACAGGTGTTTTGTTCCTGAATGAATTCATGTTTTTGTGTAAAACAGTTGAGTGAATAGTTCAGTGACTCACTCATAAAGCAGAGCCTGCATCTGAAAGGTTATTATTACACGGCAACTGTAAAAAAAAGTTTGTTCCATATACAGTAGTATGAATGTTTATAGTATATGAATTAAATCCAGATATACAACTATAAATTAGGTCATCCGGGTACTTTTTTCATACTCTTTCATGAATATTGCAGATTCTGACATATAGTCATGCCACACACTGTTTTCCACATGACAGTAGCTTACAGAAGTAGGCATATTAGGATGCAGCCAGACACTTGTGAATGAATCAACATTATAAATGAATCATTTGAGCGAATGATTCAAATGTTTCACTCATACTTTTAAATATGTTTAAATGCTTAAAGGGTTAGTTTATCTAAAAATGAAAACTAACTTAAAATTACCGTTTAAGTTAGTTTTTCTTTGTTTATTTTTTAGATTCAGAACCCATCATGGTTAAGTGGCAGCAGTGCAGCCTCACCAGTACCTGGCTGTGTGGTACCTTGTGATACTGTAGCTTCCTGCATGACACCTCACCCTCACTCCGCTAGTGGTGTGTCTGATTTCCTTGGTATGCCGAGTCCAGGTGGGAACATGGGACAGACACACATGGGCAGTCTTTTTGGCAATTCTGGAGTGGGTGGAACCATTAATGGATTTGATCTCAGCATCGAACCTGATCGCAAATCCTCCAGCATCGCCAGCCTGCGTATGAAAGCAAAGGAGCACAGTGCTGCAATCACATGGGCCACATGATGCCTTCATCTGGGACACAGAAGACCAGACAACCTCAGCCCTAAGCTGTCAGCACTAATGAGGTGAACGTTTATGCCATCTGGAGCCAATATGAACATGAGAAATGGAGACTAGAGCCTTTAAAACACTTGTAGGAGATTTAATATTGAAGTTTTTTAGAGGAAGTTGATTGTTCAGTGTGACTTTGAGCTTGAATGTGTGAAAAACAAAGAGCCAATTTCAAAATGGAGACTGTTGTATTAACATTGGAAAAAAAAAAAATCAGTATACACTATTTTGCCCTTTTTACCAGATTTATATATTTTGCCCCAACTACCCGACAAAACTTTGTGGTCAGCATTACTTTTTTGTTTGTTTTTTAAAAAAAGTTCTCTTCAAATTTAAAACAAGTCTCTTATGCTCGTCAAGGCTGCATTTGATCATAAATACAAAACATGAATTTTGTGAAATATAACTTAAATAAATAAATACATTTAAAATAACTTTTTTTTAAGTCCTCCTATTATGGATTATAAAAGGTTCATATTTTGTTTTTTGGAGTCCCAGACAACAGGTTGACATGCATGCAATATGCTAATGTTTCATGTTGACGTCAACTTATTTTGGGAGACAAAAACTGTTACTTTTGATACATTTAATGGATCCTATTGACTAAAAGTAATGACTAAAAGTAATAGTTTCTTTATAAAAAAAAAATGCTTTACAGACCCCAAACTTTACAGTAGTATAGAGACTATATGTTATGGAATAAATGGTGCCAGTAGTGAATCTTAGAGGGATAGTTTACCCACAAAACACACACAAAAGTTATTCTGAAAATGTATGCAATATTGTTGAACACAGAAACATCATAACGGTATAAAATAACAAAAATGTGAGCAAGTGATGAATTTTCATTTGTGGGTCAATTATCCCTTTAAGCCTTTTAAATAAGTGGCAAATAAATAAACGTGATTTGTTTAATCAAAGTCACAGCACAGTAAAGTGCTCCACATAGAACATAATATTAGATAAAATAGCACATTTGCACTTATTAGCTTCATGATCAAAATTATAATCACGCTTGCTGGATCAAAATTAAATTTTATATGAATTATTTGAATTGAATAACTCGGCAGGACATGTTGTCAGTGCTTGGTTTTAGTAAGGCTCAAGAAGATGTCTCTTCCATCAGTTCTTATGCACTAGGCTTAAACAGCTCTCTAAGGATGGGCCAGAACATAGAGGCAAAATAAAACAAGAAGAACAAGAGCTTCCACTTCTGTGCAAGACATTTTGCAGGGAGCAAAATTCTGTACCAGCCAAAGAGCACACCTAATAGATCCAGAGGGCATTACAGCTACTCTTGTAAGCATCAGGTTTTGTTATCTTCATTCTTGATATGCCGAATATTCAGATTCCATCCAGCTTAAGCCCCCAAAATACTCCCTTTAATCACAGCCACATTCTCTAAACCAGAGGTAATAGGACATTGTTTCCAGACAAATGCTGGAATGTTATGTTTGTTTTGTGTTAGAGGGACACGACTCCATCAGCTGGAACATAAGCCTAACTTCATTAATTTCCTGGCTCTATGCAGCATTAGGTCCTCACTTAGGTCTAGTTTCTCCCGCTGCAGGGTGGGTCACCACCCAAAACCTCTGCTTCTTTTCAACATTCTGGTTATCATGAAGTGTGAAAAGAGACGCTAGGTTTGCCACCATTAGGGTTCACTAGCAATAATGTGCTGCAAAATGATGCTGACAGAAGTAAATTCAAGCTTTCTTTTACATTTAGGATTAATTGATCCAGCTGATTCCTCTCAGTCACATTTTATGAGATTATATACTGTAACTTCTGAATGAAAACCGACAGCTGGCGTAAAAAGACAACACAACAGGGAAGTAAACAGTAGATATTAGATTACGGTCAGAGCTACACTATGTAACTTTTTGTTTGAAATTAACATAATTTAAGTAATAAAATAATTATTTATTTATTTACAATCCTTTTCCTTGCCCTAAATCAATAAGAAGAGCTGTTGGGATGGATTAAAGAGGAAATTACTTCATTGGTCCATGATTGTTTACATCGTGATTGATATTCATAATTTGATGGAATTATAAATTACCAAAATATTCACATAATTACTAGGAGTTGACAATATGAGTATTTCCGGGACAGTCTTACGATCAATTTGTACATATTCCTACGAGGTGGCTAAGTCATGCTAAATCATACAAATTTGTACGACTCTAAAAATCATGTCTAAAACATCATGATGGGTAGGTTTAGGGGCGGGTTTAGGTGTAGGTCATTCATACAAATCCATTCGGTTTGGCAACTCGTAAAAAAAATACATAGGACTTAACAAAATTCTTATGAATTCGTATGAGTGAGGTCACACGAATTAGCCATATTCGTAAAATATGTACGAATTACCATGAGACTGGGCTCGTTTTTTCAGGCGATACTGATTATTCCAGATCAAGTAGACCGATAACTCATATTTTGAACCGATATGTCTGGTGTAAAAATGAAAATTTAAGTAATAATTAAGAATAACAAGGACTCTAACAAAAACCTTCTTTAAATGCTTTTATTTTATTGGTGAATCGGTTTTGAAGATCACCGATACGATAAACATAAAATTGCTTAATATTGGCACGATAATCTGTCAACCCCTAATTATTACAAAAACTTGTTCCTCCTCAAGTAGCTTTTAGTTTTATGCTTCAACCAGAAAAATGGTTAAAAGTTACATATTTTAGCTTTAAAGAAATTTTAAGTCTGAAGTGTTTCCACTTTTAAATGATGAAGACAATGTAAGAGAGAGGTCACTGGTCTGTATTCAGAGAGGGCATAACTGTTGTTTTCTACAATGTGGCTCCATTGTTCCTTTATTAGCTCCTCAGTTTAAATACTACTGAGACATTCAATTAAATATTATCATCAGTTATTTGTGTTTGTACAGCATGCACTTTGGATAATACAATGATTTGCTTCCTATGTGTGTTTGAATTTAATGAATGATATAGTTTTCCTGGTGTTTATTCTTATTCTTGATAACCTAACTAACTTTCTTTTGCAAAACGATTATTAAATTCCATTCTGAAAGTATTGTACAAGTTTGTACAGTGTGTCTTAAAATTCAGAATTTAAGCATTTTATTCACTTGTATGTTTTTGCTATGTGATAAAATCTTGGATTTCTTCAATTAAAATGATTATGGGAATACTTACACTAAACTATTCAACCCATTCTACACATTCAAACAAGAGTTACAGACTTTTATGCTACATAAGTAGAGAGTTTATGCTACATAAGTTTTGACAGGCTTTATGCAGCAGGTGAGTTTATGGGTAATTGTTTAAGGCATAAAATGCATAAATAATAGCAGTAAATCATTTAAATGCATGAATTCCAATTTATAGACTTTTCTCATTGCAAAAATAAATAAATAAATAAATAAACTGCATTAGTCAGCTAAACCAGAGAAAGGGTGTGGAAAGAGGAAGAGAATGATTTACATGCACATTGCTCCTCAGCAAAAAAAAAAAAAAAAACAGTTCTCAACAACCAAGAATTGGACTTTATTTCAAACGCTTTAAACTGCTCTGCAATAATAGTATCCTATTTTTAATAGTTATAAAATTCTTTATATTAATAACACAAAGTGGCCACACCTGCATGTCAAGTAGGTCATCTGTTGACAGGAATGCCTCTTGGAATTAAACAGAAAGCCAAAATTTTGATAGATTGTAATTCTTATTATTAGTCATGTTTAAAGCATGAAGGGCCCTCGGTGTGTTCTGAAAAGTTGTTAGAAAACAACTTTTAAGATAAAATGGACACACTACATAAAACGAGCATTTTGCATACTGAGTGCCAGAGTTCAACATATTTCACAGGACTAAGGAGCAAACTTTGTCTTCTTCTGCGTTGAGCAACAGTTTTGGTCACCATCCAAAGCTGTAAGGAGACAGCCAACACAATGCTTGTCACCCAATAAAACCTCCGCTGGGACCCGACAGCCTTCCAGATGAGGCTGGAGCTCTCCCAAATGAATCCATCAGGAAAGATGTCTGGCACTCACACAACCCATTTTGACTTTCTCACTCTGTGAACGGTCCGATCCCTTCACTCTTCTTACATTTCTGGCAGAGTTTCAGTCCCTTGGGCTTTGCTAAACTCTCTCCATCTCACACGAACAAACACAAAACCAAACGCACGTCAGGAGACAAAGATAAAGGAGTTTACGACCGAGGAAAAAGTGTAGGGTGATACGACGCAGAGCACGGGAGAAAAATGGAAAGCACTGCATCAAAAAACACAGTGAAATATGGCAGGTTGGTTTTATAGCTGTAAAAGACTGCCACCTTTATTGGCTGCTTAATCTATCAGATCACATGATTCAAATCTGCTTTGCACACATGCTATTCATAGTGTTCCATAGTCACATCTTCCACTGGGTCATTAAAGCCTGGTCATTTCACACTTTTCAAGATGTTGCAAAAATGAACAACAAATCTGCTTACTTTCTTTTCTTTTCTTTCTTTCTTTTTTTTATAATATACTATTAATGATACAAATTGAATTAATTTTCTTTTTTCCTATCTGCCTTAATAGGATTAATATTTATGAGGAATTTATAATGTGATGACTGGAAATGGCAGAGGTCACCTTTATTTGTAGAGAGCTTTTAACAATACAGATGTGTAAGTACTGGGGCTGAATTTATATTGTTCTTTTCTACTGTAGCTAAATGAGACACAAACACAGAGTACATTATTTTACTACAAATGGGATGTAGTCATAAATTTCTGACAACCTCTGTTAGTAGCCCCAAAAATTATATAGGATATTATTTTTATCTAAAATATATACGCTGTAGAATCCCCTTACCACATTTTCTTTTTTGGATTTTTCTGATGATCTGCAAAGGAATGGGTTTACATTACAGTTCTAGTTGTTTCTCGAATTTATGTATTTGCTTTTTGACGTTGAATTCTTTCACCGTTGTCTAAGAATGCCTGATCTAGCTGAGCTGGTGGTGCTTGTGTTTCATTTCACAGCCACTAGAGGGCGCCAGATATCTTTTGAAATCTCTGCTGATTTAATACGAAAAACAAGTTTACAAAAGCAACACGCCTTAGTTGTATCTACCCCGTTGTATCTGTCTTTTTCTTTTCAGTGCCAAGCACAGAAAGTATGTTTTTTTTGTCTTTGTTTAGGCTGCTTAACCCTAATATAAACATGATTTTTGACAAACAGTACCAAAAAAAAGAGAGATTTAAATAGTGTCTCCATGTGGCCTGTTTACTTCACTAAAGAAGACTTGGGTTTTCTCCAAGTATTTTGGATTAAGAAATACATTTAATTCATGTTAATATGTTAATTAATCTAGAGGTGTGCATAAATGGTACAAATCTGCCTTAAAGGGGTCATCCGGTGCCACATGCACTTTTACAAGCTGTTTGGACTGAAATGTGTGTTGGGAGTGTGTGTACACAACCACCCTACAAAGATCCACCAGTAGTTTTCTTTTACATTAATAAAAAATTTATAGTTGCCCCTTCTGAAATCAAGCCATTCTTAAATGCATGTCGGTGTGACGTCACACACCGACATGTTTGTTGTTGAATGTATTAATGAACATAGCAGTAGTCATTTACCATAGATATCTATGCTGACTAGATATGCCTTGGGGCCTCTAAGCATACGTCAACATCACCGCCATCTTGTGTCGGGGATCTAAATGAAGCGCATCGATGTAATCTGTTACTGTTCATGATGATGACCACAAAGTTAATCCTATGTAAGAAAGAGCTAGGTAACGTTAAGTTATGTTAATGTAAGTTGACGAAAACCAACAATGAATATAATATAATTGCAAGATGGTAAAGGGTTGCCTAAAGTTTGTGTCAGTGTTAGTTTGTAAAGTTAATCGTTAATGTGAATTACGACGTTCACACATAAACTATAACTGTATGAAGAACGATACCATTTGAGGTCACTTTCAGAGCAATTTGAGAATTGCTTGTCATTGGTCAGTGTGGACTGCAAAAGACCGCACCGTACTGTGCACCTGTCATTTTCGTTTTTTTGTTTTGTGCATTGTAGAATAAATTAATTAGTTATGTAGGTGTGTCCAAGTATTGTATTGTATATTATCGTATTATAGTATATCACATACTTATGATAGAACATAGATTAATTAATTATTATACTTATAAGTAAAATAATTAATTAATCTATGTTCTATCATAAATATATGTCTGACATTTATAATAAACCAAACGGCTTGAAAATCGGTTAAAAATTAAGCAAACATAGGTGATTTTAATCATTGATAGTTCTCTGCCAATGTTAACTAATGCAGAGTAGCGTTTTTTTTTTTAAACTATCTTTGAGAAATTTTAAAACAAACTTTCCATTAAGACCCTAAAGAATCATATTAGCTTGTGGAAAACTGGCTTTGTATGACTCTTTAAAAGCCCACTCTAGACTTTTTGCAATTGCGAAAAACTATGTAATTTAATATCTTCTCTGGAAAGCTGTTAAGAAAACTTGTAAATTTGCAACAACTGATTAAACTCTCTGTGTATGTTTATTACCATTCTTACTTGCATCTGAGTGAGGTGCATGCTTCTGCTGGAAAGGTGCATTTTTAAAATGCCAGACAAAATTTTCTGCAGTTTATTAGTGATGTTATTATAGAAAAAGTAATTCAAACTGATACATTATTTCATGAGTTCATACTTACATATACTCAGATTGTGCAAATATTCCAACCCTGTCCAAAGGGAGGGCTCTGAGGTCAGTATTTAGCCCAAACCCAGAGATCTCCCCCATATCCCTCGCTTGAATAGGAATATTGGGAGTAAGGAGTTGGGGTGATGGTGGGATGCCTGAAAACTGATCGTGAGACAAAGGTGAGTTGGCTATGTATGTAATTTTATTGCCGTGAAACAATTAATCATGACTAAATGAAATAAAAGTTTTTGTTTTCATAATATATGTAGGTGTACTGTGTATTCAGTATGCATAAATAAATACAAATATATAAATATCTATTTCAGAAAAAAGATGTTCAAATATATGGCAGTGGAATTAATATCTGGGGAGGCCAGATGGATGTTTTGGACCCAAGTCGTGTTGTGCAATGGGATGTCGACAATTCAATCAAGTGTCATAGGTGCTGGAGTCTGGAGAATGTTGAAACTCCAATCAGATTCAGAGCTGACAAGAGAGAGAAGGATGTTGGCACTCCAGTCTGGCACAGAATGGACCAAATTTCAGTGATTCAATCAAATGGGAAGCTAACAGGAGCTGGAAGGCCATCATTGCTCCAATCATTCTTAGAACAGACTGGAGCAGGGAGGATGTTGGCGCACCATTCAGATGGAGAGTGGTCTGAAGTGGGGAGGATAATGTTGCTCCAATCATGTTCAGAGCAGTCTGGAAGATGGAGAACATTATCATCATCCTCAGGGTGGCCAATGGGGAGATCTTATAGAAGAAAGAAAACCTTTTCCTCTTTTTTTAATGGTATCCTCTTTCCTTCCCCTTACATTTGTACCATCCCCATCCCCCTGTGTACTGAGACTGCTCTAATTAGAGTTACAAATGACCTGCTTCTATCAACTGATCGTGGTTGTTTCTTATTATTAGTGCTATTTGACACTATTGACCACAACATTCTCTTGAATAGACTAAAAAACCTTATTGGCCTTAGTGGAACTGACTTAGCATGATTCAAATCATACTTATCTGACCGCTATCAGTTTGTAGCAGTGAATGAGGACGTATCACATCGATCACAAGTGCAGTATGGAGTACATCAAGGCTCAGTACTACAGCCATTACTTTTTTACGCTTTACATGTTACCCTTGGGAGATATTATCAGGAGACATGATGTTAGCTTTCACGGTTATGCTGATGATAAGTGTTAATTATCAGACCTAAAAAACACACATATAATAATCTAGACCACTGTAACACTTGATGGCTGCTCTGTCAGTATTTCTTCATCAGTTAGGAACCTAGGTGTGCTGTTTGATAGTAAAATATCATTTGAAAGCCATGTTTCTAGTATCTGTAAAACTGCATTTTTCCATCTCAAGAACATATCTAAATTGATTCCTATGCTCTCAGCCTCAAATGCAGAAATGTTAATTCATGCATTTATGACCTCGAGGTTAGATTATTGTAATGCTTTATTGGGTGGTTGTTCTGCACACTTGATAGACTACAGCTGGTTCAAAATGCAGCAGCTAGAGTCCTTACTAGAACCAGGAAGTATGAGCATATTAGCCCG
>JAUYWG010000055.1:9098645-9132379 GCA_034779775.1 Enteromius afrohamiltoni
ATTTAGACTGATTTGTGAACAATGTTTGAGAGAAATGGTAATATTGTGTATCTGGAATTAATTTTAGATCTTTAAGTGAAAAATCGGAGCAGAAACAAAGGTGTTGCATTTATATTTTTGTTAAGTGTATTACTTGTATGCCCACAGTTTTACTGCAAATACCATAGTTAAATTATTGTTATTGTTGTAAAATAATTGATACATTTTTGGTTACCATGGTTCAACTACAGAAAGAATGTTTATTGTATGTTTATGGGGGGGGGGTTACGTTTGTAGCAAAACCATGGTTACGTTCCATGAGGGTCATTCTGATAGGCCTTCCAATGTTTTTATGGTTCATCAGCTAGGAAAAAAAATTAGAAAAGTGTCTTCATTGCTATGGTGTGCACTCTTAAGAAAATCTGGAAAAGATGTTATAACCTTATCTCTAGTTATCCTTATAGTTATCATTATTGGTGTAAATGGACCATAATACACTTGTCAAGTATAACATTTTACAAAACAAGCTACTTTATTAAATAATAAAACAATGTATTACCAGGGTTTACTATTATTAAAAGAAGGCAAAGTATTTGGACACCTTCTGGTTGTCAAAAGTTACTGGAACATTATCATAATGTGGATACCTCTGTAAACTTGAGGTGAAGGGAATTTAACAATGTAGCCGGCGACTTTGGTCAATGGGCAACCAAGTGAGAAACAGGGCCCATGACTGATCTAAAGTATCCATATAGAAATGTGTTACCCATTCTCAAAGGGAAAGTGACCAAGAATCATTGTTCAAAAAAATGTGGCCCTTGTATCATCAGACTCCCAAAGGTCAGATTTATAGTGACATTAAAGATTCTGAGCAAAGTTTCATCAGAGATTTCTTTAATGTTTGTCTTATCTTCAATACAAATGCATACACATCAATTTCAGCTAAAATCACATAGAATTACTATTGCAATAAACATCACAATACGATGTCAAAAAAAAAAAAAATGCTGGTCTTCAAGCAGGGAATAGGTACACCCACCCCACACACACAAACGCACACACACACACACACACACACATCCACACAGGAATAGATAAAAATGGAAATTCACATGACTATACAACACTAATATAATGTGCTTGTGAAAGCTTGCATTCAAGGACTGTGGTGATGTCTTGGTGACAGGAGAGTGGTTTGTTTCTTTTTTTTTTTTTTACATTTTTTATTTTACTAAAAGCACAAATGCCTATACAAACAAGCCAGCATTACTCAGTATAAATATTCTTCATCCAAAATCAGTGCAGCACCTTCTTCATCTGTTTTTCAGGCTTTATCTGGTCTATTTAACACCTGGTCGAAATTATGCATGGGCTTTCTGACAAAAAGCCCATTAAATCTTTGAAGTATTTAAAGAATGTTCTTTTTTTGTTGTTTTTGTTAATGTTTTATTTTGCTACCTTGTACCTCAAAGGTCCAGCTGTGAAGTACAGGTCAATGATTCTTTTTTTCTTTCTTAATAATTTTAGAGATATAAAATGGAACAAAACATTCTTTGAAAAGTGGTTCAGTTTTCCTTTGTGGTGTTTTCCTTTTTGAAAAAGTCTTTCGGTGAGCTTGATCTATTGGATTCCCCTGAACAGACACATGGCGAACACCATTGCAAAAAGCTGTTGAGAAAAGAAACAAACACATTAAAGTAACCAAACAATTATGAATCACTCAGATAGTTTTGCTTGATTTAGTTGCAGGGCCTTTTACTTTCTTCAGATTTTAAAGTTGCTGCCTTATGTTAAACTGTTTTAAATATCCCCCCGCCCACATCAATACACTCCATACAACATACTGACAAAGCAAAAGAAGAATTGTCAAAATAATTAAGACAAACTGAATCTTCAGGGCCCCTCACTTCACATTCACCTTCCCTGCTAAATTTCCTGTTAATGAATTTAAAGGGACAATTCACGCAAAAATAACAATTCTGCCATCAGTTACTCACCCTGAGTAATTCTGTCATTAATCATTCCAAACCTGTAAGACTTATGACTTTTATTGCACACAAAAAGTATTCTTGTAGCTTCATAATATTGCGTTTGAACATGGACTATTTAAATGATACCCTTACTACCTTTTTTGGATCTTGAATATGGTAGCTGCATTGTTGTCCACAGGTTTGGAATGACATGAAGGTGAATTATTACTGACAGAATTTGACTTTTTGAGTAAACTATCCCTTTAATTTGTATTGTACAGCGTGATGGTTCTCAGAAGTCACTCACTTTTTCTGTCTGCCTCCAGCACATTAACACATGAGGGCAGCAGTGATTCAGTTTACAGGACTGGCTCTCTTCCGTTAAACCCAATCTCATGTGTCTGTGGGCATTCTCTTAAAATCTGTCCTATCCTCAACAGTTTTAAACAGCTTTCTGAGATAGTGTCAACAAAACAGTTATTATGAAATGCCATACCTCAATTGTAAGTACAACGATAGCCAGGGCACCAGCAACATAGATGTACATCTCAAAGTAGTCCACAACCGCTGAATAGCAGCCCTGCCGTTCCAAACAACAAGAAAAACATTTTAATTACAGTTTTGTGCAATAATCTAGACACCTATCTCTAAATCTCAAAAAGTGTGTATGATTGGGTACTATATTCTGCTGTGATCAGTTCACTGAGTTGGAATGAGTGAATGATTAATTGCTCTGATCTGTTCCATAAGCTCTTTTTAGACTTTTCTTAGTTTTCAATTTTTCAGATTTCTCACAAGCAACAACCCATTATATTTGTATTTATACTTTCAAACAATTGCTTGCTCTCGCTTAGAACAAAACCAACCAATACTTTTAAATTCTAATACAGTTAAACAAGTTGTATAATCCATTAAATTGGCTAATTTTATCCTCACAGTCTTATTATCATTCCAAAAATTATATATTTTGATTATAGCTACATTTAAATCCAGAGGATTGCTAAGGCGTGATTTTGAAAACAATTTTGGATGAATGTACTGAATCAAACGAGTCTGATTTGATATCAGATGAACATCTGACTGAAGGAGAAGATTATCAGTGAACAATGATTCAGCTTTTGTGAAGAGCTTTTTTCTTCACACAACACCGTCAAACAGCTCCAGATGACTTTGAAAACAGCACACAAGACACATGGACTATTTTATAGTGTTTTTTGTCATAATTATGATGTTAAACAGCTGTGAAGTGTGTAAAAAAAAAATTGAAATGACAAATTTTCTATTTTACAGATACACTCATGAGGGTTTAGAACTACATGTGGCTGAGTCAACTTGTAACTTTTTAAAATACAAGTACGCATGACTAGGATACATCTGTCTAAATACCCATGCCTTACTTAAGTTTTACTGCCCCTGCTCACTTTCACAGAAACTCTCACACACGCTCACATTCCCCAGACACTGAGAACATGGAAAAGCACTAGTCAGCATTGGGAGAGCTGAAGCTGAGTGGTAACCCTATTCCTTTTTTCCTGTTTTTCTGCTCTAGTTAAAATCTGAGCTATGAGCTTTTGAGCAGGGATAGGGGATGTGACGTATACAGAAGTACGAGAGCCCACCTTGTTGTTCCGGTACAGCATGCTGCCTGACAGACATTCCTCTCTGTTACTGAACCCTGCTTCTCCAAGATGACTATTCCTACGGCAGCAGGCCTCGGGAACCACTTCACCGGGGTTTATAAACCTGAAGATGCTCTCCTCAAAGTCTTCTGGACTGTTCACTCCACAGCAGTCAAACTAAAGGGATACAGAGACTTACTTAAAATAAGCTCATTTTTAGATTAGATGTATTTATGGGTCAAATAAGTTAAGTCAAACAAGACCTACTGTATTCATAATGGCGTTCCACGTTGATGTGAAGACATCAGTGTTGTTGTAGCCTTGGTAGTGCCTCTTCAGTTCCTTAGTGAAGTATTCTCTGGTCAGCTGTACACACACACACGCACAAATTAAAATATTAGGATTATTAGCAGCACGCCAACACTGAAAACATGAAGCTGCCTCAACATGTTGGACAAGGTCACTCACGTGTTCTCGGAAGATGAAGGCGAGAATGGCTGCCGCCAGCTCTGCCAGGAATATAATGAGGATCAGCATGAAGAACTGCAAAGAGGAGGATTTTGTCACACAGTGTGTGTTTGGGTCAGACAACTGTACTGACTAACAGACTAAATCCTGTCTGTATGAATAACTGCCATGACTGTTTTTTTTGCTGAACTCTTAAAAATAGTGGGTTTGCGCAACAATGCCATAAAGAAATCATTCTGGTTTGCCCAAAGAACCTTTCAGTGAAGAGCTCTTACAGTGAGAAACATTTCAATAACATTTTTTCACTGTACAGTGTAAAGGTTTACAAGGTTCTTTATGGAACCATATATGTTTCATAGAAGAAGCCTATGTGTCAGCAGCTTTAAACATAGGGTCCGCTCCAATATACTGTGACTCACAAAAAGCAGCAAGCACTTGTTCTCTCGTATGGCTCCGCAGCAGCCCAGGAAGCCCAGCAGGAAAAGCATGCCCCCCATGGCCAGGATGATGTAGACGCCAGTGAAGAGAAGGGGGTTGGCTGCCACTATCTCCCTAAAACCTGTGGGGTCCACCACCACCCATACCCCAACACCAAGGAGGAAGGAGCCACCCAGCTGTGGAGATGGAAAGATAAACATTCAAGATTACTACATTATGTTTGTGTTATTTTTACATAATTAATTTCTTTTCATTCGCCTAAAAAGGCAACATTACATTTTAATACATTTATTTAAACTTATACAGTGTCTACAGTAAAACTAGGGTAAAACTACCAACATTGTTTAAAATATCTTGATGAATTTTGGATGAGCTGTGCCTTAAGGTATAAAATGATGCTAAAATGTTGGGCCAGGAATATAAATGAATCTTAATTGTGATTGAAGCAGTTAACATGGAGCCACTTCACATACCCTTCATAACATCCAAAATAATTTCCTACCAATTACAGTAAAAAAAATATATATATATAATATACACTACCGTCCAAATATTTGGGGTCAGTGAGATATTTAATGTTTTTTAAAGATGTTTATTATGCTCATTAAAGGTACTCTATGCAATCTTGCAAACACTAGGGGTACAGGATGTGCACAAAGCAAAAACAACCTTCGGCCTGCCAATGGCAAGAAGAGGTGGTGTTTAATGCGTGTTAAACCCCACCTTTTTAAGCAGCTCAACTGTTTCCAGGACTGATAATAAAAGATCAGCATATTAGAAATGATTTCTGAAAGGATCATGTGACACTGAAGACTGGAGTAATGATGCTTTGTATCACAGGAATAAATTACATTTTAAAATACATTCACACAGAAAACAGTTATTTTAATATTTCACAATAATACAGTTTTTTTTTCAGTATTTTTAATCTGAGCAGAAGAAACATATTACTGACTATCTTACTGACCCCAAATTTTTGAACAATAGTGTATATATATATTACAGTTCAGACATTCAGCCTCTTCCCCATTTCCAAGCCAATCATTTTGGTTCTTTGGGTCTTTTGATGAGAACTAAAATATATTTTACTTAATCAGCAGTAACTGAAAAGCCTTGAACGAGGCTGAAAATCATGGATTAATTAATTTTGATGAATTTTCAACCTATCCATATTATTTGTAGTGGAATTTATTGTTTTATCATTTTAAGGTCCTTGTCATATTCAGATATCATAGCATTTACATAATTTCACATCAGATAACACCTCTGGTATTTCAGTGACTTTGCATAATTATTTCAGATAAAGAATTCTACTAACGGGACAAAATTAAATTCTTACAAAAAACACGTTCTATGAAAGCAATATGCGGTAATATCCATTTAACATCCTCTAATAAATCAACTCTTTTTTTTTGTTAAATAGAAAAGATAAGGATTGCTGATTATTTTGCAGGATTAATGATAGAAAAAAAATTATCACGCACCACAAACTGCTGAGTTGTTTGAGCATTACCTGGTAAAGTGAACACAAAGGTTAACGTGCTACCGAGCAGAGAGAGAATACTAATGGGCTCGACTGCTGAAAATAAATCATTTTTGAGTAAACGGCTACTGAAAGTGAACGCTTCCAGAGAGGAGGGGGAAGGTGAATGGATAGAGGAGCTTGAGGAGTTTTACCAGGCGAGTCAAAGACAGTCGAGTGGGGGGTTGGGAAACGCTGCTGTTTCTTTTGCAGCTTCCCACAATCCTCTACCTGTCAAAGTGATACCCTTCCTCCATACCATCGTACACACACACACACACACACACACACAGACGAAGGTTTGAGCAGACACCAGACTGGTGATTAAGCAGCTCAAGAAGCGCGTGTGTGTGTGTATGGGTTTGTGTGGTGTGTTTTGAGATAAGAGCCTCACACAAAAACATGTTCCTCAGTCTCCCTCTCCTGTGAGCCAAACCTGGGATTCTTTTCATGGACGGCATTAGCAATGTGTCTGTCAAGCGGAGTCTGTCACAGCAGCTATTTTTGTCATAAACAGATTCCATAAACAGCTTGACTGTATCACTAAATTGGTGTTTTAATAGTTTTTAGGGGTTGAATAAATATGAGCAGCTGTTTTCGGCTTATTAAATGGATTTCAGAGAATTATATTAGCATTTTTTGGAACAAACAATGAGCTATTTTAATGTTATTGTTGCACTTGTGTACATCACATTATTCTCGCTGTTGTTTCAGTCAAACGAATTGAGTCCAAATCTTTCTCCGTCTCTGCCAATTCCACAGTGGCCATTTATGTTGTCAACCTAGATAGATGATCAAAGAAGCACTTTCTGTCTCTTCCCTCCTTCTGTCCCTGTATGTTCCCCTCTTTTGCTTTGAAATGTTTAAACAAGTAGTTGTTCTGTTACAAATCAGTGAATCTTAACACAGTCTGCAGGCTGAACTGTGGGGGGAAAATTCAAAAAAGTAAAAAAAATATTTTTGTAAAAACGTAAAAAAAAAAAAAAAAAAAAAAGTACTTATTACAAAAATACTATACTTTAAAATAATATACTTAAAGGGTGTATTGGTAAAACAGTCTACGTGTCATCAGTGGCTCCAATTTTGCAAAGCTACAAGATTTCTTTTTATGCGCAAAGAAAACAAAAATACCATATTTTTTTAACAATTCTTCTCCCTGAGTTACCGCCATTTTGGGAAGTACCACAAAGAATGTGTGCACTTTCCCCAGAACGTAATCAGCATAATCAGTGTCGTTTATGTTCAGAAAAAAGCGCATACTTGCTAACGTAAACAATGCTGATTAGGTCAACACAGACATGTGTCAGCATGCACCTGCGTTGTTTACATGAAGCAGAAGCAAGCACACGAATCATGAGACTCTCTCCATAGTGCTGGCCACTTCTGCAAATGGGATGTGGACAAAAATACAAAATAAAATTGTTAAAAAGTATTTGCGTAGCTCATAGCATAGCAAAATTACAGTTGAACTTCTCATGGACTATTTTAATGATGTCCTTGCTATGTTTTTGGACCACGATCATGGTTGTAACCTTGCTGACTTGCTGATCCAGGGTCAGAGAGTTCTCGGATTTCATCAAAAATATCTTTATTTGTCTTTCGAAGATGAAAGAAGGTTGCACGGGTTTGGAATGACATGATGGTGAGTAATTAATGACAGAATTTTCATTTTGGGGTGAACTAACCTTTTAAGTTTGTTTGAAAAATATATGTATTTTTTTCTTCAGTATTATTTAAATAACAAAAGAATTAAAATCTTACAAAAAATGATGAGGTCAAAGGTCAAATATCAGCTAGTCTCAGGTAGTCTAAGGTAATTCACTTGGTGGCCATCTTGGTAGCACTCAAATGCAATTACTGGTCCCTTAAGCTTTGTACTCCTCTACTGCGTTGCTAGAGAGAACTGTATGAAGTGCATCCAATGTCAGACACATAGATACTCACAAAGATAAGGAAGTTGAAGACGAACATGAGGTACTTGATGCAGCTGAGGCAATCTCCTTCCATGCTCGTCCCCCTCGCTGAAGCCTCCCCGAGCCCCTTGGAAGAAAAACAAACATAGCGTCATCTCTGAACTTAATCAGAAACACTCACAATCCAGCCTTTCATCTACATATTGACACTCTGCACAAAAACATTTGTACTAAAGCGCTGTCTAAAAAATGAAAAGGTTCACACAGTTTGCACGACACTTAATGCTAGCATCAAGGTAGCTTTTTAGCAAAATCTTGTATTCAAAGTGCATTCAAACAAGGTGAATTCAGGGTTCCCATGTGTATACTAAAACAGCCATACAATTTTTTTTTAAAGACAGAGCCTCCCTTTTAGTGTAATTAATGATGAGAGGTTCTTGTGTTTCAGCAGACCATCCCTCTACCTGAAAAAGCACTCTCTGGGATGAAGGCCTATTACCGCACCACTTTCCTTAAATGAAATGGGGCCTTTTTCATTAGTTCTAGGAGAGCGCTAACAGCTAGCACTGGCAGAGCTACCCTACCATTACTCTGACAGCACACAGAGGATGTATTACATGAGGGTGTCATCCTTAAATACATGTTTGAGTGCAACCTTATCTCGCTGTGCAGTGCTAATACCACAAGCCTTGTTACAAACAACAATATATGATGGATCGCAAGCATTATTAATACAGTATATATAGTAATCATAGCAATGAGAACTCTGTGGAGGAGAGAGGCCGGGGAAAATCCCTTGTGAGTTGACTTGGAGCCAGAAATAGAATGTGGCTTGATGACAAGTAGACTAACTATGACCTTTCTTTTTGTTTTTTCTCCCTTCCTTCTTGTTTTCTTTGTATTTTCCTATCTTGTCAGACGCAATACCATTATGCTCTGGCGGAACCTTCTGAAAAGAGGATTTTGTTGTTTCTTTGGCCCACCCTGTCTCACCAATGTGGTTTCATAGAGCTCTTCAGATCTTTATTGAGGATATGAGTCTACTGTATATTGGCCAAAAATACATCAGGGGTTTCAAACTGGACTGAAAGGGCTTCAGGGGATATTTGAAAAGTATAGCAAGAAAGTGAGAGTAAGAAAGAGTTTATACTATACTTGTGTGTATATCTTTGTCCATCGATATTAACATTTTTTTTTAAAACTGTGATAAAAAAAAACTATATTATTAACACATTAACACCTTTTTCAATTTTAGTTTAAATTTGCTTTCTAAAAAATTTCCTATGTTTGTTTTAAAGATGACATTTCATGAAAATCAGACTTTTTAAGTGCTAAAATCAGATCCCTGGTGAAGCATTCAAACCAGAAAATGTGAAAAAGAACAACCGGAAAGGTCTTCGAGTCAAAATTTGGTAGAAAGACCAGCCCATCTCACAGAAATTCATACATATTTTCCAAAATGGCTATTTTATAGTAATTCGTATGACTTCATCTGTGCAAATTCATAAGATTTTTGCTAAATCGTACGTATTTTAAATATTTGTATGAATGACCTACACCTAACCCCGCCCCTAAATCTAGCATCACTGGGGTCTAGAGGTTGTATGAACTAGCCACCTCGTAAAATACATACCATTTGGACATGAGATAGTGTTGTCATAGTGCAACAGTGCTGTATGTCAGCGTGTTGCCCACAAGGTTATAGGTGCCAACATAAATAGGTATTTAAGCATTAAAGAATAAATAAATATATTTGTAATCATATTCAAGGATGTGAGCAAAGAAATAATAAAAATATTGGGGTCTTAAATATAATGTATTATTAAATATATATATTAAATGTTATATATTAAATATAACGAAAAGTTCTGACCAGGCAAACTCTTATGCAAAATAAAGATTCTGGGAAATAACGATGATCTTACAATCCTTCACTGCCCTAAGAAATAGTCAGAGATGCAGCCTGTGTTTAATGGATCCTTTCAATTTAACAGAAGGCCCTAGCATCAAAAGTGTCTGCAAAGTGCTTATAGCACCCTCAGGGCAATTAGTGTTTTAATTACCCTCATTCTTAAAAAAGGCCAAACCAGGGGGTTTTAATTAGGGTTGCATAGATGAAAGCTTTCATTAGCAGCATCTGATCACCTCTCTTGTATAATTTGACATGTCTTTGCAGGTCGGCGAAGCCATTCGCACCTGGATGTTGAAGCGTGGGCCGAGAATGGCGTAAAAGCTTTAAAAAAGCGTGCCTGCAAAATGTGGATCCACATCTGAGAAGGTGTTTCTTTGGCTTTGTGTAAAAACTTCAACATGATGCTTAGCTTGCTGAGTGCTGGAGACCAACACACACTCCCAGTTGGAGCGCACTGGTGTAAAGCATTTCGGATCCCAGTATAAATCAAACTGCCTGCGGATCAGAGCTGGCTCTGGAGAAAGTGCAGAATAAACAGGGTATTTTTCCCAAGACTCCCACAGCACTGCAGTCATCATCAATCAAACACACATAGCTACATGTAACAGGAAGGTCTGCAGTGAAACTACATGCTCGGTGCAGCACATCGACGCAGTCCAAAGAGATTCTGCAAATCTAACAACACGATCAAGGCTGATTTGTGTTCAGCTCATTATTCCAAATCCTGGGGTCTCTGATTATAAGACCAAAAGAACTGTGTTTTTTAACGGTGTCTTTGTAGTCTTGTACACAATGAAAACAGCTATGCATTCATCAAAAGTGTAGAAATATCTGAAGGCCAGATCACCAGCATGTGTGAAAATGAAAGAGACTTCTGCTTGTTCTCTCACAGACATTGGCTGACACAAACGCAGTCAGCACCCACAGAAAGAAACACACACACCCTGCCCCCACTGTCAAATAAAGCTAAACCCATACAACACTCTTCATGTGATACATTCACTGCTATAACATCACAAAATCTTTAACTGACCTTCAATCTCGAGGAAAACTATTTCTTTGTTAGCATAATGACTGTGAAAAACCGCAGGCATACCATCTCAAATTAACAGCAAAAACGTAGAACCTTACATTTGGATGGGAATCATTTTTATAAACGTGTTTTAGATTCACAACTTTAATAATGATCCCTTCACTACAGGGTTTCTATCCAGGAAATGTAATGATTCAGCAGTAGAGGTCAATTGTAAGGCACTAATTAGCGTTATTGTTTTTCTTCTGTGTAAACTTTGCGTTTCTGCAATACAGAGATTGAATGCTTATGCAAATCAGCTTTCGTGTGGTAACAATAGTTTTGTTTGTAAACTTAGCATGTTGAATACATATGCAAATCACAACTTTTCTTTCTCCTAAGAATATTTTCTGAAATAAAACAATGGCATATTACAATAATTGTGATATTAAGATATTACTTAAATATCTATGCAATATATGCACTTTTCCCTTACTGAGTAACACATTGGAAGAGGTGTGCTATTATTTTCCTACACAGTTGCATTTTTTATTTTTTGCCTGTTTTTGTGCTGAAGCAGGTTATGAGAAGGAGAAGTATCTCAACTCTAATAAAATACAAAGTAATATTATATTAATAATAATCTTTACTTTTTTTATATAATATTTATAATAATTGGATCAAATTAGTTTGGAAACTTCCGATATTACAATAGAACCACCTGTAAATTGTAAAATAAAAAAATTAAATAAAGTAAACTATAGTATAGAACTGTATAGTTCTTATAATGTAGTTGTAACAAAAGCATTGCTTTGGAAAATCATAAACCTCATATTTCAGCCTTTGAACCATTTTTTAAATGAGACAAGGGAAAAGACAAAATTCTAAATCATTATGTATTTTATATTTCAACTGGAAGACAGGCAAAATTCTAATTCACTCCCTGACAGTAAGGTGCATTTGCCCCCAAAAACACAAATAAAAACCTCCTTGGAATTTGTATGTATTTTATGAATGGCCAATTTCAATGATAGAATGGTGAATTTGTAAATATGCATTGGCCAGTAAGTAATAACCTTAGAAACTAAGAGAACACCTAGCAACCACATCCATACCTAGTTTTCCCAAGCTAAAAGTCCCTCATCCTCCCTGAGGTCTTTCTCACTTTTTTAAACAAATAGGTAGAAGAGACTCTCCTTGAAGTTGACACTTTTAACATGATTAATCCACTCTGGTTAAGTCATTCTTACCCTTCTAACTGGGACAGGATCATTAGCTGAAGGACAAGGACACTGTGTGTTGGTCAGCCTTCCCCCATCAGCCATGAGCTTGCATACATAAAGACCAATATTTAATGAAACAAGAGCACTGAACTTCTTCACCCTCGGTGAGTCAGATGACTCCTAATTGTTCTTTTTAATGCACAGCTTAAACAGTTAGTGACAAATATGCAACAGTATATAGGTGTGAGTGTGTGTGTGTACATCAGTTCAGCAAATCTAATTGTCCGTGTAGACATTTTTAGAATACATGTGAAACTGAAAAACATTCTAGCTGTGTTAGGGAAAGGGCTACGACAGCACGGTCTACCCAGCAGGCACATATAGTCCCTTAATGAAGCTCCAATTAGGGCAGAATAAGTCACATGATTCTCAGCTTTGAAGTCTGCATAAGTTAAAGCAGTTACAGCATGTTCATGATCAGGGCAGGTACCTCACATGTATCAGGAAACACAGTAATGACTAATTGCCATATTTAGCTGTATAATTAATGAAAACCTAAGTCTATAACGAGCCTAAAGCTTTTAGTGGTTCATCAGTGATCATTTGGATGAAACAAGTGATAAGAACCGATGGATTTCTTGTCCTTTCAAGGAGAATTTAAATGTTGAATTGGACACAAAAGGCCTGCAGTGCCAAAGCTCATTCATTAGACCAGCTGACTCAAGAACAATGACCTGATTTAGATATTAAGAGAAAGCCTCCAGTGAAACCAGAAATATGACTTGATGTTATTCAGACAAGAGAATAACGGGTGATTGTGAGTATTTTGTTGCTTGTATACAAAAATAAAGACAAAAGTGTTTGTAACTTCAAATGTAAGCACAATAATTCTGGTTACTGCTGTTCAGCACAAATAAAGCACCTCTGAGCAGCACAGTTTCTGAACGAATAGGCATTTATGAATGAATTGGTGTTAAAAAATGATTCAATGGCCAAAGCTGCATCCGTAAGCATATACTATATACTTCATGACCATTTAAAAAGTATATTCTATTGAATGTCATTCAGCGGAAGTTTAATTTCACTGCCATACACAAATCCTCTCCTGTGGCCTCATGGGATAATAAAGCATATATGCACTCAAGCTCGGCAGAAACAGTGGTTCATATGAGTACTTTTGCCTACTTTTTCACTGTTTCATTCCCCTGTTGAAAAAACAGCATATGCTGGTTAGGTATGTTTTGTGGTTTTAGCTGATCCTCAGTAGTTTGGTCATGAGCTGGTTATAAACTAGTCGGTCCTGCAACTAGCTCATGCTCAGGACCATATCATAACCAGCTTATAACCAGTTGCGGACCAGCTTAAACCAGCTGCCATGCTTTAATACACACCTAATACACACGTTTTTTTCAACAGGTCCAGAACTGCAAGTTTTTGAACAAATCAGTTGAATGAATGAATCAATGGCTCACTCACAAAGATTAGTTCCTGACTAAGTCAGCATTTTTACTTAACTTGCTAGCTAAAGGAATGATTCAATGACTCACTAATAAAGACTTGTTTAATTCATTAATTAAACATTGAATAACCAGCGCTTCAATACCACAAAGCACCGTTCCCCGGGTGCCACTGCTGAGTGTTCACAGTGTGTGTGTGTATTCACTTCTCACTGCTGTGTGTGTGTGCACTTGGATGGGTTAAATGCAGAGCACAAATTCCTAGTATGGGAAAACCATACCTGGCCACATGTCACGTCCTTTCCTTTCCTTAATGAATAAGTGTTTTTGAACAAATCAGTCGAATCTTTGACTCAAGTAACACTCTCATAAACGCAGTCACTGATCAACTACTGACTCACTAGACCGGCAATCTCTCTGGAACATGAAAACACAAACAAGTAGGGCAATACAAATGTGAATAGTCCCACTGCTGTAGGACTGGGTCATTACTGTTGTGTAACTATAATAATTAGTATTCAAGTGAACTACATTTACAATCACACTTGGTTATTGCACATCTGATGTGAGATTGTGTGTAATAAGCTTTCTGAAATGTTCTGTAGTGAGAAATAGAGTTCATTACAGAGATCATTGTTATGATGCAGGTGCAGGTTTCAGATGAATAAAGCCACTTCATCTTTTTCAGTAGGTCAATGAACGCTGCATTCACAGAGGAGAGAAACCCAGTGGACTTGGGGAAATGGCCAGTGCTGGTGAAGTGAAGAAAATTAAAGTGGAAATCTATAGAAAATTGTCAACCTGCAGCTTCCTGTATGAGTTATGACTGCCATGCTATTCGATATAATGAATTTACTACTGAAATGCTGAATGAGGTCAATACAAAACCTTATAACTTCACAGACATCACAACTGAGAAACATTCTTTGTTATTAGATATAAAAACGTAGTTTAAAAGCTTCTGCAATCCATACACTTGTATCTGCGGCTCTGGTGAAGTTATCAATCCCAGATGGAAAAGATCACTAGCTCAACAAGATCGATAAGAGATTGATCGGTTGAAGTCTTTCTCTTTGTCTCCACAGCCTCTTTTTGTCTTTCAACAGTGTGGATTTCTCATCTCACAGTGAGTGTGATCACATAAACACTAGTTCATTAGTACAATAGGGATTTCCCATGGCACTGGACTTTCCCTTTTTATTAAATCAAATCATAAGTCACTTGTACCGTGTACTTGGTTATTTAGGCAACACTTTCTTTAAATCCGTAAATGACGTACCTATAAAACAATTTTGTGCTCTTACACATGTTAGACTTTAAGGATAACGTCATATTTTGGTCTTGAAAAAGCAGTTGCACAATCATTTGCTTGGAAAATCAAAAACATCCCACACTGCATAAGAATCTAATACAAGCTGAGCAATGAATGTCCAAAAGTGAATGAATTTCCATTTAGGGAATGTTCCCAGAAACCTCAAAACCGCAAATATAATGGAAAAAAACAATGACAATAGATCTTTGTCCTCATCAGCCGGCTAAAGATACAGCACTGATCAACACCACAGAAACTAGAGCATTTCATTGCAACAGTCATGAATGAGGGATACAGCAACCAACTTAAAAATAGCTTCTAGTAAACAACAGTATGAACTTGTCAACTTGAAGCTATTTATTCCTTGTCAGTTTGAATGGGTCCTAGTTATTTAGTGTAGGTCGGTTTATTTCCTACAAACATTTGCGGTCAAACTGACCTGACCTAAAGAGTGAGGTTTGCATTAGTGCTGAATTGTTATGCTAAGGAAGAAACACACATGGACAGTTGGACCACAAACACTGTGTTCAGCATGTCAATGCAAAATAATCAAAAGTCCTACAGGGCAAATATCTTCTCTCCCCCTTCTCACCTCTTTCCAAACATCACACAATCTCGACAACCTGAAGTTCAAACAGTCCACTCCCCTACATTTGATCTCTGAAGTTCATGTCTTACGTCTTGGCTGATGTTGGAAACAGGGAAAATTTATTTTTGCCAAGAAGATAAATATGTAACCGCAAAAGCAAAAGGGAGGGATTTTAGCATATTTTTATGAAGGCTTGGCAACAGTCTAAGCTAAAATGGTGGGGGTTGGAATAGGTGGACAGCCCTTTGTTTCTAGACGGGTGTCTGGTATATCCACTTAACACCAGTTCCTGTCAGAACAAACACGGAAAGCAGCAGCCTTCTGCAGATGGAGCACAGCTTGGACTAGCGTTTGTCTAATGAGTGATCACTCACAGGCCTGTCAAACATGCCATCTGGAGGAGGACCTCTGGTCTGCTGTGAAATATGGAGTTTGTTGACTCTGAATCAGTCCCTTAGTGCATATGTTTGGTGATGACAGTCGTAAACATAAATGCAGACGGAAGATGACAGTGATATAGTTATTAGAAAACGCATGGGAATTTTAATCTTGATGTGCATTATGGAAAGATGCATTCCTTCAAGCAACATTACATTTCTGAAGAATTTGCAGCACAATAAACATATTAACTCAAATCATGCGCCAGTGACAACGAGATCACAGAACAGACTGTTCTTTTTTTTTCTAACAGCCTTATGTTGAAAGATAGCCTAAATAGGAACAAGCACTGTGGAATCTCCAGGGAACACCCATTATACAACAAAAGAGTTAAAATGTCTTTATTTGGTTTTTAATCAACGGATCAAAATCTAAACAATGCGAGCTAAGATAGGGTGGGGTAAGGGGGGGGTCTATCCTGCGAAAAATACTGACATCAACATTGGTCCTTGTGATTCAACAGAAAGGTAAAAAGAGTTTGTCAAGAGTTCCCAGCTTAAATTTTCCTCTTAATCATGCGTGCACACACACACACACACACAATCATAGAATATTCAAGTTTGAATATATGTTCTTAATTTAAACATCATCATTTGTGAAATGTATATAATCTGAACTTTTTAATATTAATTACATATTTTTAGGGCTGATAATTTTCGTATTAATTTATGATTCTCTGAAATCCAATGTATTTTTTCTTCATAAATTATTACATACAACAAAGAAATATGTCAATAAAAATAATGATAATAAATTCAGACTTAATAATTCAACAAATGATAACGATGAAATTTAAGGATTTATTTATTAAGTTATTTATAATTCCATAAAAAAAAAAAAAAAATAACCTATAATTATAGTTTATAATTATTATTGCTATTGTGACGTCCACATTTTGTGTAATTTTTACAAATAAGTTTGTTCCACATGTATTTACGTAAATGTTATCTGCCAGTCAGTATTCATATTGATCAAGCTAATAAGATTAATATATTATATAGTGTCGCGTAGCCAGACCTCCAGTCTGACGGCTGAAGGTCTGGAATTCATAGCCGCTTGCTTTGGTCAAGGCCCGCCCATAAGGCTGTTTGACCGACATGTCAAACAACCAATCACAGTTTGTTTCATTCAGCGTCACGTTTCGGGGCGTGTTAATGTTCCCACAACAACAGAACGGCGTGCAACAAGTCAGTCAGCATAGAAAATCTTGATGAGACGCTCACGGTAAACATCTGTTTGAAGCATATCTCTCCACTTTTCAACACCCCCAAGCAATTCTGGAGAATCGAACACAATACTGAATCGGC
The DNA here is from genome assembly GCA_034779775.1 of Enteromius afrohamiltoni. Lineage (NCBI taxonomy): Eukaryota > Metazoa > Chordata > Actinopteri > Cypriniformes > Cyprinidae > Enteromius > Enteromius afrohamiltoni. The sequence goes on from JAUYWG010000055.1 coordinate 9,115,805, forward strand.
CAGCTGCGATGTCAGCGTCTGTTGTTTCATGTTTGCCTGTAAACGTGGCTGATATCCCCTTCTCAGTTAGGTACTTCACTTGATCTTTCATAATAGATATGACGATAGATCTTGGACATCTCTTAAAGATTCTATGCCGTGAACCTCGCATACTTTTGAGAATTCAACGTTTAACTGATCTTAATAAATGCTCATTGTCACTGATGTAAACATGACAATTCTGCAATTACATGTCTGTGCTTTGTTTCCCGGTTGACAGAAAATAAACACGACACTCACGCCCCCCCCCCGAAAATCCGATAAGGTTCAATCAATCATTTGATGACTTCGACATTCCTGAAGGGTTTCCAGTACCATATGCATCAGACGCTTAGCCAACGTTCCGTGGGTGTGACGTCTGAGGCTGAGACTATATATTATATAATATATTAATATACATTGTTCTTAATATCTTAGCTTCCCCTTGCTTTTCACCATACATGGATCTGAGAGAATCATAAATGAAGTGGAAATGAACAGAATTAAATGTGTATTGAGCTCCTTCATTCTAAGGTACAGCGTGAATGAGTCCCAAAGGATTAATGTGGAAATATTGATGTGAAAATTCAGAAATTACAGACGCCATTACACAGCATCAGACTCCCTGTTTGAAGTGGCCACTTGAGAGCTCCAATCTCCAGCATTGTTATAGATGGATGGCATGGAGATGATTATTATGAAGAGTTACCATCTGTTATAAAATGCCATCAGTTTAACTTTAGAAACGGTCTGCAGCAGGACAGCTTCCACAGTTAATACAGGATGGCTGATTTTCATTTCCATCTTTTCAGAAGCTTTCATTACCACAGCAGCCTTAGATAAAAAAAAAGTCAAAGCACAAATCTTCATCAACATAGCATTTTGCTTATTTGGCATTTGAGGGTCGGTTTTAGAGGGTGAACGGAGCGGTTGATGCATCTCTGTCAGCGGGACCTTTAACTTTGAGCACCACGTATGTGTATTGCTGGTATGTGTGTGGAATTTTAATGCACTGAGTTTTAATGCAAATCAGTTCCCCACAAAGAACAGATCCCAGCCATGACAGAGAAATAATAGATGCTGCTTCAGTGTAAGACAATCACCTCCCTGCTGCTGACAGTGTCACAATGGCTTTGTGCACCAACAGCCCTCCACCAGCCAAACAACACTGTCAACACAATGATTTCACTGCATTTCCACTCAGTTCATTTTTGTGGGGCATTTCTATTTTAAAGAAGCAATCTGCTGGATATGGTGCATGAAAAGTGCACTGTGCATGTGGAAGAGGCAAGAATTGCTTGCATGGGCTGGATTAATGTTGTATTGATTGGTGAATTTACAAAGCAATGAATATGTATAGCAAAATCATTGCCCTGAATTGAGCAAATCCCATCTACACTGGTAAAATGCAAAAGGTATTGATTGTTATTATCATAGTGGTGAAGAGAAAGAGACGGCACAAAGGACGAATGTAATGCAAAATACAAAGAAAGTGCTAAATTTGTGAATTATTATTTTAACATTTTAGTCTGTAAAACTGGACAATAGTTTTTTTTAATATAAAGTATAAGTATAAGTGATTAGAGGCTTCTAAAGTCATATATCACCTTTGTGTAAGAAACCAGTTGTTTTTCACAGAAAATGTTCTGCCAAAGCTTATGTCAATTTGCATTCAGATTAAAAAATGCACCAGGTTTGACGTCCTCGACAACAAATACCATTGTGTTGTAGCTGAATGTGACAACCAAGTTTGAATATGCAGAATGGAGAAAGAAATCTGTGCTGCAGAGAACTATATATATTATTTTTATTTATTTTTTGACAAATATGTTTTATTAAAAGACTTTGAACAGAGATTTGCAATCTTACATATTTTGTCCCTTTTTACAAGCACAATGAATACAATAATAAAAAATAAATATATTAAATAAATGAATAATAATTAAAAAAAACACAGCACAAAACCTCCCTTACTTGATTTCCATCAAGGTAACAGAGAAAAGGATTCCAGATTTTGTTAAACTGCTCAGATTTGTCCTTCAAACGGTGCCTAATTTGTGCCATATGTAAAGTAGAAATCATCTCTCCTAGCCACATCTTACATGTAGGAGCATCCTTTTTTTCCAGAACAGCAGTAATAACTTCTTGGTCAGACTGTATGCAAGCAATCTGTGTTGTGCTCCTGATAATGTTTGCATACATTAACAAAGTCCCGGAATTAAAAGTGCTGGATCTGGCTGGAACTTTGTAACGTGGAACAAAAAATAAAAGTCACACAAAGGAGAAATGTAGTCTATGTAGTTTCTTTTTTGAATAATGTAATCAGTGAATGACTTTAAACTGGATCAGGCAATGTCTAGATTTAAAGGTACTGTATGTAGGATTGACACCGAGTGGTTGAACTAGGTATTGCAGTCCAAATTCAAAATACTGGAGAGGGGTTTTTCACCCGGCCCCTCCTTCTCAGACTTGACGCACACTCAGGTTGCCATGATTGACGACACCAACAGGAACGAACGCACATGACAATGAATTAAATGAAATGCACTGTATTTTCTGTCAAGCAGGCAACCTGGATGCCGAAACACTGACTTCATGATTGGGAGATAGATGGAGGGTGGCACTTCAGACCAAAACAAAACATGACAACATAAACATCAGTTGAGGGCTGCAACTGCACTTTTTAAACGAGAATATCCAGGCTGTACTACTACTGTCGGCGATATGAGTACTTTTAATTAACATGCTTTCTTAATGCCTGTTGAACATAACAGAGACATTTCATGATTATCACAATAAATTTCTTACATACGATACCTTTGATACAGTGTTTGTTAATATCTTTTAAACTCATCTGCCATAGTTCCTCAGAAAATTCCACTCCTAATTCTTTCTCCCTTTCTTTCTTTAGATAAATTGTAGAAGGGGGAGTTAAGGATTGTAGTAGATCATAAATAATCGGTAACGCCTCTTTGCTTCCTTTACCCCATTTAAGACACTTATCAATAACTGAGGGTGAAGCAATTTCCAATGAGGGTGTATGGGCACGTATATAATTCCTGAGATATAGAAATCTAAAAAAAAGGACTCTGGGGGAATTAAAATTTCTGTTGCAGCTGATTAAAAGATGCCAGAGCCCCATCAATGAAAAGGTCTCCAATAGTACGTACACCCATTTCCCAAGTAGAATGATCTAGAAAGTAATATTCTCTGTGGTACTAAAGAATATAAATATCTGAGTGATAGTGGGTGGAGTTAGTGTAAATAGCATTCACAAAGTTGGCTATTCGAAATTAGTGTAAATAGACAATACGGAAAAGAAAAAGTAACCGCATCCATGTTTGGAATCGACTTAACACAGAATGATGGTCAATTTCAGGTAAACCACTGCTTTAAGAACACACAGATGCTCTGTTTATGATAATAAGCAAAAGCACCTACCATGAGTTCTTTGATGTAGTTCAGGATTCAGTTCAAAAATGCAGAGCTGCTCTGCTCTCTCTTTCCGTCTGTTCTTATTAGCTGTGAAAAGAAACACAACCACAGGTCATGGCACATATTAAATCACACCAAGCAAACAGCAAAGCAAATTCATGTCCACAAAAGCACAATAAAACATGCAACGCGGAGGAAAAAAAAGCACTCCTCTACACTGAAGACTGAGAGGAAAGCTTGGCACAGGGCAGGTAGTAAGTATGAATCTTGGAGTGCGACGAGATTGAGGATTCATTATTGATGACATTCCCTGTGGTGCACTACTCTGAAACAGCATGCGCGTGAATTTTTCACTTTGCAGCTTGAGTAAAGAAATGAACTGGGACAGAATGAGCATCATAGCAGCTTTAATCAATCTTAACCCACGACTAAAGAAGGTGAAATATTAATGGCTGCCGTTACTTATCAAATCTGTTTCTTGGTTAATTGCTCTTTATTGTTCGACGCCAAACTGATTGCATTTTGCCTGTTATGCTCGGTGCTACTAATCTTGATTAGTGTCGGAGGTCATGAATAATTTATTAGAAACAGCATTCCTAGCTAATTACCTGTGGCTGATTCTCACTGTTGGAGAGGAACACCAACCGTGTGCAGCTAACAAGCCCTAATGCTTTAACTTTCTGCTATTCATATTGTTTTGCCACAAGAGTCTCCTATAACTGCAATGTGCTATAGGCCAATTAAAATTTAGATGTTTCTGGCACACCCTTAAAAATAAAGCCTTTCTTTTCTTTCACATCCACGGAACGTTCCAGTGCACAAAAGTGGAAAAGGGTTCTTTAGAATATTCTTCACATCAAGAAAAAAAGGGTTCTTTTGAGAACTGTACATTAAAAAGTTAATTGGAGAACCTTAAATGGATCTTATTACATTGCTGTAAAAATTTTGGAACCTTTATTTGTGTGGCTACGAAAGATTTATTTATGACAGCACTGAAAGTTTTGTGAAAACTGCAGCAGGTTCTCCAAGCACGCTACGCCGCCTACTAAAATGCACATACAGAATATAATTAGTTTATACAACAATGTTTTCTATAGCGACTAGGGATGTCCCGATCCGAATACATGATCGGAAATCGGGCCCGATCGCGTGATTTTAGACTCGAATTGGAAATCGGAATCGGTCGTTACCTCCTGATCAGGACTCGAATATATATGTATGTCTATTCTCAACATTTTATAAACACATCTATAGTTATGCGTTGGCACAGAATTAGAACTCTTGACTCCACACAGCAATGGAACAGCAATGCGTGCGGCATGACATCACTTTGTTGCAGAGACACAGCGTATGTCTGCAGTCTGGAGATATCATACAGCTGATGACACCAACATTTAGGGCTGCACGATAATCATTGCGCGATATGCATTGCGCATCTTGTCAGTAAATCCGTTTCTGTAATCAGCGGGAAATTCCATCAGGTGCGTGGTCTTACGTTGAGCCGCATTTACTACGCAAAGGCGTTGTTCACTGACGAGCTGCGCAAAATCACGCTGATAATGAATGATAATGATTTGCGCAGCTCATCAGGATGCGCAAAACATATCGCACGATGATTATCGTGCAGCCCTAACAACATTGCCATAGCAAACTGTGAGATATGTAAACCTGCAAGAGGTGGAAAACAAACCTGAGAGTTTGAAGAGGAGAGAAAAAATGCCCCATGACAGCGCGAAGGCGCAGGACATTACAGCCAAGATAGCACAAATTACATTTTTTTTTTAGATTTACTGTTGCACTTAAATCCAAAAGTGAAGAAAAATGATGTTATTTATACTTGATAGTTCAAGCTACCTCATAGGTAAGTGCTCTGTTTGTTAACAGAGTAGTATGTTAAAATAAGTTGAATTAAATTTAAAAAAAAAATGAACCTCCTGTATCTGTTTCTTCGTTCTTCTTTATGTTTTCTTTATGTGTTATAGAAGTATCGGATCGGGACTCGGTATCGGCAGATACTGAAAATCAAATGACTCGGACTCGAGGGCAAAAAAACCTGATCGGGACACCCCTAATAGCGACACACAAGAGGAGAAAATAAAGCTGCAAAAGAGTCCATTTCCAGGATATTTAAGGTTTTTCCTTTACTCGGACCTCTTTTACAAACCTCTCTCACTCCCAAATCAATGGAATTATATGGCATTTAAGATCGACCACAGCATACTGTACACTGATTGGTCACTCCCTGGTAAATTGATTTAAAGGGGACCGTGCGCTCTTTAATTGTGTTCTCTACACTTGCAAACATTGTTTCCTCCATCTAAAATCAGCAAGGGGTTTGAACAAAAGAGCCCAAAGGGCATCTGCATTATGTTTATCTGCATCTATGCTAAAGGTCCCTTTTCAGTCTGCGGTACATTCGAACAATGCAGGATGACTTAAAGTTCAATGCTAATAGATTACCACAGAGGGTGGGCAATAAAGGATGTGCTTGTTGTTATTTGTCATTATTCACTTTCACTGCCTTACCTCTTCCCCTCTCTGTTTCTGATCATGCTATGCTATTCACGTTCAAGATGAGTGACACATCCTACAGGACGCCTGTCCCTCTGGAAGGATGTAATGGCTGGGTTAGCCAAATAGTCTAGTCATTCAAAGCAAATACCACTTTTCCTCTCGTTCTTCCTCTAATTGATGTCTGTCCAACAACATTAAATATTCAAATATTGTTTTCATGTCTGTAAGTGTGATCTGTTGGATAGCAAATAGATTTTTATTGTAGTTATGTTAAATGATTAAGATAAGTAGAATATAAAATGTCTAACTTCACAAATTACATTATTATAAATATTATAATACTGGCATACTGTACTAACAATCAAATGGGATTAGCTTGATTTCTTAGTTTTTGAAAGAAGTCAGCAAGGCTTGCTTTATTAACTGATATAAACTGATTGAACAATGTGAGAAAACACTAATATTCTGAAATATCACTTCAATTATATATATATATATATATATATATATATATATTCTCAAAAGCTGTACTTAAACAGAACATTAAAAAAAAACATGGGGAGTGAAAGACAAAACTATTACAATAGTAAAGCACTCATTGGACTACAGAAAGCCAAAAGGGTCAAAAACTAATTTTGATTATTTTGGCAATACTGGGGCTAAGCGTCAGACTTGTGTGCCCTTGCCCTGTGTTTGGCTCCCCACGTATCCACCTTTGCCCTTATTTAGTTGTTCCTGTCTTTGATTAGTTCTTTGTGTTAATTTGGTCCCAGCCGTGTTTCCCAGGTGTTTTCAGTTCTACCATTATGTCCTTGTGTATATTTACCCTGTGTCTCCTAGTCTCCCTTGTCGGTCCTGAATGTTGTAATGCCATTTGTGTGTTGAAAGATTAAAAAGAAGCCTTTGGTTTGTGCCCTGTTATGACTGATCATTACCACGACGCGTGACACTGAGACTATTATAGGGACTATTAGGGTCTTTTTACCTTTAAGTGCAGCAGTAATATTGAGAGATTTACTTCATAAGAAATGACAAACCACAGATGTAATGTTTCAATCCGTCATTCTTCAAATGGCTCATATTCCAATATTTTTCAAAGAATAGGCATTCGCAAATGTCTGGACTGAGCCAAGGATACTTCCTGACACTCTATATCGTCTCTGCACTATATTGATAAAACACAGAACCTCAGAGCATATGTAAGCAACATCTCTGCCTCAGACACTCGATCGATGCGTCTGATTGAAATGTGTTAGAAGCCGTCCAGGTGTCCTCTGACCTTGTGGCAGGTGTCTGACAGGGGCTTAAAGTGCAATCCCCTGAGAAAAAGGAGGCTGTCAAAGCGCTGAAAGAGTCATATGGTACAGCTCCTGGCACAACACTCAGTGCTGTGATAATGACCAGCTCTGTACACACTTGCTTAGTGTTTTCTCTACGCAGTCTGTTCTTGTCTTTCATTAAAACCTCCCTCTCCCTTTTCAGGCCTCAATGCCGAACAGGCCTAAGTCTCTGGGGAAAGACAGTTCAAGGCATCAAAACCAGCCTTTGAAGCCCAGCGATGAAACCTGTTGGAATGGACCAAAAGGTGTGGGGGTGTCAGCTTCTCCAATTAGGCACAAGAAAAGTTATTAACATGCAAACCAAGCGGTCCATAAACCACTGTTTTCTATCAATATTTCTATAATATTCTAGTAATATGCCTGCTAATAATTAACTAATATGTGTAACTGAAATATGTTATTGGGGACTCCCAAAACCAAAATATGAACCTTCATAACCCATGTGTTTTTTCTTTATTATTACCAGTAGTGTATATCAACCTTTTCTGTTTTTAATGAATGTTTATAGCATTATTTAATATCGTTTATTACCATGATGGCGTATTGTTTTCATGTGTTTGACTCTATACACCACGAGAAAGATAAAAAGTTATACAGAGTGCACATTAGTACCTCATGAGTTCAAAAAGTATTAGAACCTAAAGTGTGCATATAAATACCTAAACAGAATTTAGTATTTTTTGAGGAGGTAGCACCCCAGTGAACCTTTGCACTTTTTTTTCTGAGGGCGAATAAGTGATAATTGTAGTGGTTATCAGTAGATTTTATGGTACAAAGCAGAATTGGTAATTCAAGTAGATAGGTAACATTACATACAGTTATATATGCCATCTTGCAATAGCAGAAAAATGTCATCATCATTTATGATGAATTTCTGGCAACCATGCTTTTCTAAACAATTTTACAGGATATTGTTAAGCAACCAAAAATTGTTATCCCTGTTGCCTAAAGATATTCAGTTCGGAGTAACACAAGTTTCTTAAGTAGGTGCCAACATCTGTTGTCAGTTTCAGGTTCTTGTTAAAAGATGTGCCAAACATCATAGCAGTCGTGTCTACTGTACTTTTATTATACCATCTTTTTTCATTATAAGTCAAAACAATACATGTTCAAAAGCAAAAGCAGCAGTACATGTCTTTTGTAAGATGTAGTGTTCATCCTTCTCTTATTTTATCATTACCGTGTGCATTGTTTATTTAGTTGTGCTGCACAACCTGTCGTAAAAATTCAAAGCGCAATCTGTCGGACAGGAAGCACTTGGTTCCCTGCGTCTTTCTTAATTAAAACCAGAGGAAGAACTATTTAGTCCCTTACACAAACACAGGACTTTCCTCTAGCCAGTTCATATTCCCAAAGCAATTGGTTTGAAAAATGAGCAGATTTTGCTGTTTGGTCTCAGGAACAGCAGGGGATTTGGAGGACTAACCAAGATGCATGCTGTGTCAACACCAAACATTCTCTGCTGTCAGTGTAATCCCATTCACCATGGGAAAACAGCACGGTACTTCACCACAACAGAATGAGAGTGGGACATGGTGGCCAAAAAGGGGCAACAGGATCTCAAATGAAATCATGGGATCCCTTTGTAACTTGATTCGAAATGGACTGATTTTAGTTCAAATTAAAAGGTACAAATGAACTTCAGCACAGAAATTATAATGTTCAGCATGAAAAAAAGAGTAGACTTTTATTCATGTTGAGTTAACGGTTACATTTAATAGTAATTAACCACCTCTTATGGTTTTTCAGTGTAAATCACCAGTTGGCGCCCATTTTTATTAAAAAGTATTTTCTATAGTATTGCCTTTAGATACTGAAAAACGGGAAATTACTTAGTAGTGGTAATTTATATTTTCCCCTTAAAAAATATAGGCGCAGTATATTACAGTACATATACATTGACTTAATGCAATTATAACTATTTTAAAAATATAAAAGATTTTGTATTTTTTTGAAAGATGCTGTTATATTTGCTCACTATACCGTAGCTGCATTTAATTGATCAAAATAAATAAAACACTGAGAAATATTATTAAAATGTAAAATATATTTAATATGTGATTCATCCCTACGATGGCAAAGCTAAATTATCATTACTACAGTCTTCAGTGTCACATGATCCTTCGGAAATCATCCTGATATACTCATTTGGTGCTCAAATAACATTTCTTATTATTATTGATACGGAAAAGTTATGCTATATTTTTGTGGAAACTATGAGATATGTTTTTTTTTTTTTTTTTTTTTTTTTTTACTTCACAAGAACAGCATTTATTTCATTTATTATTTAATCATGTAAAAGTCTTCAAAAAACAACGACTTACTTCAACAAACAAATCTCAAAATTAAAATAAGTATCTGTTCACCTCGAAATATCCAAAAAAGACAAAAACACCAGACTGCTATCCCCTCTCCACCCACATCCTCCTCTCAAGACACCTAATCAGTGGATTTCAAGTGCATGAATATGAGATTTTGATACATGCATATAAAACCGCAGCATCTGTCAGACAGAGATTTGGAAGAGAAGCCGGATGCTATAATTGATCTAGACTGAGATTTGACATAGCTGGAGGCTTGAATGGTAATGCTGCACTGCGCCGATTTCATGGGCACGACCGGAGGAGCAAAGAGAGCAGAAGTCATGCTGGGATATAAGCACATCGAGCCTTAGAACGGAATCATTTTCCTCATCAGGCAGAAGCTCAACAGTGGGATCTCCTCATAAACGGCCACATTTCGTTTAACCCCAACACCTCTGTGTGGTTTGCAAAAGCTCTGGTTTGTCTGAAAGCATTGTTAGCACTTCTATCTTTAAATCTGGTGCAAGACATTCTTTAAAATTAGTTTTGCTTAGTAATTACACAAAAAGAATAAATTATTGGGATTCACCGGGGTCCTTTAGACATCAATAAAGCTTGTATTTGCCTATAATCAGTTCATAAAATGTTTCTGCTTTGCAATTTCCCAAAATCCCATTACCCTCAAGAAGTAAAGAACATAACATCCTAGGGTAGATATCCTGCTTTTTACAGGATCTCAGGAGGAGACTATTCGGGAGGGGTAGGTGGCAAAACAACCAGACATTTTTCCACAGTAAGGTCTCGTAAAAATCTCTCAGCGCTTTTAGAAGCATTCCTCCCCCTGGTCATAGGAGCACAAGCGCAGAGATGTCAAGAGGAATCACACTCAACACAAACACACAAATACTCTCAGAAAATCAGATGCAATCTACAGGTCCAAAGGCAAATACCAGACATAAACATTCTGAGAGGTTTTCAGATTCTCAAAATGTCTTATTCGGCTGGATAAACACCGCAAAAACTGTTCATAACCTTAAAGGCCCCAGGCGGGATAAATGGAAATTTCAGAAATGAAGACAGTATATGTGTATCAGAGGAATAAGAGAGGTCATTTCAGTCATTTCTGCTCCGGGATGTAAAACCTGAGGTTAACTGGTCACTACGAAATGCTCTCTAGGAGAACAAGCGCTTCAGCTCACCAGCTGTGGGAACAGCAGTGTGAAAGATTACATCACGATGATTTATGGCACATGAGGAGGAGTTAGAGAAGCTATGGAACATGAGATCATTTGGAGGGCATCCAAGAAGAGGTCTCAATAGGAACACAAGTCAATTGGTTTCCACCACATAAGATGATGGAACAGCAGTGGGACAACAAATAAATGTGCTGAGAAAGTTCATAACATCTCAGGCTCGCACATACTGTATCACAACACACATGCTGCAAACTCAGCTTTTTTTAAGGATGGCATGTGTAAGTAGGAAAAAAGGAAGAAGTAACTCATCGTCTAGAAGGTTCTATGTACCACTGTCAAATTAGTGAAACTTTATATAGATAAAACAGGTTAAAAAAAGTTTTTTCTTAAAACCATCAGCAAAAATCTTATTTTTATCTATATTTTGGGACATTTTAACATAGTTTCGGGAAGAGCACGCTGAGTGCCAGCACAGCCGGTACCCATTGACGCTCATCAGTATCATCGCCCACTAGCCTATTAATTATTCCTCATTTCATTTATCCGCCTCGGCATAAAAACCATCGTCTCACTCTTCTCGGTATCTAGTTACACATGATCCCGCCTTCCTCCCATTCTCCGCCTTTTCCTTCGCACCTTCAAGGGGGTGAACGGGACCGAGCCTCACTCCGAGCTCTGCCCTCGCTTGGGTTACTATCAGCAGGGCTCGCTCCGCGGATAGCACGCCAAATTTGCTTATTTAATTTAATGAAGAAGTGTGAATTAGTGAAAATATGCAAAATAGCACAAGGATTTGCTTTCGAGCTGATTTCTACTGTGGCATAACTCTGGGTGGGTCACTGCTGCAGTTGTTCATCAGATGAAAGTTTACAGCTGATCTTGTAGGCCGATGCTTGTTCCATATGTCTTCAATTGCTTCTGAAAGCCTCTAGCCAATTCTCGAAATTTAGTTTCTGCTCTCCAAAACAAGCGTAAACAGGGCCACACAGATTATCTGACTCATTTTGAATCGGTTCAGATCTCCTTTTGGACTGCATTCTGCTGACTGACACTTCTTATGGAGCTTAATGATTTGCTTGGTGGGAAGAACAATAAATCTATCCCATTCACCACATTTCACATAATTCTGCAAGTGCAAAACCTATGATTAATGCAAATTTTAAACCTTTGGGATGTGAAAAAAAGTAAAAAAAAATGTAGCAAAAGTGGTGCACGCAATTCAAGCTATGCAGAATACTTCAAATAAAAAACAAATCAAATTAAAAACTTGCCTTCTGATGTAGCTCGCAAATATGGCCAGCCAGACACATCGCAGCAGGATAGTCTTTAATATGAAATTGAGCAGGCGTAAAAGATGACAGGATTTTCATTTTTAGGTTAACTGTGCTTTTAAATGCTTCAAATCAGATTTCACAAGGCATTTTAAAAGACACAGAATCTTAAACTTCAAAGGCCAGGTAAGTTATCCAGGCACAATATTTAAAAGCTTATGGGACAAAACTGAAAAGGGTCTTTATCATTCCATTGACTTCAAACTATAAAATGAAGCTTTGATCAGTGTGGTGTGACAAAGATATGAGTGAACCATTTCAAGCATGCTCAGTATTATAGTGTCTATCACCTACTGAAATCAATCAGTCAGTCAATAAATGAACAGTTGAAATTTTTTTTTTAATTTCTGTGTTTGATCATTAGGGTCATACAAGGTTGTTATAAGGCACTGATATGGAAAATAAAGTTTTATTAAGTTTAAGTATTTGATGGAGTTGGGGATGTAGAATATGGTCATGTTGAGCATGCGCTAAGCACTAAAAAATAGCCCATATGTACATAATAGGCATGCTAATAACTAGTTAATAGTGAGACCCGGTCCCTTTACTACAGTGTTAGCATTCTATAAATGTAATACAAAATGTTTGGCATGCATTGAAAAAGAAAGTCAATGTTTGAGTAGAAAAATTATGCTTTTCAGTTTAATTAAAAAAAAAAAACATTTTCACAACTAAACATTGACATTTCTTCAAGACTAATTGAAGACACAGAAAAAAAAACATTTAGGCAAACAGAAATCATTTACTTTCCCAATTATTAATTAAAACTCTGTTTATTTCCTGTTAATTTCTCCAAATGTTAGGCAAACAATGAAGCCATTGAGTTCCATTTCTATTGTTCTATGTTAATGGAGTTTTATTGGACTACTTTAGGTCTGTGCACTGCTGAGGGCGCATCTCATATTCTCCTCTAAGACATGTTGGCAGGCAAAGAAGCGCAACCATGAAATATCATTTTTTGGTTGATTTACACCATCTCAGATGCCACGGCCTCTCAGGACCCAAGAAAAACATTACAACTTGCCAATCATAAGATTATCCCGAAAGAGCAAACAGCTGGAGACTTGCCTCAACTGCTGGATCTGATGTTTTCCGTCTTACCGTCTCAAGCAGGTGGTTGTAATTAAGTCAGTGTAATGTGGCCACTAGCTGGCAAAAGAACATGTGACTAATTATTGGGACAGAAGCCCAGGTTTATCATTTCCTGAAGCTCTCCTTCTTTGACCTGCAAGGAGGATTTAGGTTGCCAATCACAGCCCAAAAACGAGGCACCGAATCAGAATAAGCACCTTGTAACCTTCAGTCTCGAGCGATCCTGTTCTCTCCATCAACAAAAACGCAAGCTGGCACATTCAATTTATGTTAAAATAATCAGTAACATGCAAATGATGCTCACACAAAGCATTTACTACCTTTGAAGGGTGCTCAGTCTTTTCCTCCGGCAGTTTCCAAATACGAGGAGAGATTAGAAAAGGAAGAGATTAGACTTCATGGTCTATTTCATCCATTCTCCAGCCTAATCAGTGGGGAATGATATCACTGCCCTAAATATTTCCACAGCAGCTTGAATGGAGAAGCGTGTAGTTTCCTCATTAATGACCACACAATGTGACAATACACCACCTTCCTGTGATCGCGTTATCTCATGATTAAAGAAGACAGTTTTCTTCATGGCCCTGCGTTGAACCGAGAAAGCTGACTGACAATCACCGTCTTGCAGAATGAAGCCTGGGGCTTCAAAACACGACCCTAAAAGCCACGAGATAACTTTAACTTTAGTGACCCAAGAAATCTGTTGAAAGCCACATATGGGTAAAGAAGCCTAGCTGAAACATTTATAGCATCTCATAAAAAAATCACGAGGAGTAAAACTAAAAAGTACAGAACATGTCAACTTAATCTGCTATTAAACACCAGGCATATAGCGGCATCTGATGTGGCAGACTTGTAGGAGGAAGTTGTCAAATGCATTATGAGGAGACTGGGGAAATGTTCTGGAGAATCGGACATGAATTGTACCTGACGTGAACACTGACATACAAATGTTTTTGTCAGTTCAGTTGTGGTTTTGTCACTTTAATTGAAAGCACTGTGGTTCTTAGTCCAGCTGTCAGAGATGGATACTTACACACAGTACCAGTCCAAAGTTTGGACAGAATTTAGAAACATCTCAGAATCGGAATACCTTTTTATCTAATAAAAGACAAGCTTAAATGTTTACATTAAAACAAATATAACAAATATAACAGAAAACTGAAATTATACCTAAAAAAAATATATTATATGTGAACCCTTTCAATTGCTGTTTACAAATCCTCCCAGAATGCACTTCATTAAGTTAGACATGAGAGTGTATGGAGTTGAAATCCTGTTTAACTTTGTTTGGTCAATAATTCCCATACTTCACCTCTGTTTGAGGGTTTGGGTTTTTAAGATTTAGTTTTTTTTAAATGCTATTCAATAGTGATCTATTACATTATCCTCTCAGTGACATGCCCATGTTACTTAAGATTTTATTTTTCTGTTAAATGTGACAAAAACATTAAGCAGCACAACTGTGATAATAATAAGAAATATCAGCATATTAGAATGATTTCTGGAATAATGGCTATTAAAAAATATATTAAAACAGTTATACATTCACAAATATTACTGTTAAATATACTGTCTTTCTTTTCACTGTTTTTTGAACAGTAATGTAGTTTTAACGTTCAGTCATAAGAAAAAAGGGGCCAAACATTTGATTCATGATATAAATTGTAAATAAAATACTCAGCATTTCACTTTGGGGGGTTGCATTACTAATTTTTTTTTTTAATCACTTGTATTGTTAACTTTTTTTTTTTTTTTTACACCAGCCTTATGTGTTGTGAAATTACATACAAAATGAATAAAAACATGAATAAATTCAAATGTAGAAACATCTCGTCTAGCATATTAATATGATGCACTAATACATAATGCATAAAAAGTGCATAATGGTGATAAAATCTAGAGGAAAACAACACATAACCCATTTATGTCCAAATGGTTCATACCATTACACTCATCATGTTTGTATTGTAAGGAAAGCTTATCTCAGCACGTTGAAAAAAATAAAAACGGCTCGATTTTTTGTGCTTATTCCAATGTATCATGCAAGTTCCACTGCTATTACTCCAAATACAGTCACACACTGTACACTTAAGCTTCACTCAGCTTCAGCTGTATAAGTTACAGGTCATCAGTACAATGGCCAGAATTCAAGACGTGATACTAAACAGAACAGCCTTTTCAATTAATATCAGATAATAAAGACCTTAAACACACAAAGCTAATGGACCTTAGCCAGCTGTGTTCAATTCACTCAGCTGCGAGTGTGTGTTTGTGTGAATGCATGCTAATGTCCTTGTATGTGTGGGTGGCATTCAAAGACAAAACAACGTGTTTCTTGATCATCTCAAAACAGCACAGAACAGTAGTAAACATCTTAACACCACTGAACACAGAAAGCGACTAAAACCTACCGAACGCTTTCCACAAAGGAATGTCTGTCTGTAGAGTAATGGCTTTTGAGTTTGCTATGTGCACTTGAATACACAGGAGCGACCGCAGAACTGTTACCAAAACCAAAAACCCAGAGTGGGGAGTAGAGGGGAATAAACTTCTACTGGAATGAGAAAGAAAAAAAGAGAAAGATCAGAAGCACACAAATATGCCTGAGTCAGGAGTAGTGAGGAGTTTAACTGTGTCAAAGGGAGAAACAGGCCTTTACTATAATGTGAGCCTATGCAGAGAGAAACAACTCCCTGTGTTCAGGCCATATAAATGCCATATAGAGAGCAATTTAGATCTTAGATTTAAACTTACAGCATCTAAATATATGATACTGACGTTTTTAATACAAATTATTTATGTATAAACCACTTTAAAACTTACAAATGGATCCTTGTAAATATTGCAATCGTGGCATTAACATTTTGATTATATTGAATTCAGTTGCCATATTAATGGTATTATGTTTTCAGTCCTATTTATTTATTTTTAACTCAGTTTACTTAGTTGCCAGCTCATTTAAAGGATTACATAAAGTTTAAAAAGACTACATTTTGAAACTTTACAATAAATAACATTTCTGTAATTGTTTAACCATTAATTATTGTGTAATGCTTTTCGTGGGACACAAAAGGTATTGTCTCAGTCACGCCTAGGTCATTCCAACACAGTCACATGACCAATTTGTACATATGTGACCCTGGACCACAAAACCAGTCATAAGGTAAAATTTGACAAAACTGAGATATATACATCATATGAAAGCTCAATAAATAAATTGACACATGTTTTTTTAGGATAGGACACTATCTGTAATCGGAGGATGCCAAAAAAATCTAAATACTGAGCAAATCACCTTTAAAGTTGTCCAAATGAATATCTTATCAATGCATTTTACTAATCA
>JAUYWG010000055.1:9157339-9171759 GCA_034779775.1 Enteromius afrohamiltoni
ATTATCATGTTTAAAAAATAGAAAGATACAGAAAAAATATTTTAAATGTCTATTGTAATTTATATGATTTTGATAATTACTATTTTGAGTGTAAGCAGAATCACTGTTTTTGTGCATTTCTCTTTATATGCAAATGAGCTGCTGCTCACTGCCCAACACTTAAATGATCTTAAATCTTAAAATGAATTTGTATGTATTTTACGAGGTGGCTAATTCGCATGGATTTGAACAACCTCACTCGTACCATTTTATATGATTTGAGAGACAGATAGGGGCCTGAGGGGACAGATAGATATAGGGGTGAGGTTAGGTATACGCCATATAATTGTGTAACTCGTAAAACACGATTTAGCAAAAATCATATGAATCAGCCACCTCGTAAAATATGAACACTCTAGTGTCCTGTGCTCATCAGGACAGCCAAAAACTTTCACCATGGTGTTAAAACTGGGAACTGCTGTTGTTTGTGAAAACATAATGGCAGTGCTGTTGCATGGGTGGAAACGTGCAGAATATTTGCTGGAAATATTATAATAAGATCCCCTTTCTATGTTTCAGAGAACTGAAGGCTTACCAAAACAAATGACTGTGTTCTTTTTCATGTTTTCTGGGTTGGTAGATGCATCAGGAACCTGATTTCAGACTTTTCGGAAAGTCAGATTTCCATTATATATCACTTTCCATTATATAAACTAGTCCATGTGTAAAAAGTACAGGTTATACGGTCCAAAAACACAGGAACAGTTTAAGAAACACACTAAAGAAACAAAAACTGAGAGCGATTCAGGATCTTAACAAAGGCTTGAAATTGATTCTTTATTAAACATGACACCTCCAGCACAGAGAGTGGAAAAGCTGTTAAAATAATTTTTTTTGCGTAGAACCCACTTCCAGACAGTATCCGGGCAGGCTGTTCATGCTGCTGTGAAAGCTGTGAAGACACACACACGTGCAAACAGACACACACGTGCTGAGAGATGCATATAGTGCTGGAGTTCAGTAAGAATCAGGGCAAGGATTAAAAACTCTCTCACACACAGAGAGACATCACTCAACTCATCCAGTCTTGCTCGTCTAGGTCACCAATTAAGCCTGACCCACAAAAGCTGTTGGCTTGGCAACAGTGCTGCATAAGACCACCTAACAAAATTTGGCTGGTGTTTAGCTGTCACTCATCTGTGACACATGTACACTCCGAGACATAAAAAAAAGTCAGGGACCTAGGCAGATTTACAATCCTAATGATCATAATCAAGTTTAGAAGAGCTTAACTCAAACAATTTTTTCATCGTACTCTTCATTAATTAATAAAAACATTATTACATATATTACATGGCTATACAACACATCAATTTAAGTTTTGTTTTTATTTATTTATTGTTTATATGTTTACTGTCTCAAAGCTTCCGCTAAGAGAAACAGTGAATGTACAAAGCAACCGAGTAAATAAGAAGTAATATAAATACTAAAGTCCTCTGAGGTCATTTTTGTGATGAAGACTCATACGAAGTGGGATCCATTTGCAGGCTGCTTTTTAATAGTAACAATAAACGTGGTCGTACAGGCAATGGTCAGAAATGAGCAGTAAACACAACAAAGGCAAGGCATAAACAGTACCAGTTCCAGGCAATGGTTCAGGGGTATCAGGCAGAAATCACAAACGATAGTCCAGGCAGTAGTCACGGCAACAGGCAATGATCGAAAAACAGTCCAGGTAATATCCAAAAGGCAATCCGAAATAAAGGAGAGATAAAAGGCAACACCCGCTGAGTGCGGTCGGACAGCACCACAGAGGAGCGCCCTGTAACAGAGCGGCTCCTGAAGCAAGAGGGCTGACTTAGGGGTCTTCCACGGGGTCTGGGTGCAGGCTTTTCTGGGTGCTCTCGATGTAAGGTCTCTGTGAGAGTGGGGTCCAAGATGTCCCGGGAGTTGACCCAAGACCTCTCCTCTGGCCCGTATCCCTCCCAGTCAATGAAATACTGCAGAGTCTGACGTCGAGAGTTCAGGATCTCTCTGACCCGGTAAGCTTGTTCCCCGTCGATGATCGGGGGGGGTGCCTCGGGAGCGGCGGCCTCGTCTAGGCTCCTCTGTCCTCTGTCCTTCAGATGTACTCCAAATTTCTATGATCAGTGAGTACGATAAATGGTAATTTGGACCCCTCTAGCCAATGGCGCCATTCCTCTAGGGCGGATTTCATGGCCAGTAATTCTCAATCACCCACGTCATAGTTCTTTTCTGCCTTGGTAAGTTTGCGGGAGTAAAAAGCACATGGATGTAGCTTGCCTGAACTCTCCTGGCGTTGTGATAGCACGGCTCCGATTCCGGTGCTAGAAGCGTCCACTTCAACTGTGAACTTTCTCTCTGGATCTGGGTGACACAGGATGGGAGCGGAGGTAAACCTGTTCTTGAGGTTTGTGAATGCCTGTTCACTCTGTGGACTCCACTTAAGGATTGTAGGCCCCTTCCTTGTCATAGAGGTAAGTGGTGCTGCTACCTGGCTGAAGTTCCTAATGAAGCGACGGTAGAAATTAGCGAATACCAATATCCTTTGTAGATCCTTGATGTTGCGAGGACGTGGCCAGTTCAGTACTGCAGAAACCTTGCTTTCCTCCATGGCGACCCCCTCCTGGCAGATGATAAGATGATATCCCAGAGGAAGGATATACTGGTGCGGTGGAATTCACATTTAGCAAGTTTGGCGTACAATTAATTTTGGATTAGGAGTTTTAGGACATGTCTGACATGTTGAACGTGGTCCTTGAAGGTTTCAGAATAGATCAGAATGTCGTCTATGTAGACTATGACGTATTGATTCAGTTCAGCCCGGAAGATGTCATTCACCAGTGCCTGAAAGATGGAGGGACTGTTAGATAGGCCGAACGGCATTACCTGGTACTCATAGTGCCCTGTAGTGGTTGAGAAAGCTGTTTTCCATTCATCTCCCTCCTTAATTCTGATAAGATTGTAGCAGTGTGCAGCACTCCTTAAGTCTAGCTTGGTGAAATAGGTGGCCTTGCGGAGTTGTTCTAAGGCTGCTGGGACAAGGGGTAGAGGATATCTGTACTTAACAGTGATCTCGTTAAGTCCTCTGTAGTCAATACAGGGCCTTAAACTGCCATCCTTCTTCTTAACAAAAAGAAGCCCACCGAGGCTGGAGAGGTCAAAGGTCGGATGAAGCCTTTCTCAAGTTCCTCCTTGATGTAGGCCCTTATGGATTCAGTTTCTGGTTGAGACAATGGAAAGACTCGGCTCTTGGGTGGTGAGGTTCCGTGGAGTAACTCAATGACACAATCAGTTTGGCGATGAGGAGGTAAGCATGTGGCTTTTACTTTACTGAATGCCTCGTTCAGGTCTAGGTACTCAGATGGTAGGTGATCGAGTTCCTCTTCGGCAGGTGCAGGAGTCACCGGAAGGACTTGGACATCCCTCATGCATTGATCGTGGCAGTGTGCAGACCATTTTTTAATTTGTCGGTTGGTCCAGGAAATAACAGGGTTGTGCGATTCAAGCCAGGGAAGTCCCAGGATGATAGGATGATCGGGAGAGTGGATGGTAAATAACCGGATTTTCTCAGTGTGTAGAGGGCCCACGGAAAGCTTCAGGTTCTTTGTGACGAAGGGGACTTTTCCAGAGCCCAGAGGTCTGCCATCTAGGGCTGCCACGGCCACACCCGATCCACATGCAACAAGAGGAATAAGCATAAGGTTCTGGTGGCCAGCCTGTTTGTGCCGCCAGAGTGCGGAAGCAGAGAGTGAAATTAGCTGCAGTAGAAGTCCCTTGTCTGAGTGATAGTATTTCCTCACTGGGATCTTGACCTCCTGTGGCGTGCTCGAAAGCTTCACAAAACTGCTGCAGGAAGTTTGAGTAGCTAAGGAAGGACATCCTCTGGCCCTCCCAGAGTGCAGTGGCCCAGTCCAGCGCTCTTCCAGTGAGCAAAGAGCAGATCAGAGATACCTTGGCATCATTATTGGGGAAGCAGTTGGGCTGCTGGTTCATATAAATGTTACACTGCATGAGAAATCCCTTGCATTTCCCTGGGGTGCCATCATATTTCTCAGGTCGGGAAACAGCGTGGCTGGTAAATATGGGCGTAGGAGGAGGCGTAATTGGTGGTGCAACAGCCGCAGCTGGAGAAATGGCTTGGTTCTAAGCGAGAGCAGCGACGGTAGTGTTGAGTGACCGAATGGTAGTGTTGAGTGCCTGAAGTGATTGTCCCATCTCCTCAGTAAGGTGTGTTAATTTCTCCAACTGTGCATGGTGGGTAGTTAACATTGTGCCCTGGCGATTCACCTCTTTGGCCAACTGATAAACAGCCGCTGGATCCGTGTCTGGCGAAGTATTCTGTGATGAAGACTCATACGATGTGGGATCCATTTGCAGGCTGCTTTTTAATAGTAACAATAAACGACACTGGTCGTACAGGCAATGGTCAGAAATGAGCAGTAAACACAACAAAGGCAAGGCATAAACAGTACCAGTTCCAGGCAATGGTTCAGGGGTATCAGGCAGAAATCACAAACGATAGTCCAGGCAGTAGTCAGGGCAACAGGCAATGATCAGAGTCGAAAAACAGTCCAGGTAATATCCAAAAGGCAATACGAAAGTTCACAAGGAAAACGCTCAGTGATTGTCGGCAAAAACAATACTTCGCGCTGCATGGAACTCAACCGCTCTCTTTTAAAGAAGAGATAAACGGCAACACCTGGAGCAGAAATCCCAGAGGGGCGTGGGTAAACCGGTCCGGGTGGGAACTAATATTCCGGGGATAGTTCCCGCTGATGACGGTCGGACAGCGCCACAGAGGACCACCCTGTAACAATTTTTACTACAGTTGATAACTGAGACGCAATTGAATTTGTACAAAATAGTGAAAAAACATACAAAATTCTATTTGATCAATCTTATTTATGACAAATTTTGGTACAAGATATTGCAAGTACAAGATAAGTATTGCCTCTATTTGCTCTACATTTTTATCTCATAATTCAGACTTTTGTCTTTTTATCTCATAATTATGAAAAAGTAAAAATTATGAGAGAAGTAATAATTCTAATTAAATAATTAAATCAAGACCAAATGTCATGATTGTAATGATTGAATGCTATTGTTTAGACTTTTATCTCAAAATTATGACTTCGTATCTCATAATTTCATCAGTGCTCTTCCATTGCCACTCATGCAATCAAAGTGGACAATGACATCTAACTGGTGTTTCAAAGTGAAATGTCCAAAGAATGGCACTAAAACACATGTTTCATACGTGACCATGGCACATTTGTATTAGGTTAATACAGGTACGTATTGCAGTGTTTTTATAATTATTGAGGTACGTTTTGTGGTCATTCAGAATTCAAATATCCAGTGAATGTCGCTAAAGATTAATGCTCTATCATGTTGGAAAAATCCCCTACACCAAACCTAAATCTACCCGGTTGTGTTAACAAATCCAAAAGTAATTAAAAAACGTATTCGTTGATGCAGCCATGTTATTTTTACTTCCTTACACTGATTTGAGCTGTTGCAAATCTACCGAGTAAACTTACTAAATTAGAAAATCATTCATATGAAGCTGTATATGTAATGCCAGCGTACAAAAGTATCAGTTTTCAAATCATGCTGGATGTTTAAAATGTTTTAAAGTAATAACATAACGTTCAGAATTATTTTACAGATTATAATTCTGTACAGTACAGATTATTTTATCCCCCCCCCCGTTACCTCGTTATGAATTCTTTAATTTAAAGGTTGTTTGATCCTTGTCTTGTCGCCGATCATTGTGGATGTACTTTGTGTTTCTCCCTCTGTAAGTCATTTGTGTTCCTTGTGGATTTATTATTGACCCTATCTGCCTCGGATATTCGCTCTTGTCTCTGTCCCTTTGGATACTGTTTGCTGGTTTAGTGCAGAATTATGACTCCCCTAGTTCTCGTGGGTATAGTGTTCGGTGTGGGGGAGGGGTTAGGATTACTATTGAATTCAACGAGGGGAGTCATAATTCGGTAGGGAGTCAAAATTCGGCACAACACCGTTTGCCCGACCTCACTACGCTACTGGATTATTCTCTCACCTTTGCCTTAAATGTGTTTGTTCGCCATTATCAACCTTGCCTGACTCTACCCTGTTTGTGATAATAAAGTAGTTGCATATGGATCCGCACGCCTCTATGTCCAATCGTTACAGCAACTAATTGTGTGAAAATTAGCCTTTATTAATAAAAAATGCAGTTAGTAAATTATACTTTTGTGTGAAAAGGAAGAAAAGTAGTGGGGGTTTTACTGCTTCTAGTGTTCATTTCAACTGGAAACTGCAGCGATTCATATGTATAGGTAAGTGTTTTCAGTTTTGCAGAAATGTATGAAGAGGTACGTATTTCCAATGAGCCTAGGTTGCAGATCCCTATTGAACCTTTCTGAGCACTCTGTTGCTATCTCTCTTCCAATGTCCTTTCTCCTCATTCTGTCTATAATTTCTGAAACATCCATCTTGAAATGATTTGTGGCGAGTGTGCAGATCTGGATGAGCTGGGAGAAATTTCTACTCACCCTGGTGCCATGGCACATGTGCTAAGTTACTGAGCCAAGAAGAGCCCATGCCTGGCAGACGGTTCATGCAGAGGAGAGCACCAGCTTTCATTGTCCACTTTCATCACAGCATGCTCCTTCTGATCTAAATAATTAGGAAATTATTTGAACAGCTTTAATTTTGGTCATTTATTCGGTGTAAAGTCATTTTAAACAGATTTTCTGCCACTCTGGCTCTAGCAGTGCTTTCCAGAAGACCTCTTTCACTAAATATTGTGTGTAATCGTGCTCTCTGGTGATCTTTTCTTGTCTGTTTGTTTCTGTTTTCTTTATTTATTTATTTTCTGTTATCACCCTCTTTCCTTTCTCTTTCAGCCTACTCTGCTCTTTTCACTTTCTTCCATTAATTTTCCTCCCTCTTTTTCTCTAACAGCAGCGGTCAGACAGTCTCTCTTTAATAGAACCCAGATGAGTTAGAAAAACAGGCTGAGGAGAGGGGCCCATTAAAGTGTGGCCCCTATCATCATTCCTCACGTGCTTTTACAGTCCCACTGGTATGAACTTTACACTGCACAGTGTGTTTGTGTATCTACATATGCTTCTTAAATTAGACAGTAAAATTTTGTTATGATTGATTTACAGGCACTAGGATGCAAATGAAATTGGTTTGATTTTCTGTCGAGTCCCTCTGGAGTCCGGCTAGCCCCGCAGAATGACATTTAGCTGATCCGAATCATTCCAGAAATGCAAAAAATGCATAAGGAAGAACCAACTATATTAGTAGGGTAGCTCATCTACCCTCATGTCATCCCAAGCCTCTGTGACTTTCTTTCTATGATGAAACATTATAAAATAATTTGATACTTTAATATCTTTATTTAAAAGGAAGAAAAATGCTTACTGGTTTGGAAAGACGTGTTGGTTGAGAAATGTTGCCTATATTTATTCTCTGCTAAAGAAAATGAAAGTTTTTTTAATGATTAATACAAATATATATTTTCATCGAATAGCTTTGTAGCAATAATGTCTAAAAGATTGTGTTATGAGAAAACAAGTCATAAAAATTGTATGACAAACATCATATTTGTTATTTTAAGAGGTCTTAAATTTGGGGTTGGAAATAGAGGAAATGCAATACAGCCTAATGTGACTGTTAAACTTCAAAAGGCCCTCATCTATTACATGAATATGAACGCTGCACATTATATAATAAAAAAGAATCACTTTTGTACTCTACAGCTTCAAAACAAACAAATACTGCAAATATATGCCAAATGATGGCTTATGACTGACTGCTGAAGACAAGGTTTACTTTATGGTGTTTATATTGTAATATGTTGTAGATGATAGTTGTAAAAGCATATACATTTCAAAATCCTGGGCCTGGTTTCACAGAACAGCCAGGATTAGACCATAGTTCAATTAGGATATAAATACAGTGCCACAGAAAAAAAAACATTACTGGTGTGTATCTTGAGACAAAACTGATATATTTTAAGATTAGTCAGAGCAAGTTTATTTCAGTTTAAACAGCTCAGACTTACATTATTGTCTGGGAATAGGCTTAAGCCTTGTCCGCTACTTTAACGTATATAAAGAGAACAACATTCAGGGGATATACTGCAGGCAAAAACCCTGTTTTTTCACGTACCTGTCAAATTTGAGATTTTAGGGCTTTTTGGATTTTCATAAAATATTTGGGTAACACTTCATTTCAATAGTCCACTTTAGATATTCTAGTAACAGTAAGTAGCTTTGCAACTACATGTCAACTAATTAGAGTATTAGTAGACTGTCTGCTTAATATCTAATAACACTTTATTCGAATGGGTCCACAACACACTACATACTGACTATCAGAAACCTTGCAGGTATATTTTTTAAAGACTGTTTTTTCATAATTAGTTTTTCTCCTAGACTGAGCCATATATCTCCTTATCTTACACACACCAAACTTTTTCTAAATTATGAAGCCACAAAATGAGATACCCAAATGTTCTATAAAATATTTTGACTAATATGTAAAAAATTCTTTTTAAAAATAATATATTTTTTTCTCTTCATCCAGTGTTTTGATTTTTGTTATAAAAATGCATGCAAATTAGCACATATTTCATTAAATATTTCAGTATTTGCATATATTTAAACTTTTAGTAATATAATTTATTTTTGCAATTATCAATGTAATCAATCAATTAGTTAAGGAAGGTAATAACTGTAAGCATCATTTTTGCATTCCAAAGCTAAATATGATAGACCGTAAAAAAAAAATATATAAGATTTTTAATAAAAAGTGTGGAGAAAGTGCACAAATCTGCCAGAACTATTAATGGGGATAATGACTTGCCACTGAAAAACTGCTTGAAATGTATATTTTCACACTATGAGCAGAAGTGAGAGATTGAGAAAAGATAGTAAGTGCGTATGTCCCAGTATAATAAATATATTTTATGAATAAAAAATGACCCATTCTTCATTCACTGCAAATTACTGACAGAAGAGGAAAGAATAAAAGATGACCCATTCCTGGTACAAAGACTAAGCTAGTTTAATTGCCATGGCAGATTTATTAGATTCTACTTGCGAGAGGTTTTTAGAGGCGATATGATGTAAACGTGTTTGCTCTATAAATGAATGACAGATAAATGCACTGCAGCAATTGGACTAATGTGTCTTTATTGCGTTTCTATTTCTCACAAAGGCCACAAACAAGACTTAGTTGACAGGTGCTGTCAGACAGTTGGGCCACCTCATTTTCCTTGGTGGCAACACAGGCTCACTAGTGTCTGTTCATGTCAGAGTGCCACAATCAGTTTGGTTTATTTTGGACACCATTACTCACAATGATGAAGCAAAGGGACAGATGGGCCGGTGTGGGAGTTCGTGTTGCCTGCTTCATGTCACTTTTCCTCTTTTTTACACAGGACACTCGGTCTCTACATAGCATGCAAAACAGAAACGGGAAGAGTAAGACAGCTGATGAGGGAGTTTTAGCAGGTTTATCCTCAATGAAAACATTATCCTACAAGTGGCCGCTGCAGCCATAAAAGAAAACACAACAGCAATAAAAAGCTGACATTTCAATTAATGGCCGACTGCTTCTGCAGCGAATTAAAAGGGAATGGTCACAATCTGTCTTCTTCCAAGCCCACCTGTGTCACAAGGCTTTTATGGCAGAGCACAGAATGTTTCGTTAATCACATCCATAGGGAGAGACACATCGACTGCTGGCTCATGCATGCATCATTCTGTCAGATGTAGCCAAGATACGTGCTTTCTCTCTAACTCCCAGTTGCTAGTTACATTTCAATAGAAAAAGACATATAGATTTATATATATATATATATATATGTGTGTGTGTGTGTGTGTATAAATATACACATAGTACTGTGCAAAATTCTTAGGCCACTAGTATTTTCTGTCTTTTGTGGCAGCGTGTCAGTTGGAAATATCGGTTTAAATTTCCAAACATTATTATTGTCATTAATTGTAATAATGCAGAGATTATTGTCTGCACAAGGACTCTTGAGAACAGCCAGTGCTAAACACACAGATCTGATCATCATCCAGTCTGTCTGGAATAAGTAACAGAACAAACTGAGACAGACTTAATCCAGAAGAACTGTGCTAACGTCTCCAAGATGAAGAAAATAAACCTACCTGAAAAACTATGAGCAAGTGTACCTTGGAACAGAAGCTGTTTTACCAAAAGCTGTAATACCAAATATGTATTTGATTTAGTTAAGAGAAGTAAATTGATCAATTAAATCTATTGATGGCATTATTTTTGAAAACATTCTCATTTTATAGCATTTTTACACAAGAGTCTAAAACGTTGAACAGTACTCTAGCTTTGCTTTGGATACACTTGTCATCGGTCTTTCAGCAAAGTCAGGTTGGTGTTGTTTGCCTGCCATCTTCACTCTTTCTGTCACCACCAGGTCAGCACACTGTATGTGAATGTGTTGAAGACGCATGTATCTTATTTCAGGATACACAGACAAGGTCAAATGTCACCAGCAAACAGAACCACAGAGGCACGACAGAATTGTAGTCGGCGTACACAGGCAAAGATCGAGGCAGGCAGAGAACAATCAAACAGTCAAAACACGAAAAACTAACACGGGACAATAAGACGAAATGATATACGAAACAAATCAAGACCGGTGAACCTAGCTTTTATGCTAGTGCTAATGAGCGTGTGGGCATGGTGATGAACAGCAGCTGTGACTGTGATTGCAAATGACAGACAGGTGTGACTGGTGCATGATGGGGAGTTGAGTCCATGTGAGTATGAGGCAAATGGTGGTGAGAAGGTGCAGTGGCTGATGGGAAATGAAGCCCAGCATGACAACAATAAAATATTATTACATTTTAAAAGAACTGTACTGTTTTTAAAATTAATTTCTTTCCTGTTAAGGCCAAGCTGAATATTCATTATTCATTATTAGTCATCAGTGTCACATGATCCTTCAGAAAACATTCTGATATGCTGATTTGATGCAAGAAATATTTTTTCAAAACATTATTATGTGGTGCTTAATATTTTATTTTCCTAATATTTTGTAAATCGTGATACCATAACAAAAGAGATTAATTTAACAGGGATGCATTCAATTGTTCAAAAGTAGTTTTATGTTCAGTTTTGTTATTTAATTTTTTTTTTTTCAATAAATGCTGTATTCATCAAAGGGTTAGAATCTTGAGGGGAAAAAAAACAGCAAAAAACGACATTTGCAAACACTTTTTATTTAGAATTGAACACCAATAATATTTGAGCACTAAATCAGCACATTAAAATGATTTCAACATACCAAATTTACTAGAATTGTTTTATACATGTAATAAAAATAATTTAAAATAATAGTGTTTTAAACAATATTATGGTACGGTTACTCACGATGACGAGGCAAAGGGACATAAGGGCCGGTGTTGTCTGCTCCCTGTCACTTTTTCCTAATTTCTTCTTATTTCTTATATTTTTTAGTAAAAATAATCATGATTAAATAAGTGTTTTTAAAAAGATTATGGTATGGTTGATGGTAATAGCGCATGCACGGTTTTCTTTCTGTGTTGGCCAAAGACTTTATTTACATCCTCTCAAAGATGGATACCAGGTGCTAAAAGACATAAGAATCCTTTAAATATAAACTACTTTTGGGGAACTGCAGATTTTAATATGGTTGTAACGGAAGAGCTCGGTCCCATAAAGTCCATAAAGCAATAGGCCCTCTGCTCTGTTGTCTCTGTTGTAGGTTTGCTGAGCTCGGCTTGTAAAAACACTGAGATCTCATTGGCAATCACTGGGATGCCATAGTCATCTGGTTGATGCCTGGGTGGCTTAAGTTTACAGGTTCAATAATGTGTTCAGTAATGCAACAAACAACGAATTTCAAGAGCAATTAGGAAGGTTATATGGTGGCTCTTGTGGTTATTTCCATGGCCTTAATGCCTTAATAATGTAATTGCATAGAACTGTGGGTAACTAACTTTAAGTCTTTTAAACTAAAGCAATTCAATCATTATAAAGTGTATGAATTTGATTATTTTTCACCATCCATAACCTCTTTGTAGTGACGTTTTCACTAGCAATCTGCAAACCTACTTACAGTAAAACTTCATTTCTGTTTCAGTACCAAAAGTCTCATTAAAAGAAAAGTTGAAACTTGAGTCTGGGGACTATTCAGGGTGTCTTGTCCTTCAAATCTTCAGTTTAGCACCGCAACCGAGGCCAAAACTACACATGAGAGGTGATGCTGAGATTGAGGAGACATCTGTGTTTGGGGAAAAGATTTAAAGAGCCACGCGAGTCTGCTGTTGTTAACATTAAGTCAATGGAAAGTAAATCAGAGCTCTGAATTCCTGACTTGTAGGCCCTGTGAAGCACTTCCAAATATAGGAAAGAGCTGCTATTCGATTCACTAAAGAGAGAAGGATTCAAGAAATTAAACGCAGTTGGATGGTGACCCACTTACACTATGCTTGAATATACATTGGTGTTCACTTTATTTGTTTATTTAAAACTGAAGCGTCATTTTAACGTACATATACTTTCTTCAATCCAAGTTTAATGTCAGAGACAACCAAGTAAGCCATTTGTAGGCTATAAATACAGTGCCACTATACATCATTTTTAAAGCATCCCAGCCAGACCCACACAGCAAAACTGGTGCAATTAATGGGGAGTTTGAGGCTATTTGGGGACTATAGTTGATCCAAACAATAACAGATGGGTTCAGGGGAAACTTTATTTCAGCAATAAATTTTTGAATCTAGCTGCACAGAAATGACACACTACAGCTTTAAGAGAGGATCGGTTTGCACTTAAAAAATAAAGAAATTTAACGAAATACGAAAATTAAATGTTTTACCTTTTGAATGTAATTTAATCTTAACAAGAGGTTTTAACTGGCTATCTATGTCCTTAGAGGCATATGTCTAGAGCTGCTTACTAAGCATTACATTGACATAATTGCATCCACTCCTCCAACCTTATTGTGTGTAAACTATGCCCTTGGGTCTTTTCCTGGTCTCCTCCTCTCATCCCCAAGTCTTTACTTCTCGCCGCATGCTTCTTTAACTGCAGCCCCTGAATAAATGAGTGTGTTCAAGGAAATCTTTAACACACTACTTCCTCTCCACACAGAAACCTGATCGGTCTACAGTCACCCTCATGTCTACTTCATATCAAACTGATTGACATAATCCAGCCTTAACTGAAACAATTTTCCTCCATCTACTGTACACACATAAATTAATGTTTAAAGGTGAATTAAAAGTCATTTCATTGGTGAATATATGCAAAGGAATTTAACGATTTGGAAAAAAATTAAAGGTCATTATGCTGTGCTTTTGTTTGTCAAGGCCGGTGTATAAATATCTCTCTCTCTACATATATATATATATATATATATATATATATATGAAACCATTTTATATTAGATATTTCAAAACGTACACTACTTGAAAAATATAAGTTTACAAATTACGTGACTGACTAATTAACTGATGCAATTTAACATTTATTTTTGATTTATTAATCTACTCAGATCAGTAGAAAGTTCAGTGATGAGGTAACTAGCTAAACAATGAGGCCATCAAAAAATGACTGTTGATGTCTTTAGTATGAGATCACAAACGGGTTCAAAGGTTAGGGACTATCAATGAGGTCACAGGTGATTTAATCAAAATGGATTCTGGTGCGGTCACCGATTACTTCCTGAGCGAGGTCACTGCTGACCTCAACAAACTAGTTCATTGATGATGTCATTAATGTGCTCAGATTCAGATGATCCAGCCCTGGTAGTTATCAATTCACTGCCAAAAATCAAAAAGTTTACACTTTATTTTAAGAAGCAGTTCTCACGATTACCTAGCTGCGTATTAGTATTATAAAGCACAAATTAATGCCTTATTCCATATGCCATTAGATCCCTTAATCTGATTCAATACCTTCCCTAGTGAAAAATAAATATACATAAATGTATTTGAATTATTTCATGCTCAGTATACTACAAATACATTTTCATATTTATGTACTTAATAAAATGCCCTGCAATTGTACTTCAGTATATTAAACTGATATACTTAAATTAAATATACTTTTATATAATATACTTAAGAAATAATTTTGTACTTAATGCACTTTAATTGTGAGGAAGTAGTGCTGAAGTCCATTTAAACACATACTTAGTATTTGATTATCCTAAGTGAAACTATTGAGTATACTTCAGGTGCGCTTTAAATATTTTGCATTAAGAGCAATATACACAATCCTCATTAAAAGTGACATAAACACACATTTTAGGTTTATTAATAAGAAATAAGGAAAGGAAAGGAAAGGAAAGGACGTGACAAGTGGCCAGGTATGGTTTCCCATACTAGGAATTGGTGCTCTGC
>JAUYWG010000055.1:9171859-9201683 GCA_034779775.1 Enteromius afrohamiltoni
CTGATTATTCACTAACCCCACCCACAATCCCTGCCGGACCTGGGACTTGAACCCACGACCTTTGGGTTACAGGTCCGGCTCTCTATCCATTAGGCCACGACTGCCCCAGACTGTAGGACACTGGCAATGCCCCAATAAGCATTGTGCACAAGTAATACTCCAAATAAAGTTGAATTAAAAGTTATCTGTGAGTAATTTTGTTAATAGATTTAAACTATACTTATAAATATATTTTAAATATATTACTTTCTTACTAGGGTTAACTTAGCTTAATGACTAATAAGCAGCAAATCGGTTAAGGTTTATTGAGAGAAAACTCTTAATTAATAGTGAATACATTCCTTACTCTACCAAAAAGTGTTGCTGAGAGAAAAAATAAAGTGTCCTTTTTGTTCCTCATCATGTTACACTTTTAGAAGCCCCTTTTAGAACGCCTCTATCTCATCTTATTAACGTCGTCCCCAAAAAGACTAGTGGAATATTCACTGTTAGTCACAGCCCACAAGCCCCCTGGTGAATTCAGGTAAATTGGGCCACTTTTTGTCATTGAAATGAACGGCAAAAAGTGGCCCAATTTTTTCCAATTTCATCCTATATATAACTCTTCATAAAGACAATGGATTTGTTCAGAATTGTATATGAACATAATCCTACTTTTGCTGCAGTTTAGAGTGTGTATGCTGTGCACATTATGCAAATTTTTGAATGCATAGATTACCCAGGTGACCTACTAAAGGTGCCAAAACATCCAATAGTATACAGGTCACCCTGAACAGAACAGCATCCCATAATGCAATGCACCTGACTCGACTTTAGATTTGCAAGGTGATGAATTAATTAGGTAATATGAGAATAATCAGTCCGTAAAAGCTATGTTTAACATATCCTCCTTAACTCATTATTTCATCAAACTTTCAGAGGTTGAGGTGACAGTGTCATGTGGCAACAATTTAGTAATTTATTGTTACACAATGCAGTAAGCTATTGTTTTATTCTGAACACAGCCAAATAAGTTTTTAATCCAACACACGTAATTGATTGTTATTTGAGTACTCCGGTGATGAGTTTGTGGATTGTTGAAGTAATGAGCATCTTCGGAGAACTGATACATCTGTAAGCGCTAACACACACAGAGGGACTCTGACAGCAGTAACACATTCATCACCAGCTTGCTTGACACACCACAGCTGCTGCTAGCTAAAATCCCAGGGTGCTTTGCCTGTCTGTTCCCTCCTACGGCGGGCAAGCACTGAAGGGACACGTACGATTTCTTGGCACCACCAAACAAGCAACATCAACATGATGATCAGAAGAACTAAGCCCCACGTGAAAAGAGCCGGCTCTGAACAAAATATTTTTGCCAGTTTATAAAGAGTCTGGAGAGTCAGATGTGGGACATAAAGAGACATGACGCACCAAAGGCTTCATTTTTGTGCCAATGAATATCATTAGCTATCACTGCTTCTCTAATCAGTCTCCAGGAATATTCGCCACAAGCCGAGCAGCGAGCTTCCTCCCCGCCCTCTTGTCTTCCCTCATTTTCATTTAGACTGTGCCAGCACTAATGCATAAATTTTGAATTCCTTTTATTAAGAGGCTTGATTAAATCTCCCAGGGAAAGTGGCTGTTTTGCATGCAGGCTGTTGCACTTGATACTGATGGCGGAGCTGTAACCTTTGCCTGGGTTCTTCCTTTGGGATTTAAGCAATGTAGACACAACTGAACATCATTTAAAGCTCAAATGCACTTACACAACTTTTCAAATCGGAACATCTTTTGAAACACTATGCCTCATTTACTTGCTGAGTTGAATGACTGAATGGTTACAGACAAAAACTTGACACTAGTCTGCACTAAATGACTGAGGCTCACACACTGCATGCACTGATTTTGCTGAATTAGATGTGTTCCTAAGTCAACATATTTTGTCTTGATCATAACCATGAGTAATCCCTATAATCAGAGGAAAATATAGATAAATTATCCTGATGCACCAAACACCTAATCTATAAACTGGTTCTTCAAATCTGATTGGTTAATTACAATGTTGTTCCAGGGTCAACAAAGGTGTTGATCCAGGAACATGTCGTACTTGCTAAAAGTTTATCCTTCAAGTTACTCCTTCAAGTTTATCCGAGCACAAAATATTTGCATAGAAAAAGGTGTCTTGTTTCTGTGAAATCTGTCAGCTCCAGACATCAATACTCAATGCAATGTTTCTATTTAATAACACAATGTCTCCACATTTAGGCTTTGCCTTTTGGATTTTTTTGCCAAGTGGATTCCTGTCTGCCATTCTGCTGAGAGTTTGTTGAGTGTGTTCTGCTTCTCTTGTTGTTCGCATGTCATGCCCTTGTTTAGAGTTTATCTCTCTCTGTCGGTCATGAAGGATTCACATTAGAACTAGAGACATGCATCCAAACCTTAACAGAGGACATTTAGAATTTAGAGCTATAGATATAGCTTTGGTTGCGGGTAGCTCTGCTCACTTACATTGTTCGGTTCCTGCAGCAGCGCCCGCTCAATGCACCGCTCTTCCGTTCCGATCAGAACATCAAACAGTTTCTTCCCCCTCAGTGATGTACCCACTGGGAAACCTGATGAAAGTGCTCTAGTAATTGGCGATTCTATTGTACGGAACGTGAAAATAGAGACACCAATACATAGTCCAATGTGTTCTGTGAGCCAGAGCGCCTGACATCTTGGCATACTAGAAAGTGCTGGCTAATGCTAATGTAAATTCAAGATTGTTATTCACGTCAGCGCTAATGATGTTCGACTCTGAGATCATTAAAAAATAATGTTAAAGAGGTGTGTGAACTTGCAAGTACGATGTCAGACTGTAATATGCTCTGGTCCCCTCCCTGCTTACCGGGGTGATGGGATACACAGCAGACTGCTGGGTCTCAATGACTGGATGTTTAGTGGTGCCTATAGAATAACAGGTTTCATAGACAGTTGGACGAGTTTTTGGGGCAGACCTGACCTGTTGAAAAGAGATGGTTTCATCCTTCTTGGGGTGGTGCCGCTCTCCTCTCTAGAAATATGGCACATAGTACTGTAGATCTCAAACTTGACTAACTGAGGCCCAGGTCAGGAAGCAGACAGACTGGCTAAACCAACCGTCTTCCACAGTCAGTTAATGCTCAGCACATAGAGACTCTTTCACCTAGATATTACACTATAAAGACTGTGTCTGTTCCTCGAACTAGAAAATACAGAAAACGTCCAAACCAAATTAAGAGTAACATGTTCAAAAAATAAAAGCTGTTTATACAGAGAAACAAATGATTAAGCTCGGCTTAAGTCTACATCCCAAGATTACTGCTATAAAAATGTGCCACATCCAAAAGGCAAATATTCTCAGTATTTCTCAGGCTTTAAGTATAACTTGATTGAAGTTATGGTGCAGCGTGTAACATAATCTAGAGAAACATTTGATAGTTATAAATCCCCTGTGATGTTTGTACTGGCTACTGTAAAGAGTTTGCTGGTTTTCTAACTGAGTTAGTACTGGCTGCAGATAAGTCTTATTTGTTGGTGATTTTAATATCCATGTTAATAAAGAAAATGATATATCACAAAAGACTGGTATGTGTGAGGATTTCCTGTCATGATTTAGACTGAATCATAGTACTCAGACTGCTCTAATTAGAGTTACAAATGACCTGCTTCTATCATCTGATCGTGGTTGTATCTCATTATTAGTGTTGTTGGATCTCAGCGCTGCTTTGACACACTTCTGACCACAACATTGTCTTGAATAGACTAGAAAACTCTGTTGGCATTAGTGGAAGTGCCTTAGCATGGTTCAAATCATACTTATCTGACCGCTATCAGTTTGTAGCAGTGAATGAGGACGTATCATATCGATCACAAGTGCAATATGGAGTACATCCGCATTTGATAAATAAACAGTTTAATCTCGTCATTATACATTACCATCACTCTATTCTCCTATTTGATAATGTTCAGTGCTTTGCTACTATCTGTACAGTTAAAAGCACTTATATTTATACTGATATAATATTTATATTTATGTATAGTGCTAATCATATGTTGCTAAAGAAATATGTTACTTTGTATAATCTTCATATTACATCCTTCTAAAGAATTTGCAGTCCTGCGGCAAAACAATTGTCATTGCAGAAATGTTGATAGAAAGGAACCTGTAAGGGTTGAGATGTTTTGCTAACACAATAATTGTACTAGAAGAGCCCATGGTGACCCAAGAACGTTGACCCAAGTTCAAATTCTGTCTCAATGTCCTTTGTCCTCCCCTCTCTTCATCTAATGTTTTACTGTGAGCTTTCCACTATCCTTGCTCGTTAAAAAGCCTTTAAAATTGTAGACAGAAAATGTTTTGAAGGATATCTGAATTTATAACCTCTGAATTTCGTTAACTCTTACACACTGTAAACTTTGGCATAACTGCCCTGTGCAGTGTATTACAGCCTTTAAAGACACTATTGCATGTTCTCTTCAAAACTCACATCTGGCTAATTGCTGCCAAAACATCATTGTAAATCAGATTTAAAAAATGAGCAGGATGTAAGACTCCATGGTAGCATTTATGAAGCTATTAAACAAAGGGAAATACAAAATCACCCTAAAGAGTCTTAGAGAATTAGCGTTGTCAAACATTATCATTAGTCATCCACTCTAATATCAGTACACAGCAACAAAATAAAAGAAATAGCATGAATTATGAGATAATGAGATGTCTCTGGTGCAAAACTAAGCTCAGTTGTGGCACTGGAATTGAATTGGAAATTATTGTTTGCATCATTTGCAGTAATCGCTTTATATCTTCATGCAAAGCAAACTCGTTAACGTTTTGCCATTGTTGGTCATAGTTGAAAAATTTATAAGTGAAAGGCCACAGCTACCATTGCTTGAGACGGAGTGCAGAATATGAATAAAAAGCTGTCTCAAGCAATAACGAAAAGCAGAGTTCTGCAAAGAATATGGTAGTCTAAAAGTGAGATGAGCACTAACACAATAGCAAAAATATAATGGAGATGTTTTAGGTTGAGGAAGGGTGATAATAAAACTGACGGAAAGTCATTTTATTATATAGCCAAAAAAAATCAAATAAATCCTTCTTTATACTTTGTTAATGTTCTGCTCATCTCTTTCTTTTGTTCCCTATTTTCCTTCTGTGTTCTTCCTCATGTCTCAGACTAAAACAACGGGCTAATGGGTAATCATATTATTCTAAAGACTTCGGATTGAAAAATGTTGTTAGTGTGGGTAGTGTGTATCGTGAACTAATGATAGCAAAACTGCCAAGAGGGAGCATACAATATGCATACATTAGATAGCAAATGAGTCTGCTGTGAATAAACAGAGAAAGATGACATCTGCTTAGCATAGGGAGAAAAATGAAATCCAATTGCTTTTAGCCAACAAAAATATTTCATCACAGCAAATGAGTTTATATAAAGCTTCAAATATGACTGGCTTGGCCCAGTACCAGCAAGGTTATGAATGACAGGTTTATCTGGATTAATTTGTTCATTTGCAGTGTGAATAAGACAGAATGACAGAAAGAGAATGAATGAATGAATAAGGATCAGAAGCCATATTGTATTTTCTGCAGTAAACAGCACTGAATTAAAGCATAGTTCACCTCAAAATTAAAATACTGTCATTATTTTTATTTTTATTCATTCTGTCGATTTCATGTTGGTTCTGTGGAACTGATGCTTAGGCAGTGAGAAGTGGATGACGACCAGGAGTTGTCATAAAAATACATAAAAACATCAAATTTCAAACTTCAAAAGTCACCGGCAAGTCATTATCCATAAAATCTTGCCTTGAAATGATTCCCATTCTCTTTAATTGTATGCAAATGAGAAGCTGGGATATTTTGCTAAATATTTTTGTCTTTACTGTATATGGAAAATAGAAAGTTACAGAGGTTTTGATAGACACAAGGACGAGTAAATGATTTTTATGTGGAGTTAATGTTATTGAACAGTTCCTTGCATCTGTGATCTTAGGCCATCATCTTTAGATAACAAGATTAGTTATTGAATTAGTAAGCATCTCAACAGTCATCTGGAGTGCAGAAACACACACATACACACACAAACCGATCAGGTAAACTCTCTTTCATACTCTCCCACTCTCCTCCCCCACATGTCCATCAACAAAATGAGTTCAGACAGGCAGAGGACATGTGAGATTCAACAAAAAAGAGAGAGAGGATAAAATGAGTAACCATTAAATAGACTAAATATATAACTGTCAGGGTTTGCTAAATGGTGAAACCCAGTGCACAGGACCGGATGTGCACAACACATTTGTCACAAGTGATAATGCGCAGGTATGCAAAATTAATGCTAATCGTGTTATCTGCTACACAGTGAAGAAATTGTGCTTGGGCTGAACGGTGATAAAGTAGCAGTACAGACTCTGCATTTACATTCAAACCACAGAGGTACAAATGTGAGGAAAAACTCCTGATTCGACAAATTCTTTCACCTACTTTATGGAGGAAACGTGGGCATTCAGAGTTATCAGCAGAGTCAGCTAAAAATAATGCCTGACTCGAAAACTGTGAAGATACTACAAAACTAGAGACCCTTAAGCTGGAAAGTACACCCCGATGACCTTGACCATCACCTAATACAGCCTATAATACACGTGTGTCTTGTGATGTTGGGGAGGAAGAAGGAAGAGAATAAAATGGGCAAAAAGAAGTGCGAAAAAATATTTTTAGTAGTAAGTAGTAGTTGGCTATCTTATGCTTACCAAGGGTGCAGTCATCTTATAAAAAAAAAAAACAAAACAGTAAAATAATTATATTATAAAATATTATTTGAGTTGCCTCCCACTTTTTAAAATACATTGAAATGGCTTATAATATAATAATGTAATAATGTAATATAATTAACATTTAGCCTACCATTCATCGCAGTTTAATGTAGGAACGGTGGGAGCCATTTGTAACTTGAATGTATGTCTGTTGAATAGGCCTACTGTACTGTACAAACACATTTGTTTGTAGGACAAATAACTTTAAACCTTTAACCTTGTGTTATTCATCAAGTTACCTATAGATAACAGCTAATAAATCACACACACACACACACGCACACAAAAAAATACACTAATAATAATAATAAATCTAATAGCGTAGCTTAGCTAATAGCTAATAATAAATCTTATAGCATAGCATAAATCATTTAACCTAGTTAGACCAGAAGCATTTCGATTCAAAATGATCAAAGAGTTTCAATATTTGTCCTATTTAAATCTTACTCTTCTATAGTTACCTCATGTACGAAGACCAATGAAAAATTGTATTTTCTATGTCAAAGTATACTCCCATTTAGGCATAATCAAGGAACTTTGCTGTCGTAATTGGACGCAGCACTCTGGAAGCTTCTCTCTTTTGTAGTTCAATTCTGGCTAAAACAGTAAAAAGTCTATGTAATAATCAGTTAGAACAGTTAAACAAAGGAATCAAAATGTATATTAAAAAAAGTATTATAATAATTACTTTAATATTTAGTAATAGAGAAGCACACTTTATATTCAAATATGCATTTATATCATTTAAAAAAATTACTGAGGAACACTTAATTGCAGATTTAGTCAAATCTAGTTCTAGATCTTTTGAAGGGTGTGTATGTTTCTCGTGTAAATGTTGGCCCGTGTTCATCTTCCCTGGAGATGCGCGATCAACATCAACTTAAATTCGTGATTTCAAATTACGCTGCTTTTTATCTATTTGCCCACAGTCATATTCATGCTATTTTCACTGTGTGCTGCATAAAATATGAGTGTTACTGTACTTTGGCTTTATTTTAAAATATAATTCCCAAGCACACAAACTACCCAGAATGCCCTGTTGGTTACAGTATTTACTTAATTATAATTTGAAATATGAATGAAATATTTATTCATTTGTGAATAAATGAATAAATGTCTTGAAGTGTATTTATGTTAACCAGGTTTTTTTGGTGCAGGGCGTCTCTTCCATTCAAGACCCCTGTGAGCTTTTACAGGTGGCAGCTGTAATCAGGTTAGATCACTCTTACAGCTGCATTTCAGTGAAAGATTGAAGACCCAAAGTTTCGGAAGAGTGATGCCTGAAGAAAGCTGCTGTCCTTCCTGCTATAGGAGATCTACAGCTCTGTGGCTGATCCCATGAAAAAGACGCTCAGTGGTCAACTATGTCCCAGCAGCCTTGAGCTGGGACTGAAGATCAAGCAGAACTTTTGGGGGACTCCCTTCGCTCCTAGAAAAAAAGCAGCCTGATGGATATATCCTGATCACTGAGAGCTTCTCCACAACCAACAGAAGCTTTGTCCATGCTTGAGGAACCCAGAAGAAAGAAGCCAAGACAGAGTTACCACAGTGTCACCTGGAGCACTGCACAGCACATGTTATGTTTTTTTTTTTTAGATTACATTGTAGCCAGTATTGTGGTTGTTAGGATGTTTTGGTGATTGTCAGTGAATTTATACAGTATGCGGTTCCGAGGTTGTTCAAAGCAGATTTTATTGCATTGCTACATGGTTGTCAGGGTTGTTTTGGGTGGTTTTCCTGTGAGTTGATGTTCATTTATCAAGGTTTTCTAAAAGTTCTTGGTGTGTTACTGAGTGGTTGTTGGACTTTTCTGAGTGGCCTTTTATGCATTGCTTCATGGTTGTGTAACAAATTTTAGCTCATTAAGGGAAATATATATAAATAATTACTATTAATTATTATTAATTGCAATTACTTATATCAGCTGCCAGTAGTAACTGTAGCAGAATTATCATCAACTAATCTGTTCATTCAGACGAACACAAAGTGTAATTAAGTAAGGATATTTTCTCGGCCACCGAAATATGGCTTCTTACATTATCACTATTAGAGCATGTAGCAAGGGCCGAAATCGTAAAGGGACACTTCTTGCAAGGCAGAATCAGAAACTCATGTAATTTGTGCAAAAAGTTGTATTAACTCTATGTTGACATGTATAAATACATTCACACTAAAAGGGAAAGTGCAAAGCAAGGCTTAAGGGTGAACCATTAAGAAAGAGCTAGAATTGAGTTGTGAAAAGAGAGTCAGTTGACCACCTGTAAAACCATCAGTTTTGCCGTGGAGCTAACTTCTCATCTTAGTCTCTGCAGCATGTGCTGCATCTAGGCCAAGCTGATGCGGCCGCATCGGCTCCAAGGGCCTTGGTCAGGAGACCAGAGAGAAATGCTGGCGTAGAAAGAGAGAGTGTTTCTGGTGTGAAGGCTTTTTGTAACCTGTTGAGGTCACACCTTCTGTGTGTCAAGGACCAATGGTCTGACGGTGCTTTGAAGGGAAGTTTTTACGACTCTTTGTTCTCAACATGCTAATTTGCATCTGCACTGGATTGGTGGATCGCTGTACAAATTAGACCAGATTCTTAAAACACTCAACACTGAAGAGATATCAACATATGACATACACTCTCAGTTAGATCGTCTAAAGACATGACATGTGTGATCTGGCGAAGTGGTGTTTAAATATTAATCAATATTTCATCAATACTTTTCAGAAAGTCTGTAGCTTTTAAATATAGATTCGGTATATCGATATTACAGCATCGATGTGCACATCCCTACTGTGAAACGAAGCAGAAACAATGCTACCATAGATCTAGGTAGATGCCTCATTAACAATTGTTTTTATGGACCACGATACGTAAGCCAGCCTTGTTACACGGGTCATACTTCTTGCCTCGTCGTTCCACAGACATCTTCCTCTTTTGTTTTGTATCTTTATGTCGCTCTGCTTGGCTGTTCACAGAATGCACTCTCATCAACATCAGTAGTAGTAGACACGCCCCTTACTGCCGATTGGTTACAAGTTTGTTTGGGTACTCTGCCCCGACAAACACATCCCAAAAAGGAAATGATTACTCACTTACAGTCAAGGCTCAGCTTTGGCCTAATATTGCTGTCATTGACTAGAGCTGTACATACAATACAAGTCAGTATGCCAGTGAGCCAACAGCCGAAAACAGGAAGTCCAACAGGGGCGTTCCAGCAGGATGAGGAAGAGGCCCTCAGGTGGATACTGTGGATGAGTAAAACCATTTCCAGGAAAGCACATGAAGAGGATGCGACATACACTTTATAAGCCAACTTCCATATTCTGCTGCAGAGTCAAAGCAGTTACTTTCCAATTCTATTCATCACACATTTCCATAACTAATAGCTGAAATGACACCACATTAGATTAAAACATATTCAACATTTGCTCTAGTATGTAGGTCCTATATATAACAACCTGTGAATGTACAAAACACCCATTCGAACAACATTGCAGATTTGCACATAGTTGAGGAAGAAAAAAATAAATAATTTATTGGATATGGAACTGAATAACTGAATTTGGGTCATGAATTTAGATCATATGCAAAAGCAAACCACCAGCTCGCGTTTAGATGCTGTCAGTGTAACTACAGAGCCAGATTTCCTGGCAGCGGTTCTGAGGTCACTTGTCCTCCATGACAGACGACAGCAAAGCGGTTTCTTCATTTCTCTCTAAGGGACCGCAGAGGTTCATTCGAGGCAGTCCTTTTAGACCACATTCTTTTCCCGTTGTTAGAACAGACAACTGGACCTCAGTGAGAATAACATTAGACCTCTTGTGGGGATATGAGAATATCATTAGCCACAAATAACATTCATAATGCATAACGCTTTAATTATAAATACATAGGAGTAATTAAACATTCTGTATATTGTCTGTGATTATTAAAACATTTTTAAGATAAAAGATAAGTTCAAACTTCAAGCTGTCCTGAAAAGGCATGAACTTTATGATACAAGCTGAATATTAACACGTTGCACTAGTAACTTCTAAATGTTTTTTCTCTGATTTGGGTTTTAATAGGAATAAATCTTGTAAGATTTACGAGGTCTCATGTAAAGCAATAGCGCCCTCCTCTGGATACAACTTACAAGGCAGTCTTGCAGGAAAGAATTAGACTAGTAAAGTTGTATTAGCTTTCTATAGCATACAGAGGCCACACTTTTTGAGTATCTGTACTTTACCAGAGTTTTATTTTTCCTGGAAACCTCTACATTTGAACAAATATCGTACTTTTCACTACATTTCTACCGAGCTCCTCAAAGTGGAAAGTTGTTTATGTAGCATCTATGTAGACAGTGGGTGTTTTTCTTTCTTCTCTAAATGTGATTGGTGTTTTTACAGGTGATAGACAGCCTATCAGTGTAAGACACAGACATAACAAAATGCTTTGCGTATATGATTATGATTGTTACAAAGTAATTTTTCCAAAAGATGTTTAATTTCTATCGTTTTTTTTTTTTTTAAACATTCTTAAAAGCTCTTTGTTACACAGATATCAAACTAGTGAGAAGTTTGAGTAGTAGAGTAGGTTGCTTCAGAGGCATAAGGTGTTGCAAGATAACAAAAAATAATAATGAAACAATGCATTGACCGGAAATTTACACATAAGACATCTATGCTTTCACTTTAGTAAAAATGAGTATATACAACTTTCACTTGTAATGGAGTAATATTTGAGCAGTAGTACCTATACTTTCACTTAAGTAATGGATTTGTGTACTTTGTCGGTCTCTGAACATACATAACATCTGGGAGTCAGCAGGATTTTAATACTGTATGTTAATACTTATTCAGCAATGATTCATTAATTCAATCAAGTGACAGTAAAGACTTTTACACTGAAACTAGAAAGTGCTAAAAATACACCTTTTCAATCACATAAATATATATATATATATATATATTTTTTTTTTTTAAATAATATATGACAACTGTACTGTATTTGCTGTACTTTTTGAAAAAATTCAGCCTTTGTAAACAAACTATTCATATTAAAAATTAAACAAAAAAATTGGCAGGCCATTATAATGTACTATTTAAGGAAAGGAACAATCTCTAGGAGAAAGAAAGTTTGGTCTCTCATGAGGTTACACAGACAGAAATGGTTAAAAATTAAAAAGACACCCACTCAATGAAAAAATCACAATAGAAATCACAAATATTGTGTCAGTTTTCTTTTAATCCGACTTATAAACTATTGCATAGATGTTTTGTATTACTCAAGTCACTGGAAAAAAGTTACTACATTAACATGGCTTCCCAGTTCAACAGAAAAGCTTGTATCAGACATGTAGGTAAAAAAAAAAAAAAAAAAAAAAAAAATCCCTTCATCTTCACTTTACCTCAAAAACACAGAGTTATCCAAATATTGGTCAATTTCTGAAAATAAAAAATGCTTTCATCTAAATCTAATCTATAGAGTCCTAGGAGACCGCTTTTGGACAAAATACACACAAAAACGACAATGAAAAGCATTTTAAAAAATCCTGAAATGGGAAAATCAAAGAGAAATGACAAATGTCTCTGTATCTTCTAGGTCTATCACATAACAACACAAATGGCAGTTTGTTTTAAAGAAGGTAGTTATAAAGATTCTGTGTCGGGAAAGCAAAAGTGTTTGGAAATGGCCGTACAGACATCGACTTGGTCTTTCTTTTCTCACTAACACAACCCGGAAAACAACTGCTGATATAAACAACACCAGGCTTGCTAAACTCAAAAAGCTGAATAAGTTTACATCAGCTTCACTTGAAATGAAACCATAGACACAAAAACATTAAAAAGAAGAAACGCAAAGTTTTAAAAGTCTCACACGCGACGCAGACCTGTTTTGGTA
The DNA here is from genome assembly GCA_034779775.1 of Enteromius afrohamiltoni. Classification (NCBI taxonomy): domain Eukaryota; kingdom Metazoa; phylum Chordata; class Actinopteri; order Cypriniformes; family Cyprinidae; genus Enteromius; species Enteromius afrohamiltoni. Next base: position 9,184,551 of record JAUYWG010000055.1, read on the forward strand.
GAGCTGAAAAAGGTCAGTAACAGGAAGGCAGATGTTGCCGTGTCTGTGGATTTTGCTGTGCTGCTGCAGGCTACAGCTGAAGATAGTCAGCAGGATCTGTATCGAATGCCTCCCAACAGCTGTTTCACCCACACCAGCACAGCAAGGATCTGTGGGATACGTGGCCAGCCTGAATCCACATACACACCCTGATCTACAGAGCGATGCAGGCCGACTCGCACGCATACCACAAGAAATGCTAAACTAATCCATTCTAGCCTTCAGGCTTGTTATTTGCCCTCAACCGCAGCCATCTTTACCCACACCGCACCTGAGCCAGCCCCAGCTAATAACACTTCGCTTACATGCAGAAAAACCATCGTTAAGTGCTGCCATAACTAGGATGTAGTTATTCAGTAAGAATAAACGTCATTAAAATATGTCGATCGTATTTATATACACACAACTGAATTGAAAGTACACAACACAAATAAAAAAAATACAATAAGTAAAAAAAAAAAAAAAAAAAAAAAATGTGATTTTCCCCTTTAGATTATAAAAATATTTTAAATGTAGCTAATAGCGCTTTCCAATTTCAAACTCTCTATTCACTAAAGTGCTCTCAGATTCGACTAACCATGAAAACAATAAAATGCAACAGTCGGCCTACAGTTTGTGTATCTATACACACGTGTGAAAAACCAAATATAAAGCTATTTAGACCCGGCAGAGCACTTACAAGAAATAGATCACTAGTTTCTTTACAAGAAATAGAAAACAGCTGATCTTAAACAAGGGGATGATAAAGTGAAGTGTGTGTTTGTGTGTGTGTGTGTGTGATCGGATGTCATCTGGTCTGCTTTGTTCTAGTTGTTGTTGCTGGTGTGTAGAGGCTGTAACACTGAGTGAGTCACTGAAGGGGGGTGTGCTCTCAGTATTTGGGTACTTTGGTGTAATCCTCCTGTTGGACAGTTTTGCAGAGGCACATGGACAGGATCATCCCTAAAAGCTAAAGCAAGCAGAGAAGACAGTGATCGTAATCTGGTTACACACCTCTCGTGCACACAAAACATACACGTCTGTATTGTTTTTTTATATATATATATATATATATATATATATATAATATTATATTATATATACACACACACATACATACAAATATTAATATTTAACATGCATGCTTACATTTAAAGAAAATTGTTGTTTATATATTATATGCATTTACAATTAAATCATTTCTGAATACACTTGTGCATGCACACACACAGTATACACACATATATTATATAAACAAAACGTTTTGAATGCGATTAACTGCTGCCCAGCACTAACATTTTTTTTCAGTAGGGACTGAATTAAAAGTGATTGAAGACAATTATATTGCTACATTCATACAATATTTAGATTTAAAATAAATGCTGCTTACTATTCATAAAAGAATCCTGAAAAATATATCATGGTTTCCACAAAAACTGTAAGCAGCACAACTGCTTTTAATATTTATAAGAAGAAATGAAACACTAAATTCATCATATTAAAATGATTTCTGTGACAATGAACATTAGATTGAAATTCAGCTATGCCGTCAATGGGAAATAAAATTTATATATATATATATATATATATATATATATATATAAATAAATAAATATATATAAAATTAATTATTTTCCCATTGATGGCATAATATATAAAAATGGAAAACTTGAAATAATTGAGAGTTCACAATAGTTTTTTTAGTATTTTTTTTTAACTGCTCAAAATAAAAAATAGCTGAATAAAAGTTAAACAATTATGCCAATTTACAATATATGGAATAGACATAAACTTGTAATGCATTTTAAAAATGACACCCTTCATATATTTACCTCAACCACTGCTATTCCAACACAGACTCCCAAAATAACTCCACAGTTCCTTAGGATCCAGTCCTCCACACTGGGCATACAACCCTGAACACAGGGAATGAAGAGAAATTAAACAACAGAACAGCTAGGGAAAAAAAACAAAAAAGTGAACAAAGATATGCAGGGTTTGGAAATGATCCAAGAACAAGCTTTGTCCAACAGAACAAGCCAAACTCAAACTATAGAGAGAGAAAGTGAAAGTCTAGAACAGTTATTGGTCTGCAGTAGTTTACAGGAATCACTTTGATTTACAGTAAATTCTTTGTTCGCTTATTCAAATAACGGGACTGGGCATATCCTACAAAAATTATACACTTTCCAAATGATGGCATTACGGAAAGTATTCACCATTGCCCTTTTAAAGTGACCTGGTCCAGTTTATAGGGGAGTATGCAAATATGGAGGTATGAAAAATGGCATGTTGGAGTATTGCCTGGCATTTGAAAACTAATGAGCAGCACCATACTCATGAATCAATTCATTATTAATGGAAGTGCCAAAATGCCTGAATGGGGACTCAAAAATATTGGCATGGAGTGAATGGTTAGCAGGCTGAGAAAAGCTGATATCCAGCCCACAAAGGAAATCCTTATGTTGTACGAAAAGCAAATGGAAGGAGAGAGAGAATGCGGCACAGATGGAGAGATGTAACACAAATGCCAGATTAGAGACAGAATTAGAAAAGAGAAGCACTCATCAGAAATCAGAAAAGGGTAAGTTCACCAGTTTTTTACTCTATGGAACAATTGATATTTTGAGAAATTCTTTCTTTCTTGAACGGAAATCAACGGTCACCAAAATCCTTTGGATAGCAACATTCATACAGGTTACACACGATATGAGGGTGAACTATCCTTTAATATGTGACTATGGACCACAAAAGTTATTACTGTCAGATTTTTACATCATTCCATTGATGTATGGTCTATTAGGATAGGACTATTTGAAAATCTGGAATCTGAGGGAGCAAAAAAATAAATAAAATCTATACAAACAATACAAAAGAAGAAAAGAAGTCCTCAGCAATGCTCAAAAATGAAGTTTTGATATATTTACAGTTACGGAACATTATCTTTACTTGACATCCTACTGATTTTTGGCACATAAGGAAAATAATTTTGTATTGTTAGCTATTCCTACGAATAAAGCCATGCTGCTTATGACTGGTTTTGTGCTCCAGGGTCATTTAAAGTAATGTGCTGTATGCGTGTACCATAGTGAAGACGGGCCATTCAGAAGACAAACTGTGACACAGGCCTTTTCCTTCAACATATGTGCCACCGATGGATTCATTTCTGCAGGAACATGGATATAGATTCTGAGTACTGTTCTTTCTATCCTTTATCACCAGATTATCAGTCCAGTTAGCTGGTCCAGACCAACCACAGCACTTCATCTGTGAGTGAAAAAAAAAAAAAAAAGCAGGAAAGAATTTTATGTTAAGAATGCAATCTAGACATACTACTGCAGAAAACCTAAATGAAAATAACCGTAAAAAGCTGCTTGTTGAACAAAAAATAAGCAATGAAAGTCCTACAAAAGTAATCATGTGTCATTACTAAGACATTACTGTAAGTTGAAGTTCTGTAAGAGACTGCGGGAATGATGGAAAAAGTCAAAGAGGGAGGAAATGGCAGACAATAGCTGAAGGAAAAGCTCACAGTTCTCTGGAGGTAGTCCAAGGCAAGCTCAGATGTCTTGTTATGACCGGTGTAGTTCACCAGAACTTTGTTCACAATAGTGGACATCTCTTCTTTCAGCTAAAAATAAGCACATGGACACATGTTAGGATGCATCTGTCATTTCTTACTTTCTTGTCATCTGCAAAACACTCACTGTTATAATTCTAACTCAACAATCAATGATAGAATTTAATTACAATTACCATTCTCTAATGCTTGAAAAAAAAATTATTATATACATTTATTACACGGCTCTCCGGAATGCTTGATTCTGATCGTTCTTTTCAAATAATAACCGCTCCAAAGTAGCCGGTACTACTTATTTGTTTAAAATCCCTCCGCGCCAACAAAGATTACCGTTTGGCTCCATCTTGTGACAAACACTGGACAAACATAAGGTGCAATTTAATACTTGTAAACAACTAAAACTACTAAACAGAAAGTTGAGATGGAAAGCATTTATCATAAATTTATTACAAATGTTTTTACTGTCACTTTTGATTATGTATTCTCGTATAATAGTATTTAAACTCCTCCTGCTTTCTCGGCACAAACATTTCGAAATCCTTACAACAGCAAATCAGTGTTCAGGTGAACATTATCTCGAGAGGATCTTGTGTAGGAGGGCTGGTGAAGTAAACTGCACTGAGGGGGCTATGGCAATGATAAACTACAACAGCAAAACACAACTGATGCACAGAGGGTGTAAAAGGCTTGTGAGCCTCGCCCTGTTCTGGGAAGAGCATCCAGCATGCCCTGTGGTGAAGCGTACAGAGAAAACAGAGCATGCCCCGGCACAGACTCCAATTACCTGCTCTACAGGAAAACTAGACACGCTACACACTAGAAAAATATCTATATAATAAGACAATAATGCAAACACGGAAACGGACTAAACACAGCAAGTTCAGCTGAGCATTAAGCATAACTAAAACTGCTTTAAGATAGGCTGACTGAGCACTAGTGAGTTAAACTCCTGCATTAGAGGATGTATGCATCATTACTAATACTACAGAGAGGCTGATGAGATGAGGTCCTGTCTTTTTTATTTGTTTATTTTTTAAAGCATGTTTGTGCATTTTCATTTTGTTCTTAAGGAGGGCGCTGTTGTCAACAAGAGATGAAACGAGGGCTGTAGATTCGCCCACATCAAAAATGACACCTGTTTTGTAGTCATGGAAACATCACATATACCACACAAACACCCCATCCCACAGAAGGTGACTTTGCAACAGAAAAAGTGAGGGAGTATCACTTCCCCCATTTCAATGAATTAGGAAGCGGAATAAATCAATCTTCCTTTGGCAGCTTAATTTTAAATCCCAGTTTCTGCACGGCGGCCGCCTGTTAACTCGCTCTGACACATTTTCTGTTACTACCTAACACGATAGGTTAAAACCAAAGGGTTAAGAGATTACAGAACAGTCACAACTGCTGACTAGAAAAGGTGTTGGAAGCTTGTAATGCACAAAACATTTTATTAAAAAACACTTCTGGGTCATTTAGGAGAAATGTCCAAAATATTTACATATTAAAAGTGGTGGTTCCAGATAAACTAAATCCTAACAGAAGAGTTCTAATCAGACTAGTGTTGGGGAAGCTAATTTTAAACATCTTTTTTGATTAGCTACACTTCCAGTTTAATGATGTATGTGTGTGGGTTTGGAACATAAGTTTATATTTATATATTAATCCTATGAAATAATAGCCCAGTGCTCAAAACAAGCTGTCTTTGATGTATTTAGCAGTAATAAATAATTTATATAAAGGAAGCCAAAAAGGCCAAAAATATCTCTTAACACGAATTTCATAAATATTAAGACACACAAAATGGCACAAAAATAACTCTTTCAGAGGTATGATCACCTACCAAGTCTCTCTGGAAGTAGATGAGGACAGCAGCTGTCACCTGAGCAATGAGGATGAGGAGGAGGCAGGTGAAGTACTGCAAACAGAAGACAGAACCGTCAGCTCCCTGACAATTACTGAACAAAAAAAAGCAAAAACCTCAAAGTCTACCATGTCAGTTTGATTATATATTTTTAAAATGATATCTTATAGTCATTACATCATTTATTGGACATATTAACAAACTTTCAAAAATGCTCGATTACATAAAGCACATGAAAAGAGTGACAGATAGTTAACCATTTTCTAAATGGGTCAAACAGTTTAACAAAGACCCTTTCTGACTGCTAAGCTTATCCAGTGATCTAGCGGGTACTAATATGGCCCCCAGTTCTTGCACAGACATCCCCTAAATCTCACTGGCTTATCCCTGTCACTCCAGCTCAGTAAATCCAGCAGCATTAACCTCAGAGAGCCATTTCAAACTAACTCTTTACCATGCTAATGGGGAAGGGTTTTCTGAAGCTCCCTCAGCAGACGCTCTGGGCAGGCATAATTCTGAGCTCGTCGTGACTGTGATTACTACAGTGTAACAGCACCTCTCTCCCTGACAGCTTCTGTCAATGCTCCACTGCTCAATGAAGTTGTGTTAAAAAAAATATAAAAAAAAGTGTCAAACCTTAAGTTATTAACACTTACTTTAGAAATACTGTTTAAAGGGTGACAAAAAAAAGAGATCAGATAATGCCTGTTTTGCTACAAATGAATATGGTCACAAGCAAAATATAAATTTATATAAATAGCCTATAAAACAGAATGAGTTAGCTTTGATGTGGTTAGCAGTTGGTTATAAATAAATAAATATGCAAAATAGACTAATAGCCCAGAGCACAAAACAAGTTGGCTTTGAAGTAGTTAGCAGCAACATATATTAATATTAAATAAACAATTTTTTATATATATAAAATATATAAATAAAAGTGCCCAAAAATAACAAAATAAATGTAATTTAAAAATTTTATTAAATAAACATACCAAATATGTTATAAATATACACCTTACAAAAAAGGTATAAAATAAAAAGCCAAGACACCAAAACATGCTGGCTTTTATTTAGCCAGCAAAAAAAAAAAAATGTCAGTCAGATGTTGCTCGTGAACTTGGTGTCTCTCAATGTGTCATCAGCGCACTTGCATTAAGACACAGAACTACAGGCAGTGTTCATGACAGACCCAGGAGTGGTCGTCAGCGTTGCTGGAGAAGGCAAGGTGAGCGATACGCTGAGGTCAACATGGTCCCCAGGGTTTGCGTTGGTGGAGGAGGTGCAACAGTCTGGGCAGGTATCACCAATAAGCGCAAAACGGATTTGGTTATTGTACATGGCCCAGTCACTGCACGTTCAGACACATCATAGAACCCATCATCATCTCCCAAATTCTGCCAGCACACCCCCAAATTTCTGTTCATGAAGCAGAGACTGGATCATCGTAAATGTCAGAGCAAACACGAAAAGCACTTAAGTAAATAACAATATCCCTAACTTATTGTGAGTAGTGTAGTGTGTTAATGAACAAAAAAAAAAAAAAAAAAAAAAAAACATTAAAATAAAATAAATTAAATTAACATCTCTTACCAGTCCAAGCAGGCAGCGGACCTCATAAATGGCACCAATGCAGCCCAGGAAGCCCATAAGCATGGACAGAGATCCAATCCCAATCAAGATGTAGGCACCAACTTTCAGTGTTGTGGAGGACTCATCTGCATGAACAGCAAAGACAGAAAACAATAGTCAATAATCTCTGACAAAAGCCAACTTAATAGAAAAAGTCAATATTAAATAACTTTCAGTTCATTAGATGCTGAAAATATTGAGATCTCTACTCCTTAGTGTTTATTTTTTGATCTAACACCACAAACACAACAATCAAAACCTCACTAGCAAAACCAGCCCTAACTGTAAGTTTAAGAGATGCTGAAAACTAAACGGAACTTCTCTCTCTCCCCTGCAGCTGCAGTCTTGCTTCAGGCTCTGCAGCTCAATTAGAGATGTGTGCAAAGGAAGAAGTCACTTTGACATGAAAATTATGTCAAAAACAAATGTCTGTCACACTTAAAATAAATTATCTCCATGTCATTTCTCTTATCAAAATACCTTAACAATATTTTTCAACAGTGTAACCTAAAAGTACCTCAAACAGAATTTTGTGTGTAGTTGCAAAGATTTGAGACTGATTAACATTTCACTATCTGAGTAAGAAAGGGAAAACCAACCTTTATCACACAGCCTTCTAGGCTTCAAGTTTGCTTTTAAGATTAGTCATTTGGAAATTTTTAGCATTGTGCCTTATTAAAATGATAAAGCAGTCTGTGCTGAGCTGTGCTGCTTACGTGGCTGACAAGCTGTTCTTGCTATACTTATTCTTCATAGAAATCAATAGAGCTTGAGTAATTAAAGAACAGAGACTAGCAGTCAAGAGACTGAAAAGGATAGCCTGCACTAAACAGACGATGCATGAGCCTCCTACAGTACACAGCACAAATGAGTCTGGCTGCTCGTAATTGTTCTTGAAGATTCTTTAATAGAAAAATAATGCAAAGAGATGTGGCTTGTGGCTCTTGAGAACAATCAAGCCTTCTGTAACCAACCCCCCCCCCCAAAAACTACAAATAGAGTCATAATGCGTGTAGAAAGCGTGTAGAGCTGCCAAACCGTTATTAGACAGTAAACAGAAATTATGTATATTTATATGTTGTGTGTATTTTTTTAATAAATATACATACATATACTGTATGCACACACACACATACATGTATGTATGTAATATGTGTGTGTTTGTGTGTGTGTGCACCTGGTATTTATCACCTTATGGGGATCAAACTTCACTTTTAAATTTCGGAAAAATAAAAACTTTATTTTTGGTATTTCAGTGCAATTTTTTTGAAAGTAATATAAACGGTTTTAGTACAAGACACTTGACTAACGCTATATGTGTGCTTTGTGGGAAAAACACACTTTGACCTTGTAGGGACATTTGTTAGGTCCCCATGAGGAAACAAGCTTATAAATCACACAGAAGTTTTTTGAAAATCTAAAAATGCACAGGGTAGGTTTAGGTGTAGGCTCAGTGTAGGACAATACCACATACAGTCTGTACAGTAGAAACATCATTGCGCCTATGGAATGTCCCCATAAAACATGCAAACCCAACATGTGTGTGCGTGTGAGATATTGTGGGCGAAATGGGACAAACATTAATTCTTTTGATTCAGAAATCTATTTTGTCGATTATGGAATTCTTACTGTGTCTGGGACGCTGTGTAATTGTGGCTTAGTCTATTCTTTGAGCTGATCTGAGGACTAAAATAAAATAAATAAAAAAGGTGTCCAAAGAAAGAAGAAAAAAACCTAAAAACTTTAAGAATCCTAAAAAAAAATGTATCATAAAGAAACAAACAAGACTAGCTTTTCTTCATTCTATTTTGTTTTTCTAATCAATTAATTACACAATGTTACTAATCGACAGCCCTAACAGTAAGAGCCTATCTCCCAATATTCAGTCTGTCAGTACATAAATTCATAAACAAACACCAGTTCATAAAACCATGATGTTATTTTGCCCTGGTACGACCTTAAAAGCAAAACTGTGACATCACGGTTGTGACAGATAACTATTTTGTTATATAAACTGAAAATAATAAATGGTCGGTAGATTACCTCTTAACTCAAGCAGGAATTCTGCGTCACTTTTTCAAACATACGCTTCCTGCCTAAAGCATAACATCTGTCCTGGGGTACGGTTCAAAATTTCCACAACCTCACGGTGTGTTTGCTCACAGCTACGATGTTCTCAAGGTACTTTTACGAACACTCCTCTACATCTGCAAAAATGCAGTCCTGGCAGCGGAAAATATCCTTGGAAGGGATGTGATTTTATACCATCAGCTGAAACCATTTGCTTTGACCTTTCAAGCACCATTTATATGCTATGAAAGGCAAATACACCAAAAGAATTCAATTTTTTTTATTAATGCGAAATAAAATAGAGCAAGTACTTGTTTTATTGCATTTAGATTTAACTGTAGGACCCTGTACATAGTTCAACATACCAGCAAACAACCAAACACTCGTTCATGTTGTAACATGTTCTGGGCATTCAGTTGTATAACTCTATTGCACAAATGAATGTGCCATTAGAAAAGGACGTAAACCCTTCACGTAAAGAACAGGGATGAGATCACAACAATCTGGATAATGAGAAAACTAAAACTCCCTTTTATAGCCGCGCAGTTGCGTGGAAGTCTATTAAAAACAACCTGGGAGGAAGAAAATACAGCAGAGATCAGAGAACACACCTTCCTGTCATTTTCGAGCTCAATAGGGCCCTAAACCACAGTCTAACAAAGTCAACAAGCAAGCTCCTTGTGCAGCGCAGCGTGAGAGCGACTGTGACAGGACCCTTACAGTGAAACGCATGACAGCTGGACCTTGTGTTAGCAAAAAGGCAAGGGCAAAGTTGAGGGACGCCAAATATGAGGATATCCTAAGATATTCCCTGCTATCTCCAAAGGGAACAGCTGAATCGGAAAAAAAAACCTGTTTCTAAAATGGTCACGATAACGGAGACTCCAGCGCTGTGATATCTGGAGACGCTGGAACAGATAAACAGTCAGGAGATGTAAAATATGAAGTCGGATGGGGTGGGGAGGGGTTGATGATGGTTCGACTAGCTTGGTCAACTTCACATAAATATTCCCCTGCAGTAATTTACCGAGAATGTGCTATATATAGACTTCTCTAAACCTACATCTTGACTAAGGGAATTGGTTTGGTGGCTTGGTCTTATGTAAATATTCAACTTTAATGTCTAATTTCGAACACTGGACGGCAATCTTCAGCAATGTTGTGAGAGAGACTTTAAAGTAATGATTTTAAAATACATTTCAGTAGTTTGCGCTTCCTCATAAATAGTGGTAGTAATAATAATAGCATGTTTGGCGTGCTGTCCTGGGGGTGACTCCGGCGGACTCCGAGCCCTGGAAGTCTGAACCTAGGGTAGAGCTCGGCTTCCGACTCGGACCCCACATACCTCCCCCCATTAGGATAGTGTGAATGAGATGAAGAAGGGGCGGAGGAGGGATGCTTGTAACGAGATATGGACAGGAAGGAAAGTGGCTTATTTGTAGTGGATAGGTTGGAATCGGATTGGCTGCAGAGATGATGGGTAATGATTGGAAATGTGGCGCCGGCTGTGTCTGATTAATCATTCGAGCTCCTCCCTAAATTAGTTTGGCAACATCACAAAAATGAAAAAAATTATAATAAACAAAATTTCAATTTCATTTGAGTCACCCGCACATACAAATCTATATGACCTTCTGTCTTACGTGGAAGACAAAAACGAATCTATTATGAACAATATTAGCAACCGAACTGATTTGGACAAAAAAAACAAACAAACATACAAACAAAACTAAACAAAAAAAACACCCAAAGAGAAAGTAAAAAGTGTTTATCTTGGTAAAATGTTGTTGCTAAAATGATTTTATACAATGCAATGGATTAATGATGATAATCAGGGTAGATAGGATTTTAATACAGTCACATCGCTTTAATACAGTCATCATTTATGATGAACTGTAAAATGAATTATACTACTGTACATTACCCCTTAAATGTTCATCTTTATATAGGCTAACAGCTGCTTGCTACGTAGGAACGGTGTTTCTTCACGGACATCTTGCATTTAATGAGCTAATAAAATATTTTAACTCTAAAATAGTTCAAACTGTCAAATTTACTCACTCATCTAACAGCATTTTCCTCTATTACCAAGCTCTTTACCAAATAAGTAAATAATTATCCTTTACTTACATTCCAAAAAAGAAAGTCACGCTGGTTTGAGGGGGAGTAAATGATGAGCGTTTTCGCTTGTGGGTAAACCATCCCTTTAAAATGGCGTCAAGTTTAGCTCAGGGCCAAATCTAAGCTGAACAGTTTGGAAGCATTGAATAATAAATCAAGAGGATTTACAATGGTTTTCCACCCTCGTTTTCCTGTTCCACTCTCTTTCAGCACGGAGTCCCCATGGCTTTGGCTGTCCAGACAGAGGCAGTATGGGTACGAGGATGATTCTCCATAAATCATGTACAGTAAATCTCTGTATCTCACTTATTTAACATTTCTCTCTTCCCTAATTTTGCTTTGGCTCTCTGTTTAAAGCCTCTCCGATGAGCGTCAGATGGTTTACTTGACATCCGTGCAAGCTCATGTGTGAGTATATAAATACAGCATAGGAGGGGGTTAGTGGAAAACTTGGTTAACGGCAAAAAAATGAAAACTCCCCACGCCAAGCGCACAAACAGCAGCTGCTTTCACTGTGCATTCCCATGTATATCAAATAAACACCAGCATGAACTCAAGGGGATGGAAAAATGTGTATTCAGCATATTACTCTGACTCACTGATAATGGTTAACTTATTCTGGTCTGCGGTAAATAATAAAATGTAATTTTATTATTAAAAAATTAAAAAAATAAATTACATTTAAAAAATAATTACATTTAAAAAATTAAACAAAATTTAATTAAAATTTGAATTAAATAAAACAAAATTAAATTAAATTTAAAAAAAAATAAATTAAATTAAAAATGTAATTAAAAATGTAAAAAAATAATAATAATAAAATTAAATTACAGGTTGTACTGTGAACAAAACTGAAACAGGCCTGAAGTAAAGACACAATACAATGAGAAGATTAGTTGTGATGTATGAACTTATGATTGTCCAGCACTTGGCAGCCAATGGCAGCAGCCTGGAGACATAGCCCGTTTTATCAGACGTACTCTCAGGGGCACCATTTCACACAACACAACAGGAAATTAGGCTGGTGTTTTTTGTACTTACGCAAAACTGTGATGAAACTCTGGCTATCCAGGATGACCCATAGTCCAAAGCCCATGATTACAGCTCCAAAAATCTACAGAGCAAAAGAAACAGGCATGAGCCAACATAAACATGCTGCATGTGTGTTGGTTCCTCAGAGCTGATCTTAGTTTAAACTGTGACTGGTCCCTGCTGCCATTAACATACTCTAGATGATTGCTAAAGTTAGACAGGAACTGAACTGCGTTCTCATGCACTCCAGCCCCAAAGTTCAAAACTAATGGGTCCAAGGTGTCCTCTAAATGAACTGAATCAGAGAAGTTTAATTTCTTCTTGTCAGGGGGCAGTTCTCCTGCATCAGTCTGGCGTCTGTGGCTTGCCCTCTATACCAATATCAGAGGGAAGTAGTAAAGCAGCAGGCTACTGTACAATTAAAGGGTCTTCAGAAGGAAAAATCAGAGTCACACACACATGCTTTTCTTATTAGCCTTTGACTCTTTATACGAGACACGAGATCAAGTTGAAGCTTTCTAAAGAAGTGCAACAAGCCTGCTTCCTTATTAAGTGTGAACAATTTGCTAACAGGGATTTCCTATATCCCACTGCTGAGTATTTCGGTTTTTACCTAATAATAAATGCAAATACACTACATTTTTTTTTTTTTAACACAAGCACAAAGGTCATAAGTGTTTTACATAAATTTTCTTCTAGACTTCCCAAAAGGCTTGATTTTCAGTTCTCGGTGTTAGCTTATAGTAGACCTGAAGACCCGAGCTTATTAGACACACATCGTTTCTTGCTGAGACGAGGAATAAAGGTGTAGGAGTGTGTACACTTACAAAGAAGAGGAGGTTGAACAAGAACAGGAAGTACTTAGTGGCGGCAATGCATCCTTTCCCCATGACTGCTGCTCTGTAAATAAGAGAAGAAATCTCATTAAAACTCTGAGAGACACAAAGCACAACACCAACGCTGATGGAGAAATCTCAGAACTGGCACGGAGCAGGTCACGTTTTGGATATGACAACAATAACTAAAGAGCTTCGATTAGCACATTATTAAAAATAATCTGCAGGTGATTATAAGTAAGCTCTCGATGACACAAACTGGAAAAAAAAACTGCTCTATAAATGACAGCCGTTTCTTAATTTAATCTGTTAATGGTCACGCCCATTTTTGAGTGTAGGCATGCAAAGGTAATATCAAAATTTAAATGCATCTAATTCTGGGATGCTTTTGAGTACAATCCTCATTCTGCTCGTGTTTTAAAGAAGAGAATTTGGTTCAGGTGTCTGGAGTTTAAAAACAAACAAAAAAAAGTTATTGCGGTTTAAATTTATTTTAATATTTATTATTGTAATTAATTATAATAATTTATTACAATAATATATAAATAAAACTTTGGTTTACCCTAACAATTATATGAAACGAAAGGCATAGATCTAAATAAGTTGTGTACCGAATTTGAGACTGATATCACAAATAATTATATATTTGTGAGCCGCTATACCAACAAAAGCCACTAGGCCTTGGACATTTTTGACATCACACCACAACACAGATTGATATGCTTTTTTTTTTTTTCTCACTAAAAACATTGTTCACGTAAGATATAGTATAAGTATAAACAGTATAAACAGTGCATTGTTTCAGCGAACATTTCCAATAATATACAATTATACCAGTACTGCTACTATAAATGACTATTAATTCCACTGTACTATATATATATATATAAAACTATATACACATTTTCAGTAATATGCTTTACAATTGTTTCTGATTAGAAACCTTTATCAGACACATCAAGTAGAGTGCAGATAAAGAAAATGCATTACATTCATACATGACTCATGTATCAGCTTACTATAAAGACTACAGCAACCTTGACATTTTAATTATAAAAATGATGTCATTTTGAATATTTTGAACAAATAATAGAAAATATATTTGTTTTATTGATTATGAACATACAAACTGAAGTTGAATTGATTATAAGCGTTTCTTTGCTTCTCATTACAAATGCCTCAATTCCTATTGTACTTATGATTTTTTTTGCTATCTTCTCTTGTTACAAATTATTAAATAATTGTGTACTACATAACATTTTCTACAAAACCATGATGATATATGAAAAGTACACACGTAGAGCTTTCCAACGATATATAGTTTATCAATTTTAGATCAGGTTAAGTACAGGATATTATTGTTTAAATATGTAATGGCAAATGGGCCCACCGGTGAGAGTTAACAAGTTAAAGCCTGGTTGATTACTTTCACTTCCTTTTCCAAAATATATTAATATCACTTTTTTTTCAGTTGAGTTCCAGTGTAATGTTCAAGTTTTTTATTTTTTCAAGATTCTTATGACTAGAAAGTGGAGTCATTTTCTAATAACATAAACATCTTTACGGACCAATTTAATGCGGCCATCCTGAATGAAATTAATTAATTAAAACAAGACCAAAAAACTAAATAAATCTTACCAACCCCAAATTTTCTGAACAGTGCAGTATAGTTTTGTCCTGTGCAATGTGCAAGTAATCCAACGGAGCACAACATTGCAGTGTTTACGTGTTCAAAAGAAAGAGGCAAAAGGTTTCATTAACACTGGTGAGACCGCTCTAAGCAAATACATTCAATATGACTCACGAGGGAGTCGTCAGGCAGGCAGTTGGTCTCTGCTCATTTAGCATTAAGTAACATTATTCATATTCGTATTCTATTCATTTTATTTATTTGCGCTTCATTACACGAGGACATTTTTAAATGAGCTTTTATTAAATACTTTGATGTCAGAGCTTTAAAATGTCATTCTGGCGAGACTCCCATAAGACGTTACTCATAAAAATCTTCTCTGCCGAGCGTCCTACAAACTCGTGTGGATAATGCATAATAAAATCATCTGAAGAATTTCTTTGTGGAGAAATAGATCTCATGAATAGGACTCATAACAACAGTATAAAGATGTGAGGGGGGGGAATACTTATGGTAATATTTATGGTAAATACCATAAATATGGTAAATGTGTTTATAGTAATTTTTATTGTACATTTTTTGCTTTTTGGTACTGATGCATCACCAAAAAAATGAAAACTTTTCCATAAATGACTCACTCTTGTGTCGTTTTAAACCTTTATAAGTCTCCTTATTACATTAAGCACAAAAGATGATCTGATGGATTTTGAAGAGTTGTTGGTCCCCATTGACTTTCATATAGGGAATGAAATACTATGGAAGCCAACTGTACCCTTGACTGTTTGATTACCAGCATTCTTCAACATTTGTTATGTCCAACAGAAGAAAGAAACTCATACTGGTTTGGATTTTAGTTGAGAACTACTGACTTCCACCAATCCATCTAAATAATCTTGATTCAATTAAATTGCTCTGGCACGCTCTTAAAAGCCTCTGTGAACACTTAATGAAGACGTTTGAAATATAACCATGAGAGCGTGACATCCATTTCTCACTCAGACCGTTTTTCTTCTCTCTCACACACACACATCTGGAGTAATATGCAATATATCAGGATAGGAAGCCAGAGAGTCACAGAGCTAAGCTCACTTGGCATCATTTCTTCAAAGTAGTACAGGAAGCTATAAACCAGACTCTGGACTTTTCTGTGCTGAATGCAGCCTTTTTCTGTATTTTATTCATTTACAAAAGGAAAGTTTAGAGAAGAAAAAAAAAAAACACAGCCAGTATAACTCCCTTCTTTCCACACTAAGCATGTTCAGTCTTGACAAAAATAGTGTACGACACAGAATTCGACTTTCTTATTCTTCACCATTCAGCTGTTTAGCCTGAGAAAACAAGCAGAAATATGGGAGGGGAGGGGGAAGTACAAACGGCAGTAAAGTTTCATCAGGTGTCAAGAGTTTTTCTATTCAGCAGTTTCATGATACACATCTACAAAACACACTGGAGACTTTCAACCCCTCAGCCACAACACCCAAAATACCATGAACACAAACACTTGGGCTTGTGTGTGAATGTGTTTATGGTGTCGTTGGGGTTGCAGGAAGTAGTGCTGCCACCTGGAAGCTGAAGCAGCCTGTCATCTCTATTCTTTAATAATCTCTACAGTCACCGTCAGCTGAACTGCACTCAACTCAACTGTGTAGATGTCACCCGTTCTCTGGTCAATCACAACATCCCCTCCATAAAACAATGATGGCATGCTTCCCCATTCCATACAATAGACAAAAGCTGGCCTATCCTAGGCTTTTTAGCTCAACACAAAGGGGCATCTGAACACACCCAAGCAAGCGTTACACCGTTGATGTTAGATACTTACTATAGATCACATGACCAGAAATTTAATCCAGGATAATCACTATAGATTTCCCCCAGCAAGTGTTCTTTGACTATTATTTATTAGACAAAGCACTTCACAGTACTTCTCACACGTGTAGGGTGTTAAATACACAAAAAGGAGGACTGCCCGGCGTTATACATCATAGCATTAGAACAGTACTGCTGAATTATTCATCTAGAAGTTTGAACTCAATATCTTTATATGATTTTTCTATGTAATAGTAAGTTTGTTTTAAAGGTCTGAGGTGTATTTTTGTTTTCTGTTTTACTGACCCCAAACTTTTAAATGATGGTACATCTATTTTGTTCAAGAAATGAGTAGCATACATGGTGTTTTACTGCAGACTGAATGTTAAAAAGCTCTTTCATTTGGTTGATTTAAAGACCACGCGTGTATTTCCTGCACACGCCTACATCACTACTACCGAGTATTTTGGCTTTTGCCCAGTAATACCGCAAATACACGTCATGGCAAAACCGAAATAAATATATATAATTTTTTTTTTTTTTA
>JAUYWG010000055.1:9203600-9214412 GCA_034779775.1 Enteromius afrohamiltoni
ACACATTCACGCTGATGTGACCGAGCCTGAGCATCCTTTCTAAATATCTGTCTGAACTGTATCCATCCTCTAATAGGAAACATGAAATGTTATACGACGCTGGCGCATCCTCCATCTCCGGGCAGCCTTCCTTTTTAGCTGGTCCTCATTGAATTTAATACAATGTTCAACAGAAAAAAAGAAAAATCCTACGCCAAAGAGTGTACACAGGGAACGCGCCTCATGCTGAGCACGAGCCCGAGTCGGTTTGGACATTGGTGTCTATCAGAGGTAATAAATGCTATAAATACTGTTTAGTTTCTCACAAAAACCGATCGTTTCGTGTCTTAATACATCAATGCATCGTCACGAGCCACAGGGTGTAATTTGGATTCGTCTGTGCATGTTTTTTGTTTTACTTTGAAAGGTTTGGTGCCCATCCACTTCCATTAAATGACTACCAGACTGCCACGGTTAAAGTTAAACATCTTATTTTGTGTTCTGCTGAGGAAACAAAGTCACCTACATCTTAAATGCCCTGGGGGTAAGCAAATAAACATCAAATTTTCATTTTTGGGTAAACTATCCCTTTAAGAAACCAAAAAACATTGTGTAAACGCAACCCAGAGGACTTTATGGAAAAGGGGATCAATCAAACTCAGCTTAGAGCCAGGCAATCGAGAAAAGTGTGAAAACATCCTAAAATGATTGCTGGCGTTAGTGCAGTTTATTACAATTATGAACACTGCCATCTGAACCTTGGGGCACACCCAGTGGAAAGATCTCACTGCGTGTAACACTGCATTATATAAGCTCTTTGTGGGTTATAAGCTGATAAAAATACAGCACCCGCATACAAACTGATTTAGCCCAGCACATAGATGTTTGTTAGGGTTGCAAAATACATGTCATCTAAGACCAGTTGCATAAATTGAAACACTAGAGCCAAGACTGTGTTGTAAGAACTAGTCTGACCAACTAGCTCTTAGCCAACAGGTAATGAGTCTTATTTTTCAGACCAAACAACTTTTTATATAACTTACAAAAGCGCACATCAGAACAGAACTGACTTGTAAGACTAGTCTAAGCCTTAATTCAACCGACCACAGGTTGTGATCTTTATGAATATCATTATGAATTAAATGTTTTTCTCTAATACACATCGGCCACAATTAATGGCACTCTTTTATTCAATACTTTCTGAAACCTTCATTTTCCAGTTTAACAGCTCAAAAGTTTCTCTTCTAAAGCCTGCTGTGGTTAGAGAACACCTGACAAGAGATCAGAGACCATTCCTTCATCCAGAATTACTCCAGACCGTTTAGATTCCCAGCTCCATGTTGGTGCTTCTCTTCAGCTCATCTCACTCATTTTCGACAGGGTTCAGGTCAGAGGACTGGAACGGCCAAAAAGTTTGGTTTTGCGCTCAGTGACCCCTTTTTTGTGTTTGAATTATTGCATGGTTGGAAGGTCCAAACATGGCCCATTATAAGATTCTAACAGAGTCAGTCACTAATTGATTTTTTTTATCTGTTGGTATTTGATAGAATCCATGATCCCACATGTATAAAGGACCTCCAGCAGAAATATAGGCCCACAACATCAAAAATACAGTAGTGTATTTTCATTGCACACATGGGCTACTTATTCACCCTGTGTTCATCAAACCCATCTCAAGTGTTTGCTACTAAAAAGCTTATTTTTTAGTTTCATCTGATCATAGAAGTCAGTCCCATTTGTAGTTCCAGTCGTGTCTGATAACTGAATATGCAGGAAATATTTGGACAAGCGAGGAGAATTCTTCTTGAAACTCTCCCAAACAACATGTGCTGATGTAGAAGCTGTTTGACCATTTTTTAAGGGTTTCTCATCCAGAGACTCAACTATTCTTTGCAATTCTCCAGCTGTGGTCCTTGGAGTCACTTGGACTTTAGTCACTCTCCTTCTCACGATGCATTAGAACGATACAAACACACATCCTCTTCCAGGCAGTTTCGTTACATTTTATGTTAATTGGAAATTTCTAAATTATTTCCCTGATGGTGGAAAAGGGAATTTTCTCTGCCCTAGCTCATTTCATAAAGTCACTCCACTAATTTGTGAAGCTCAATCATCTTTGGCTGCACATCAGATATATATTCTTTGTTTTTGTTTTGTTATTCTTCTGTATTCATGTTCATAATTACCCTAGAGTGATCAAAATTGTGAATATTCTTCAGAAATATTTTAATCTTACAAATTTCTAGGGGTGCCAATAGTTATGTCCAACGTGTAATTGATAAAAACTTTTATCTCATTATGATATTTCCTCCCTCATTTAAAATTCTTATTATCCAATGAAAGGTTGGATTTCTGTGATTTAAAAAGAAAAAAAAAAAGATTAGAAAGGATTAACAATGAACATTCATTTTTGATCATATTTATAAATGGTGCCAATATTTTTAGCCATGACTGTATAAAGCCTAAAGACATACAAAACTGAAAAGTTAGCAGAGTAAGACAAAAAATGCAATGTGTACTGATTTAAGAAAGCCAGGTTTCAACAAGTAATGCGGTTGCACATTTAATCTTTTTTTAGAAAGCCCCCAAACCTAAATTTCCCTTATGAAAAAGAGCTGCCTATTAAGTTTCTGCTGCAGGCCTGTCTTGGCAAAGCAGCTCTCAAACACATAGTGGCATCCCATTTTTAGCTGGCTCCTAAAGCAGAAGTTTTCCAACTAGGAAAAGTCACAGTAAAAGAAGGGGAACATCTGTATCCTGGCCCTCTCTCTCTCTCTCTCTCTGCGGGCTAATTCCAGTCAGAGACACGTCCTGGGAGGTCTGCCAGCCCTTAACCTTTTATGGACCTGAAGAAGCATCCACAGCCTAGCCCCAACTCAGTTCTGACCCATTTTCACATCTGTGCTTTCATTACAGACAGATGTCACAGTCCTGACAGCAGACCAGTGACCCTAATATCCTTGAATGTGCTCATTAAATGTTATTTATGTTTTTTCCGTTAGTTACAGTGGTGGAGCAACATTTTGAAAAGAATCTTTCTAAACAGGTTTGGTCAAGTCAATGTGTTTCAAGCAACTTACCTGAATAATGACACATCCAGTTAAATGGCACACACATTAAACTCTATCATCTCCTTGCATATTGCGATTTGTCACCATTAGGGCCACTGGTACATTCTAGACCTGCTGGGACACTGGTAGTTGGGAAGAAATAATTACAATGCAAGGTGTAATTACAAGGAAACTGATATCCCAATTTCTGGTGACGGATGGTCTATTGTGATGCAACTCACTTCATCGCAAGATGGCGATAGATCTTTTTTACAATAATGAAGTATGATTTTAAAACTCACAGAGATTTTTTTTTTTTGTTTAATTTATGTCTGGTAAAATCAATCAACATATACATTGTAATCGTACAACACTAGTACTTTGTATACGCAATTTAGTTTTACTGTAAATTTGGGAACTAAACTGGAATTTACAATCAGTATAGATATTTTCTGACTGACAAAACTTGGGCAACTTGAAAGCTGGTGGTGCATTCAACTCATAAATTCTATCTTTCCAACATGACTCGACTCACATCATGTATATATTACACTCGCCAAGCAGCACTAACAACTTACAGCAAGTACATTAAGTCTGTTTCTGGCTTTGCATTCAAATGTCAGCCATTAAATAAGATCTGTTGTTAGTGAAGTCATTTGAAATAAATATAGGTTTAAGTTTTCTTCATTATTTTTATTAATTTACAAATTGTTCAAATGAATGGTACTTGAGAAAACTTCCCATAAAATGATTTACGCTAATGCACCATTTCGCCCTATTCCATGACATTACACAAATGAAGGAAATACAGACTATTGTTTGATTACGTTTAGGTTACTTTTGACCTAACTTGTTTAAATGAACTGCAGGTTCATTAGTTTGAGAGTTGAGTTAAATTGAAAAAGTTACATTAAAATAATAAGAAAAAAACCCCCAAAAATTCAAATAAACTTACTAAAAAAAAATAAGAAAAAAAGGATTATGTTTCCCTGCATGTTATGTGGCCAACTTCACATAACTGTGAACATGCAAATTTGATATTTAATTATGAAAATATTTATTTAAAACATCAGGGTTACTTCAAGTAAATATATTGGGTGAGAGAAGTTAACACACACACACAAAGGTTTCGATGTGTAAAACATGCGATAAAATCTAATTTTTGGAATCTAATTACGCAATCCAGATCATATGTAATCAGTTATAACTCAGCTCTGTATACATGACCGTCCATGAGTTTTTCTTGAATTATATTTGCCTCGAAATCGGAGTTTTAAAGTCCCCTCATATTTAACTTACAGGTGTTCACACAAAGATAATACAAAAGACTACTTAAATCCTTCATTTTAAAACCAACAAGCCTGTCTCGCCGCTGAGAGTTTTAACGTAGACAACTTGTTGACCAGCATGGACTTCCGAGTTTCTACACGAGCCTAATCAACATTAAAACCAGCGAAACCACAGCTGCAGTGCCTCGACGCGCGTGTGAACGGAGCGCTAATTCAGCTGTACGCGATCGTTCACAGGAAGGAGAAGGTGCCACATCAACGAACATTTAAAACCACATTCAAATAACAAAAACACACTTAAAATGACACAGAACTAGTTTGCTATGGTAGGAAACGCGAATAGGGCGCAAAGCTCCTCAAGACCTCATTCACTAATTAAATTTAAATTAACTTACTGCCACGACTTCAGGCCAGCAGTCAGTTAAATCAGTTGCATTTCTGTATTGACATTTTAGATAGAAGAGAAAATCATTTACCTCTTTTGTGTCGAGATCCCGTTGAGCAGCTGTCAGTAAGTTCGTTGTCGTGCTACAGAGTCTGAACAAAAAGACCAGAGCAGCAACGACACCCCTTCTTTAACCCTTTACTGCACTGTTACCATGGCGACCAGAGTTTCCGCCAAAGTCAGAACTCAGCCGCAACCGCTAGTTATTGTCTCTACTGTAATGTAATAATTTATACATTGAAAGGATATCCTTCAAATATTGTTTTCAGGATGATTCTGTCAGTTTTATTACATTTTATGATCGAGGGGGGAAATATCATGTTTCCTCCATTTTTTTTATTACCACATCCCAAACCATGTGTTGAGTTTTGCGTTTTATAGCTTTATGGAACGGAAATATGGTAATAAAAACCATCATTTTATGTATCACACACACACACACACACACACGGGCTTAATCAGCAGCTGAACATTAAAGTCATGCAACTCTTAATATCAAACACATTTTCATTAAAAAGGCTCCCCTTTTCATTTTTACTCTTACAATATTAATATACATTTCTATCATAGTTAATTAATTCCTAAGACCATTACTATCACAATGCAAATATCAGTAATGTAGTCATGCGTTATCTTGACAATACCGCCATCGAGCGGTCAAAAGCGGGAAAATATATTTTCCTAATATGATCGACTTGATCAGGTTATGGCAGCTCTTTCAAAAATTAGACTCAAGTGGTTTAGATTTAACAAAAACCGATGGCATTGCAATTACTAATACACATAAATTATTCTAAGCCTCTGGAAATTTGAAACTGCAATTAATAAATCTAATTAGTAGCTTATAGTTACAGGAAAATAAGTACTAGGCTAATAAAGTGCTCAAAAAGGTACAAGATTCTAGGAAAAACTAAAAAGCGCTTCCTAGAATACCTTTAATGGGTTATAATGTGCCAAGGTCATAAACAGTTTAATTTAACAGCTTCAGACAAGTTTCAGTTTCAACAAACTCTTACATATGCCAACAAAATCTAAAGCATGCATTATCTAAAAAAAAAAAAAGACCTTGAATGACAGCTGCAAAAAATGTACATTTTCTTTATTCCAAAAAGATAACGATGCAGGTCCATAACAATAACATCATTCAATACAATATTTACACGCACATTTAAAAAGTACATTAGAGGCATTATGTATACCATCGGCAGACGGCTGAAGCCGCTAGCAGCTAACTGGATATTATTTCTAACTGCGTGGCAACGCTACTCTAATCAGGAGAATAACAGGTGATTCATGTTTGGCATTTGTCATCATCATATTTAACTGGGCGAGTGTTAAGAGCGTGCTTTTTAATAAGAGGAACAGAAAATACAGCCGTGCCTATATTAAATTGCTAGTTAGGAATGATATGGCTTTGGCGAAGAAATCATTTCTACAACGACAGCGAGACGAAAGGTTTGTAATTCTTTGAATGTAAAGACTACAAGGAGACGAGCCAAAGAAACATGAGCCTCTAAACTACTTCATCACCTATTTTAAGCCATGAGTAGCAGAGGTTTTGAGTTGGGCAGAGTAAAAGTGAACCTACTGTAAATAAACCCCTGCAAACAGTAACTGCTACTTTTGTCCACATTCTGTACATAAACACGCTTTTTCTATCATATATGAAAACAACCAACAGCAGTGTAGCCTCAAATGCAACATCTAACAAGATATTTACCATACGAGTTCTTGCTAAACATATTCCTTTCTTTCCATATATAGCCAATCAACATTTTTTCTGATATCTACCATCCACGTTGTGCTAAAAAGTTGTGTTTCCAATTCTGTTATGCTATTAATGGGACTGCTGTACTAGTGGACACCGTCTAAAATAACAGCAAATGCACACAAGGCAACAAAAGTGTAACTACATACACACACAATTTTGATTTTGCAGTTTGTCTCAGCAGAACTCGCACAAGATGACTTGTTATCAAGGGTACACGACATCATGTCTGGACTGAACAACTCAGACAATAAACATGCAAGTTATAAAAATCCAAATGAAATTTTGGGCAGGCCAATAAATAAGCAAAACAATAGCAAATCAACCAAGAAATGTACATACATTTAAGGGAATGCAAACACCCGGCAGTGTGCTGACATGTGGAACGCTTGTGCAGTTTAGCATATTAAGGCAATATAAGGGAAAAGTGAGGGAGAATACTGCTACATTGCTCATTAAAATGAATTAAACATGTCATTGTGCTACACAACCATGTTCTGTGGCATTACTCTTCTTCATATACAGACATATAAATGCAAATGTGGATATTAGTTGTTATTTGAAATATAATTAGTTCAAACCCGTTAACTGAAGTTTCTGAAAAAGTCCATGCACCAACTAACCGCACAAAAAAACCTGTTGCTTCAGTAGTATACCTATGCTTTTCATAACTGTTCCCATCATTCCAAGAAGAGCAGGTTGTTCCTAGTTTAGTAAAACAGCAGTGATACAAAACACACCAACCAGGAACAACGTTTTACTGCTCAAGTAATGAATAACCTGCATGTAAAAACACAGTCTAGTGTTTACTAGCCGCCCTCACGCACGTCACATGACTAGAGCTCATTGGCATTATTACACAAAGTGATTTACAGTTTTGTTGATACCATAGCTACAGACAATTACGCCAGAAGTCCAAGCTCGGCTACGGTGTGCAATACTTTACATGAGAAACGGTGAAGAGGGGGGCTACACTGTGACTGCACATCTGATAGAAAAAATCGAATTCACTTGACCATTTGTGAGTGTTTCCCATTTAAAAAGAAGGTAAATAATCAACAAAAAATAGTGACTCCTGGGGTTGGTTTGTCGTTGCGGTAACAGGTTGATGCTGTATGTTGTGTTACTGTTCAGAGCTTCTGATGGAAACTCCAGCCCAGTGGCCCATCACTCAACTCCCCGAGCACCAGGTGTGGAGTAACGGTGCCTGCGGGGCTCTCAGATCTTCTTGGGTCGGCGTCCCAGATGGTAGTAGTAGGACAGCGTGACAGCGAGGAAGAATATGCGACTGAGGAGGAGGAGGATGGCAGCATTTGGTAAAGAACCCAGTTCCACCAGAGTGACAGAGGTCACTGTAACAAAGTGAAGTGAAGATATATATACGTGATCCAAATATCAAGACAGTTTTGAAGAAACGCATGGAAAATATACATCACCATTAGATTTAAGGTCCGCTCACACCCACTTGTTGATATTTTGTAATATACCAGTGGTTTTTGGTTTTTTTATTAATACTCTGTGCTCTTTTTTTCCTATATTAACTTTAATTATTAATTTAAAATTATTACATTTAATTAGAAATGAATATTACTAATAAAAAATGTTTTAATAAGCCTTAGACAATGTATGTTGCACTGTACATGAATACACTTGAATGTTTCTGTTTAGAGAGCACAACCACTAGAGGGCAGTGGCATCATGACAGTACAGGGCCCATCTAGAGACGCCAAGACGCAGCATACATTAGACTCTAGTTCTTACTGATACAAACCTAAAAACTGGATGGCAAAGTAGCAGGCCTCACTAAGTAACGTCCACTGGATGATAACCTTCTCAGCAGTGTACAAGCCATTCCACATGATCAGAGAGAGACCTGTCAAAAAGAAGTGTTACAGTGTATGAACACTATTATTCAAATGTTTAAGGTCAATAAGATCGGAATTGAATTTTTGTAAAAGTTAAAATGAAGACATTTATAATGTTGCAAAAGGTTCTTCTGAGCTTTACATTCTTCAAAGAATTCTTCTGAAAAAATAAATATTAAGCCGCACAACTGTTTTCAACATTGAAATTAAGAAGAAATATTGCTTTAAGTGACTATTATAGATTTAGTATTTTTTCGTGTTGGTCTGAATGAAAATGCTAATTCATTCTTTGCCACTAGCCGCCACTTTTGGAGCGTTAAAAGCTCCCTAACACGGCTTTGCAAGAGGTTTGCAAAATGAATCGTTAAAAAAATCGTTTGTGAGCCGTTGAACAAATAAGAAAAATAAATGCATGTGTTTTTTAACCTTGAATGCACATCAACCTGTTGTTTAGTACTCCCAAAACGTCAGGAATACAATACATTTTTGAATACATTAACCGTCTGAGGTCGGATCTCCCGTCGGCGGGAGCGCGTGGCTTTTTTTCAGATGTCAGAGAAAAGAACTGAAACTGCTCTGTCATATATGATCGCACATATAAGAGTAATACAGCATTTAAATCTGTAAAGGGTCTGTTTTTTTGTATACACTCAAAATATCAACAAAACATTCTGCTTTTGGTAAATAAAGAAAATGAACAGGGTGCGTTCTCTGCTGTCTCTGTCTCCTTGATGTTCAGATTAAGACACGTCAATAAAAATGAGCTGAAACTCAGCAGAAATGAGAGTTATATCTACAGAAAGCTGTATACACCTACTCTAAAATGAAGTTCGTTTTCATGGTTTGAGCTCATTCTAGTAAATTTGACCGCGCCCCCGAGCTTCACGCGGTATTGCTATAACAATCATCCACGTGCAATCAGTCGCGCGACATGTACACGCCCACAACAGCAGCGCGAGCTCTTCTTGAAAACATTTCTCCAAGTTCACTTCGGCTGCGTTCTAAAATTTTCTGATCAAATAAATGCAGAATAGAATAACAGACTTTTGACCCCAAACCTTTGAACGGTAGCGCAAGCAAACAACAACAACATCCTAACAGCTAAACATTATCATGTGTCACAACATTTATTGATATGCTTTAATATCCAAACTATCAGAATTGGAGTTACTATATACTAAAAACAAATTAGCCTTTAAAAGGTTTGTAATACTTTAATGTTATTTTAGCTGGAAAAATACAGTTTATTTTGTTCATTTTCCAAGTGGCAGAGATGACACAAATGTTCACTGTTCCAGTGAATTATGCTTAATTAAAGGTAACTTATCACTACGCTTTAAAACGTTCACCCGGAGAGAACCTCGACTGACACATACTGACAGACTTACCAATTACCAGGGGAATCAAATAAGTAATATTAAAAACGCATCTTATATATTTAATTTTTGAGGGCAAGATTTGGGGCAGGTATAGAGAGGAATAACACCACTACTAATTTGTGCAAATTCGATGTATGCAGTGGACCAGAAAGAGTCCGATTTAATGTGCAATTAAATGAATGAGCAGCGAAGAGCGTGCCGCCCCTCAGGGAATATTTCCTCCTCGCTTCTCTTCACAATCCACTGGCTGACTGGCCATTTACTCACATAACACACAAAAACACACATCCTAAGAGCCCCTTGAGTAGAAGACTAAAAAGACACATAGAAGATGTGCTGACCACATGACAACCTCTAATTAAGAGTGTGCATTATTAAAACACTGGATGGAATGAATATGACTTACTGAGAATGGCCCCTCCATAGAGACGTATAGAGACACTGGTGGCTGTCTGCTCTTGATCAAATACAACTTCATAAAGTTGGTTAGGGAAGGCTAGGGCCTATAAATCACACATTTTAAAATAAATTATTGATAGACCCATTATGATACTAAAGATAGTAAGAGAGCACTGGTCCTGCAGCATTGATTAAAGTATTGAAACTTACCATAAGGGCCATGACTGTGAAAACCACAGCAGAGAAGAGGATCCATAACCTTGAGGAAGAAAAAACATCAGAGTCAATAGAGAAGACGGTGAACTTTGATTGTGAATCTTCTATTCTAAAGCGCAGAGGGCAGGTTAGCAATAATATATAGCACAGAGGGGTTCAAAAGTCTGAAATGAAATATCTGGGGTTCATCTGGATGTGGGACTGCATTTAAACTTAAAACATGTAAAATGAATAGGAGATATTTTAGGTGCTGACCAATTTTAGATAACTAATCAAATAAGTAAATTTGTGACATTTATATTACTCTATAGAGATGTATATATATACATGCAAACCGGATTCCAAAAAAGTTGGGACACTAAACAAATTGTGAATAAAAACTGAATGCAATGATGTGGATATGGCAAATGTCAATATTTTAT
>JAUYWG010000055.1:9229519-9244350 GCA_034779775.1 Enteromius afrohamiltoni
TGAACTGGATCCTCAAAGGTCAGCAGCAAACCCATTGGTTAATAAATGAGATTAGATACATCTGTGTAATTTAATTATTGCAGGTTTGCGTCATATTCTGAGTTTATATCAATTCATTTTGATGAATACTAAATCTGCTTTTTGTGAGATGAATTAATGCACATTCAAATTAAGTCTAGAGCTGCTCTGTATTCACACACCGCACACAATGCTCTGTATTTCTCCCAACATGGAGTCAGGAGACCTGTCAGTCAATATTTGAAAAAGTAACTCAGTTATATTACTCTAAAATGAAAAAGTAACTTGGAAAAAGTAATATCATGTAACTTGCGTTACTTGTAATGCGTTACCCCCAACACTTCTCACAACATCATCTTCATTAAAAATGTATCCAAGCACAGTCTAAATGCATTTCATAAGCAATATAATTGAAATCCAAGCATTTTAACAAACAGCCACAACCTGATGTACTGTTGCTGGTTCATTAGTCCTAAACACTGGGACAAAACATGGTCCTTTTATTTCCTGAAAGCATCTGTCGTAGTCGTGCCGCTGATGTGGGTGTTTAATGTTGCAAATGCATCTCTCTCATTGCTCAGTGAGCTTGTGTTCTCCATTAACATTACGGCTGACATGATTTAGTTAAGATTAAAGCCTGTGGTGAAAGTCTGGACATTTCCAACCATTACCAATCAGGACAGCAGAGATGACGGCAAAAATATTTGGTTTGACTATGTGTTCCCAACCCATAGAATTTAGAAATAAATGTACTGTGCCTTCTATTCACATTGCTTTTTTGTCTTCCAGTGCAAAAGATTCTTAAAGATGCAAAAGAATAATAATTTTTGGTTTATGAAAGAATTTTCAAAATGAAGGGATAACTGAGGAAGATTTATATTTGCAATACATGCAACATACACAAAATTCTACGCATTTTATTGAGTGAGTGAGAGAGAGAGAGAGACTGTTATAATATCAGATACACAAAAGCATCTTGTATGTGGTTCAGGGGAGAATGAAATAGGTGTAATACTCATAATAGTTTGTATGTGTGCGCGTGTTTATGTGGTTTATGAGGACACAAATTTGTATAATGACATGGGTATGACATGGGTATTACAATATGAAGGTGATTTATGAGGACATTTTCAGTGTCCCCGTAACTCAAAAGGCTTAGAAAACATACTAAATGGTGTTGTTTTGAAAATCTAAAAATGCACAGTTTCCTGCAAGGGGTAGGTTTAGGTGTAGGGTCGGTGTAGGGCAATAACACATAGTCTGTACAGTATAAAAACCATTACGCCTATGGAGAGTCCTCATAAATCACAAAAACCAACATGTGTGTGTGAGAAATAGTGTGAGTATACATGCATCCACACACTCTTTATGTTTGCACGCACAACATGCTCCTGAACACTGGCTTTATTTTATGCTTTATTTTAAAGCCATTTCTGCTCATATCTGCCAATCTGGAAACACATTACAGAAGGTCAACTCGCCACTGGCCGTCCAATTCAAAATCTGAGCAAACACTACAATACATCACTGTCAGATTCCTCCCAATTTTTGTCAGAGTCCATCAGGTCGCTCCTACAGTAATTGCTGCCATCATTTCACTCTGTTCACTAGGGCAGGGAACGCTGTGAGAAAACGGCAAATAAGCTGCGGGCTGAAGCGAACAGGCCTCTAATTGCCAGCCTGTGACAAGTGGACAAAAACAGAGCAAGGAATCTCCTCTTGATGAGAACTAGCTGCTGGACAAACACAAGCTGGGACAGGGGTTATTAAACCCGATGCCACACAAAACTCCAGCTGCTTTTCAACAGGAAAATAGAAGAAAACGCATCTGACCTCTTTAGAAAGTGCACTAAGGACATTTGTTGTCATGAAACCGGTGCTTAAGATCATCATGTTTCTTAGCATCTGCACTGAAGAGCTCCTTGTATGGTTACTGTGACACGGCATATATTTCCCAGAGTAGAGCATAAGATTTCACCACTTGACTTCAGTTGGATGAAATGTAAATAAACGTTTTGGGTAAAAATATACAAGTGGATTCATATAAATAAAGAGGTGCTCAGTTTAAAAGTTCTGTGTGAAAGTTACAGTCGTGGACATTTATTAACTTTATAGCAGTTGGACACACAAAACCGTATTTTACTGTGTATTTACATTGCAAACGTTTTGGCTTGCCATGTCACTCACTTGGACTGAATAAACTTGCACTGCCAGTGCAGCTGCAGAACAGACCTACTTAAAACAGACTCCGCACCTGCTCAACCTCTCATCTCCATCTATTGTACGTTCAGGTGCATCATTGGCTTATGGAGTTGTTTGTTATGGTTAGCTTATTTTTAGCTAAACATTTAGATACATACTTTATATATAAAGACTAGGCCAATAACTGATTCAGGAGAGACGTCTGGATTAAATCAGCCTCCATTTTCAATGCATTATGTCAAATTTAATCCAGATACTCTTCACCAGTAGAATCAAATATCCCTGCACTCATTTTTAAAGGTCAAATTTGGAAGCGACTCTCTGCCAAGAACAACAACAAATTTAAATGTTAGCAGAGATAGAGTAAGGAGAAGGTGGACCACTTGTAGAAAAAACGTATGGAAGAAAACATATGCTTAAAAAAAAATGTGATTCTCCCTTTATTGATTCTGAATATTTAAGAAACATCCAAAAAGGTTTTTGTTTAAATTTTTTATTTATATATATATCAATATATCAATATATATATTTTGTGTGTGTACTGTGTATACTTATTTTGTATATATAAATACAAACATGTTTATATTATATGCATATTTTGGAAAACAAAAACTTTTATTTTAGAGGTGATTAATTGAATTAATCATTTGACAGCACTAGATGATTGACAGATGTACGTACATCATATCTGTACAAAGATGTACGGTGGCTCGGTAGTGCACAACACAACAAAATCTCCACAACGCATTAAGTCCAGTGAGCGTTCCTTCTGAAACATTACATTATTATGTAATGACCCCTAATTTTTAGAGAAGAACTTTAAGACCTTCTACAGCAGAAATCATCTAATAACAAGCCATCTGAAAGGAAGGTACACTTAATCAAAGCTATAGTCTCTTGATTACCATGACAGAATGTCCAGTTTGAGCAAACAGCTTAGGTCCTTGCAGCACATTCATGATCCTTTCCAATCGAAATGGTGGCTGCAGATGTGAAAACACAGAAAATCAAACCTGATCTCAATTTTTTTTTTATGGCTGACAAAAGTTTCGGAGGTAACATGTAAACATGATTGACAACGTTAGGTGATGCAAAAAAATTGTGTGCAATAATCTTGTCTCTCATTCCTTTTCTAAACATTTCATATTAAAACGCTCAAATGTGATATAATCATCACTGATTTCACACAGTACAGCGGCCACAAAAGCATAACTGAAGAGCGTTTCCTTCTACCTGGACCTGTATTTCCCACAGTTGCTGTGTCAGGACAGTCGTGATGAGTTTCGAAGCATTGTGCTTGAGGAGCTTTCCAGCACTTGTCTATTTACACCATTTCATGGTCTGTCACAAGAGCTTACTGTGATTGACGGACCAAAAAAGTGGAACGTTCTTGTTGATGCACCCAGCTGAGACATTGGCTCCCTCATGAGCAAACACAACCTACATTTACACAGAAACACAACTGAGAAACCGAGTGGCACTGCGCTGTGTTGGTACACCTGCACAACAAAACGTTTTACAGGCAGGAAGTAAACAATAGTCAAATAATAAGTTATCAGAGCCAGCAGAGTAATGCAGCTGTATCAACTTCTACTTACTTTTAGATTAAAATAAAATAAAAACAGAGGCTGTCTTTTACATTGAATGACCGCTCTGTTTTCTGAGATGCTGTTTGGTTTTCATTCTCATAGGCCCTGTTTACATTTTGGGTAATCAGATCAGAAGTGGTCAGTCGAGACCAGCTGACATTTACAGAGGATATTGGCGTGCATCTCAAATACGTCTCTTGCGCCCATCTGTGATTGGATTTCACTGAGGGGAAGAATTCTGATTGTGATTACATCACTCAATACATGAGCAGATAAAAAAACTTAGAAAATTACATTTAAATAAAATTACATTTTCTCTAATAAATTAAATACTAATAAAATCTAAATGCACAATAAATTGTAGGGTTTTAAAAAAAAAAAGCATTACAACATTAAACAGAGTATAACATTTTTAAATAATGATAATAATTTACTAAAGATTAGCACATTTCTAAGATTAACTTTTAGAGCAATTCAATAGAGGAACGACTCACAAAGAGTAATTCTTTTATTGAATTTGAATATTTTAGTGTTCCATTTACCTGCATTGAACCACCGATTACTCGTTACCCATGCTTAACACTCACAAAACACCACTGAGGTTACCTGAACCTCCATGCTTCAAGAAAGGAATGTAAGAAATTGTAACTGATTTTTTTGTTATTATGTAAATGTAGAAGCTGATTAGGATCTCGGCACCATCTGTGTTAGATTTAGCACATGCCCTCAGCTATCGGTTGTGCACTGATTCATTTCTCACTCCCAGAGGAACTCCTTGTACCTCAGCTGCCTGCGTGAAGCTATCTTTGTACGATGACAAAAACAAAATCAATGCTGATCATATGCAAAGTCGATCCACATCACACTGAGCCAAACGCACAGGAGGTGGACGTGCTAACCATCCAGCAGAGTCTCTTGCAGTCAGTCAACAGGTCTTGTATAAGATCATCCACTGACATTAGACGTCACCCCTTTGGCTGATAAATAATACAGAAGCTGCAGTTTGGTTTAATCAACAGAACAGCAGTACGTCCCTAGAGACATGATGACATTAGACATCATCGTACCAGACACTTGTACATCCATCCACAATTTTTACCAAAGGGCCAGAAAATGACAACCTGTCAGCACCGTACTCTCCAAATCTCTGTTTATAATCAGACAGGACACTGCCACAATATTTCTGTGATATTTGAAATATTATCTGATAACTGATGGATCTCAGTCTGACCAAACAATGCACATGATTTCAAGACACAAACTAGCACATACACCACAGACAATTATAAAAAACAGCTGGAAAAGCCATCTTTAACACTTAAATAAACATACAAATTACACACTGCCATCTTAATTGGACTTTTATATAATAAACACAGACACCACTGTGATTCACAAACACTGCAGGCAGGAAACAACCCTCCAGTATTACTCAAGAGTCATCGTCATCATTTGTGTCGCTTTAAATAAAGGCTAGCGGTCAAAATATGGTCTCTGGTTTACTTCATTATGTACAGCTGTACCTAGGGTTGGGCGATTTGGCTCTATTACGATTAATGAACGATTATTTATTTATTTATTTATTTTTTGCCCTCATAGCTCACTGACAAATTTTGTACAGTAAATATGCTCATTAGTGTTGTTTTCAGTATTCGGTACCAATACCAGTGAAAATCCACGGTTCTCAGTACCAATTTCAGCAAAACACAAAAACACATTTATATAAGAGGACAGGGCGAATTTTGACGCTGTCTCCAGCGGCGGAGTGAATGCACAGTAACGATTAACTAAGCAAATTGCAATGTTTGAGGTGTTTTATAAGGTTTGATGTATTTCCTCCTTTTGACACAAAACTTTGATGACACCGATGCAGATGGGTTTTGGTGTTGCGCGTGTCAACCTGGTACCGTAACATTTCAAATTGTTTTGTACCGTCTTGGTACCGAAGTACCGGGTCTTTTGACAACACTAATGCTCACATAGACATAATACTAATATAATAAGAGATTTTTGAATGAAGGGTGCATTACTTGATTTTAAAATAATTGAAGGAAACTCTGAAACTGTGAGAAACTCCTGGATGCTTTTCAGGTAAAGTGATCTTAAAGTGACCTTTAAAAGACAGGTCCAACAAGATGGAAGATATTTTTTTATTCTCCTGATGCCTCTGCTGGCAAAGCACCATGTCTCTGTTCATAGTTTGCAACAGTGCCCATTCACCTTCTAAAATTATTTTTCCACAATTAAAAAAAGCTTTTCATTAAACAGGTAAATGCAATGAACCAAGACGGACAGCTACAAGATTTACATTGGTTTGAGAAAAAAATTTAATAAAACATTATTTGAAACTCAAACAAAGAGATACAAGACTATGCATTTAATTGCTTTAATGAGAGAAAGAGCCACATACAATGACTTTTTTCTGTTTTTTTACTCTTATTTTTTAACTTGCAGCTAAATTGGACTCTTGTCATGTAAAACAGAGATAAAACTTTCAGTTTTGTGGACGTCACCGTATTTGATATTACTTCAGTCACAGTCGCTCTATGGTTACAGGTAAGGAATACGGGCTTGACTCCGCTTCCAAGTTCATACAGACAGAATTCTAAGCCACTGTGTGAACGAGCCATTTCGAGACACACACTGGTAAAGAAAATACAGAATACAGGATTGACACCCGTATTCTAACAGCTATTTTGTTACACCTTTACAAGTCGTTTTTTTTTTTTTTTTTGTAAATTTGTAATTTATTTTGTTACTATGGAGTATTTATTTCCCGACTTTCTTTGTATTTGTATTATATTTAGCTTTTTGAATTGGATTGGTTTATTGATTGTATGTTTATTTATTTATTTCTATGTGTAACTCTGTTGTTGTTTTCGTTGCACTGTTTAGCTTTGTCTTGGCCAGGTCACAGTTGTAAATGAGAACTTGTTCTCAACTGACTTTATCTGGTTAAACAAAGGTTAAATAAAACAAAAAAATATTGTTCAAGAAAATCATGATGGGTTTCTTTTTTCCGTATCGCGCAGCCCTATCATACACATAACGTTAAAACATTTAGTGAATTCTTCAGGGTTTCGACGTTTAATGTTAACTATCTTTTAATGGAAACATAAAACATTATTTATTCTGTTTATTTCTGCAAGGTATCTGTTACATAGTTTTCTTGTCTGTTAATGTCAGTAATTATGACGGTCGCATGACTGACATGACTCTTATTACCCCATCCCTAAACATATGATCAGTCGACTATTGGCAAGATTCCAAAATTCGGGGACAACTCTAAAACATACATATCAATTTTAACAAATGTAAAAATATTAGATACATTTACAATTATTGATTTGCAGTTGTTGATTAAGCTCTACAGGCATTGAAAGATTAAAGGATCATGCTTACTGACATTACATATATACGAGACAAGTCTGCTCACTTGGAGTGGGTGCGTGAAGAACCGCCAGCGGAGCCCGTGTCATTTGTGCTCCAAGCACACAGAGACAGATGGCCTTGAAATCAAAACATTTGCAGAGGAGATGATTCAATTGTGTTTGGAATGGTTTGAGTGCCATAATAACAATACCCTGTCTTAAGCCATTTCACCCTTCGCCAAGCGGAGGATGGCAGGATGAGCACACCCTCCTGAGACGTTTAGAAGAGGTTGGCCCCCTGAGTGGCGGCAGCTTGCTGACAGCTCATTAAGCCTCTGTTCATGCTAATGTGACGAAAGTGTGAAGGAAAAGCCACTCAAACATCTTGTCCATCGCAGCATATGGCTGATCTTTCGACCAACGTAATTCAGCTGCTCCAGTAAACAACAAATGACACCGGATCTTCCTCACAGCACAGAAACTGTAACCGAAGGATGTTCAAGACGATTGGCTCCGCAATCCTGACATTGCCAACGTGGCGCTCGAGCCATAAAAGCACCTCAAGGGACTCCACTTACTTGTTCCTTGTCATCGAGCAAATTACACATTCATCTAAAGTGACTCCCAGCACACCAACCACAGGAGCAATTGTGGGTCAAGTGACTCGCTCAAGGGCACAACAGTGATGGAGCCAGAACGCTCCAGGTTCATTGCATGTACACTTACACCACTCACTGTGACTATTTGAGCTCAGCAGCAGGGGGTTTTGGGATTGAAGGTGAAGAACAAAGTAAATTAACAGGATTGTGTACCTAAAAAATAATAGCAATGTTTTCTGGGATTTTATCGATATATATTGCACACCCCTAGTGCCATTCAAAGCAAAGCTGAACAAACTTATATATATATAGCATTACAACAGACGTTGTC
This sequence comes from Enteromius afrohamiltoni, assembly GCA_034779775.1. Lineage (NCBI taxonomy): Eukaryota > Metazoa > Chordata > Actinopteri > Cypriniformes > Cyprinidae > Enteromius > Enteromius afrohamiltoni. Next base: position 9,237,630 of record JAUYWG010000055.1, read on the forward strand.
CCAAAGTGCTTTACAATAATAAAAAGATAAAATACAGAAGATCCCTAATATAAAGGGAAACAAGACCAGATAGCTTTATAAACAAACAGGAGAATTTTAAAGTCAATCCTAAATTTTACAGACAGTCAGTGTCAGGACACCAATACATGTGGTCCCTCTCTCTTACTCCCATCACAAACCACATAGCTGCAGGCAGATTATAAAGGATTACAAGAATCTTATCTAAATGACAATTTAACAAATAACAATTTCCTTCCTCCCTACTTCCTGAAAAAAATGCTTTAAATTTGGCAATTATCATCTAATTTTAAAAAGCTACCTTTAGGCTAAATGATGGCACTGACCCGTTTATTAATTTAAAGATTGGCATAAAATTACTCCTACACTCATCATCTGAAGACTCTGAAAATTACTGGCATAACAATGGTAAGAAATACTACACTTCTAAAAAATAGCACCTGAAGGAAGCACAATATCGATCCCTGCTGAACGGCACATAGTAAAGGAGCAGATGCGAAAGAAAAGTGTATATGACTTTCTTCTTTCTGACAAATACAATCAGAACGATATTAAAATGTCCTGGTTCTTTCCAGCTTGGCAGTGAATGACTGTTGATAATCAATAGTCCAATAGAAGTCCTATAATATGTACCCATCTGTCTTAAAAAATTCAAAAGGGTGGGAGATGTTTTCCCCTCTACTCTGTACGTCTGTGCTCATCACTTCTCAGTTTACAGTATGCCTGTGTCATCCACTGCAACTATCCCTTAAAACTGAACAGAATTCATTTTGTTCCAGCAAAATTTATACAGAAATGTAATTTAAATAAGGTAAATGAAAATTGACTGAAATTCTAAGAAATTGAGAATTTTTAAACTTCAATCCAAGCTTATCAAAAATAACTTTGGATGTTGGCTTAATAAAGATGGTTTGAAAGTTCTGAAAATAAAAGGAAGATATCTTGGGTCAACACTGACTTTCATAATAGGGAAAGAAAAAGTCAATGGTGACCCAAAACAGCCTGGTTACAATTTATTTTCAAAATATCTTTGTGATGGCAGAACAAAGAAATTCATACAGGTTTGGAATTACTTGAGAAATGATGACAATCTAAAAGTGTAGACTTTATGCTGAAGACAGCTTTTTACAAACAAAGGTGAAATCATTTTGGCACATCTTCATTGGCAGTCTTATTATACACTAAAATTACCATTCAAATATATCTGATATCCCTTTCACATAAGACTTTCTCTTAAAAGCAATTACTAAATATCAGGCAAAGTCTAACAGGTGTCGATCCTGGGCCCTTTCTGACCCTGTGAGTATGTGAATGATACAAAAAGTGAACCAGGGCATTCACAGCTGCACTGCAGGAGGAAAGCACACCACAGCTTGTGAAATTACAGCAAGATGGCCTAAAACAGAACAAGACTAAGCACAGCTGTTAGGTGTCTGAAATCTTTGATTTCTCTATTGAGCCAATCATTTAGGCTTCTCTTTGGATACTTCAAATCTAATCTGTGTGCAAATCGTGCAAGAAGAGCATGAAAAACAAAACATTTTTCTAGAGTGGGCAGGTTTCCACGGTTCTCACCTCAACCATCAATAATTGTGTTATTTCCATCGGCAGGAGTCTCCACTAAAGAAAATTTGGTCTCCTGTAGGAGCTGTGAACAGTTTCAGGCTACTTGGACTGAGGTACTAAGCCTGGAATATTGACAGAACTGTAATCTCATAGGGTCTTCTTTTTTCTTAGTGTGAAGAACATTTTTTGATGTAAGAACCCTTTTCTACTATTAAGAAGCCTTTTTTCATGGGTTCATGTGTTTTTAAATGTGCAAGACCTTTTTGGTTAAACAGCACAAGGTTTAGCTCTTTCACTTCACATGAAACCGTTTTGTATTCACAACAAAGCCTGAATTTCCAGTTTCCTGTGTAGCAGAGGCTTAGCGGTTGCAATCATATTGCCACACTGAGAAACATTCCTGACATATGACATTGCATTATATCCAAGGACTGACTGCAGGCGAATCATAAACAGACATATTTATATATTTTGACCTGTCTTCTGGTAAATCCTGCTGGCTTTTTTTGTGATATCATGCCCTACAGCTTTATAAGTCATGCTCTTGAATCGGTGTGGTGGGTGGAGCTCTACACAGAAGTTCAGAGATGCTTGAAGACAAGTAAGTGATCAGAACCCCCTCACCATTCTGCCAGCACCGTCTGTTGTCACCAATAGTTTGCAGAGCCATTAAAGATTCATTACTGAGGTCTAGGTTGGGCTGAAATAATGTGTAAACAATTGTGTAACTGTGTATATCTCCAAACAAATCTGCACAGCTAACACAAGACCAAAGCGGACACTATTCTACATTCTACATTCTTAGAACATTCTTAAAAAATAGCCTTATTAAAAAACCAAAACTCAAAGTACTCTCATGTCTTTCCAAACATGTATGCATTTATTACATCTGCCAAATTAAACAGAAACCGAAACTTGAGAAAAAAAACAGTTACATACTGTAGCTCCGAAACAACATGCAGGTGAGTAAATGATGACAGAATTTCCATTTTTGGGTGCACAAACCCTTTAAAGCTAATTTAAAACCTCCTGGTTCCTGATCTGTAAAAAGCTACTAAAAGGCAGAGTTTTAGTAAACTGGCATTTCCCTTCTTCCATACAAAGCCTACTTTTTCACAATTCAGATAATTCCCCACACTTTCCTCTTCTATTCGCATATCACTCATAAAGTAAAATGGATTGTAAATAGCAATTCATGTTGACTTTGTGGCTTTATTACATTATGACTAAGCAAAGCTGAATGTTCTCTGTATTTTATGAGATTTATATTTTTACCGTACAGCAAACTTGTGCTATACAGCACGCTGTCAGCTAAGCATGTAGTCTATATATTGTATATTCCTTTATTCCTAATAGCATACCATACTGACATATGACACTGCATTATATTCAAGGACTGACTGCAGGCGAATCATTATCAGACATATTTATATATTTTGACCTGTCCTCACTGGTAAATCCTGCTGGCTTTTTTTTCCCTTTTTGACAACTCTCAGTTTTGACAACAGATTTCACTAGTTCAAATGGCAATGTGTATCACTGTCATCTCAACTTTTCACAACCAAGCATTTTTAAAAGCCAGAAAAAAAACAGGATTCCGAGATAAATGCATGGATTTCCACCAAATTTAGTCAAGCATACTATGATAGTATGCAATATGAAAAAAAATGCATTATACTCACAAAAAAATAAAGAATTTTTACTTTTATTCCATGACATTTCAATAATGACTCCTGCTTCAGACTCGCATTTATGGTAATTTTTCTAAAACTGAAAAGTCATGAACCATCACAAACTGTAATTTGGAGTTTGCAGGCAAAAAAGGATGGAGGCATTTTGGAAATTACTATAACATCTAGCTATCTCTGGAATACGCATTTCAATGATTCTTGACATCATAATTTCAATACATACATAGTAGGCTTTGTGTATTGGGACATATTGTCTGTGACTCAAGCACACTGCCTATTCTAAAGTTTAAAAACAATATTTCCCTTGGCAATGCTATCATTTCAACCTTGTCCCAAGCACTATACCTATTGTTCAATATAAACAACCAAAAAATAACACTTCAGTCTTTCTCATTCCCCTTTTATCCCCTTCACTCACACTTCATCTCCCTCTCTCACACACACACTCTCACACAGAGAGAGAGAGAGTGTCACTCGGCTAGAAGGTGAAAACAAGTGTTTTCATAGTTGTCTGAAGAATCACCACCAAGGATTTCCTTAGTATATAAACACACACAAAAAAACATTTATATATATGGGGGGGTTTAAGTGTGGAAAATCCATTGCAATGGCTATTAGTTCAGATATTTATGCATATCTGGTGATGTATATCCTCTGAATTAAATCAGCTGTGACCCAGTGTCCTCTCATTATGTTTAACAAAGACGTCCGCTTACCTCATAATGTTGCTATTTCCTTTCCCTAAAATGACCTGAACTCAATTAGCACATTGTTTATTCGTGTATAAATGCATCATTTCACTGTAGGTACTTTCCGATTTTCAGGTAGCCATTAAAAACAGCATAATGCTGTTTGAACCATAAAATAATTGAATTTCCGCTGCTTTATAATGGTTTACATATTTCAATGCACATCCCCTAAACGGCAATCTATTTTCTCGCCAAAACTAGAATAAACACAGCGCAAATGTCTTCAGTACATTTCAGGATAATCTAATTTGGGAGCTTTTTCAATTGCCGATTATGCTAATCAGTAAGCGAGCGTTCTTTCGCCCATGCTCTTCTGATTGTGGAGTTTCTGTTTGTACCTTTCTATATTTTTAGAGAAAGCAATAAACAGCACGTTAATAAGAACTGCTTGAATCTGGATCTATGAATGAGAATTTCTAGCGCGACAGATTAAATCGCTGCCTCCTGATACAAATATGCTCTTTTTGTATGAATTTACACTGAACTTTGCTGAAGGCAATTATGATGCTCTAAAAGGTTTTATAGAAAAACCATAAGAAGCTGTTTTCTCTAGGGGACACTGAACTTCAGCAGCACGCAATCTAATGCTTGAGTGCTTTCCAATGACCATTCATCCTCAACAATAAGGGCTTTTTGGCTACAGGCAGCTACTAGAAGACACTGTAAAGAGTTAAGCAGAAAAGCATTATATGTGAGACTTTAAGTCTTCTAAAACAGCTTTATAAGTTAAAAATGGGATTTTCAGCCATCAGCACATCACCGCTGTCTCCAGTGTCCTATCTCATTCGACTTTCCTCGCTCTGCTCACACGTCAGTCTTGCTTCATCTTCTGACAGAGTACATCTTCACTATAATAAAGGTCTAGTTTGAAGGGTTATTCAGCAGGGTTTAAACCTGCATTATGTAACCGGATCATGGATTTCAATCATTCAGTCAGCAGGTGGCCAGGTTGTTGGCATACATTTGCATTCATTTACATAGGTTTGGCTTCATTTTTCTCAAAATTATTTGGGTATGTTTCACTGATAGAAACAAGGCACTAAATAGGACAAGGAATGAAAAACTGACTAAAAGGTCAACTGAGCAGCAGAGTCATGCCACATTGCATCTGCAACCATTAAAATAATTCAATAACAATTACTTCACATAAGGGCTTGTAGTCATTTGTTGCCATTACCATTTAAGACCTTACTAAAACACTAAATGTGATGAGGAATTGATTCATTTTACGGTCTGAATCGCAACCATATTTTTTTTTTTATGGGGATATGAATACAAGTGAAAAGACTTATGAAACAAGAAACACTAAAGGATTATGGCTTGATTTTGTTCGCTGGGGTATTCACATGGGAACTGTCAATATTCCAGATCCCAAAATATATAATATATATATATATATATATATATATATATACACACACACATATACACACACACAGACTAGAGATGCAATGATTGTAGATTTTGTTTGTACGATTATAGTCTGAAGAATAATCACGGTTTTATGATTATGATGATTATTAAGCATTAATTCATTTCATAATATTACTAATGTATGAAATCACATAAACACTCTTTAGATATTAAAGTGTTATTTATCACTGGCGTTTAAAACAGAAATAACACGGAAACCATCCACACAGCACAAAATAATAATAATAAAGAAAAGTCCATCTCTCACATTGGAATTTAAAAAAAGTGACCTCTCTCTGTAAACATACATTATCTTATTTATCAATTGAAAATGAGAAATAGAAATGGATCACTAAAGTATTTAATGGTTTTAGTTTTTACATTCTTTACATTTCTTTTGGCCCAAGGGTAGAGATTTTAGACTTGGCGAAATAGTGGTTCACCATGGTTTTTACTTATTATTAATACTTCAACAGGGATAGTAAATAAAAGTTTCTGAAGTATTATTAATATACGACTAATATAAGCTTTACTAAACCCACAGGGGAAACTGTTACTAATGATGAAATGAACTAAAATATTATTATAAGCAACTGTCATCTATAGGTAGGATAGACTAATTCACACAACTGTCACTTCTCTCTCGATCGATCATTCGAGATTCGATCATACTTCATTCAACTCATTTAAGTAAATGTGATCTTCCCACTTTCACTTCTTTTTCTTTTTTCACAATGCTGAGCTAACGAGCTCATAGCTTTGCATCAGGTGGTTCACGCCATGCATTAAAATCATTCAATGTACATCCGTTATTTATTATGCATTCATTCTTTAGCAGCAGTTTTTACGGCAATATTTAAATGAGACCTTCTTGGTGTACCCAATATGGTATCACACTATCGACAGACATTTCTGCGGAAATAAAGGATCTGTTTAGTCCTCTGTCACAGTTAATATTGTGTGTAGTAGCCTCGGTAGTCTCTATAAACACCTCATTTAAACCGGTGCACCGCTAGTGTAACTTTGTTTTAGTTTTGCGCAAGCTGCAACATTCACATCTGTGTAATAGAAAAACTCGGTTTAGCGGAACCTTTACTGTTAATTAACTGTGACGAGTTAAATCGCGGTTAACAGTGTAACGCGTTAATCGCTGCATCCCTAACATGGACACATATACATTATATATATATATATATATATATATATATATATATAGACACACATTATGTGTGGTGTAAGAAATAGTAAAAATAAAAAAATAAAAAATATATAAAATAGAATATA
>JAUYWG010000055.1:9244450-9255860 GCA_034779775.1 Enteromius afrohamiltoni
ATATATTCTATTTCATATATATTATTATTTTTTTTTTTTTACTATTTCTTAAACCACACATCATGTTCTCATACAGGGAAAAATTGCATCATGAATCCGAGATAACACTGACAACATGACATGAGGGTGAGAAAAACTACATCTTTAGGTGAACTATTTCTTTGGACTTGCACTGCACATTTTTATTTTGTTACGTTCAACCAACTGAGATAACCAGATTAGTCTGATTAAGCACATCGTGTTTAGCCTTGAATTAATATAAATTTATTTTAATTTGTTTATTAAAAAAACAAAGGACAGGAAACTCCCTCCACCCATTCCAGGCCTCTCTGCAAGCGAACTTAAAATAACAGACTGTAAACAGAGTGAATTAAGGCCACTGTACTGCGTCATGCAGAACACAAACAAGCAGTATGTCTGAAGTGTGCAGGAGCAGGAAGCTGGCTGCACAGCCTACATTACTCACTGCATATGAGGGATGAAACAGGAAACTGTCACACACTGTACCCTACCATATAAATGTTTGGGGTAAAAACATTTTGCAAACTATTATTACAATTTAAATAGTCTGCATGTTTGTCTATTTACAGTAATATATTTTAAAATGCATTAATAATACAGTAATATATTTAAAGATTTTATAATTCCTGCTATGGTAAAGCTGAATATTCAGCAGCTGTTACTCCAGTCTTTAATGTCACATTATTGCTCAGAAATTTTCTTTATAATCAATCTTGAAAGCAATTTTTAAATGAAAAGATAGTTCAAAAGAAGATTTTTTTAGCACTATAAACATATTCACTGGCTTTTTTGATTAATTTTATAAGCCCTTGCTGAAGTTTTCATTTCTTTAGTGAACAAAATCATAGTGTAGCTGCTCCATACTTCAAAAATTAAATGAAAGCCAAAGAGAAATGCAATTTATTTGACATGTATTTGTTTGATTTAAAGCAATTAAAGGTCAGTACTCTTTCACTGGCTCTTCTTCATTCCAGTAGTTTTGACATATATATGAAGTTTGTTTACTAACTGCTGCTAATTTAGACCTCATTATTTTCATCTAACATGCATATATTCATGCATATCATCATGTTTATGCTTTTTAAAGAACTGACAGGCAAGTCAGTACGTAAAAGTATTTTTAATGTAATTTGGATTTTTATTAGCATTAGCTCATACAACAAAGCAAGAATTAGGGTTGGGTCGATAGACGATACCATCGGCCATCGCCGATGACCGATAGACATCACGATGCTGAGCCGGTGTAGTGCAGAATTTTGACCCCTGCCAGATTATGACTCCCCTAGTTTTGGTAGGTTTAGTATTAGGTGAGGGGGAGGGGTTATGATTAGGGGCAGGGTTAGGATTACTATTGATTTCAACGAGGGGAGTCATAATTCGGTCATAATTCAAATCGGTCAACATCGCCCAACCCTAGCAAGAATAATACATGTTTTTCAAGTGCTGTTCATTTGTAAAACTGAACTGTCAAAATGAAAATGGAAAATTAGTGTGCGATGGCTGTGGGGTAAGCTACATTGCACATCAACAGGTCTGCTAAAATCCCATTTACTATATCTATCTTCAAGCCCAATTATCCAGCAGCTCAAAAATAGAGGGATGAATAGAGTGAGAGCACTGGAGTGAACAGATGCGAAAGATAAAACACAGACTAGTAGACCGGCTAATTTTGGAGATTTACTGTATATCTCTCTCTTCCATCACCGCACCCTCAAACACTGCAATGAAGTTCAGTGATGAATATAACCATAGACCATGGCTGAAACAAAAGTGAAAGAGATTTGTGTTCACGCTGCCAATGAAACACGACACCGTCACACATACAACACAATGTTCTACTATGAACGTATATTCATTGCTGCTACAAAGCCTTAGTTGCGTCAAAACAGTGCTTCTCTTTGAAACTTCCGTCAGTTTTGCCTACGGCCTGAAAGCCACTAAGAATGCTTCTTTTCTAAGGGTCTGACTGTAAACGGCACCATTCATGAGCAGAGCATACAGAGTACTTATACCACCAAATTATGATGAATTTAGCTGAATATTCTGCAGCCATGCTCAAAAAGACTAGAAAAGCTTCCCGCCGCAGCCACTACTGCTCACAAAAATGATGACTGATTAGTTTCCTGCATGAAATCTGTGATCATAGATGCTCTCTGAAAGCTTTGAAGATTTCCTCAGAACTTCAATATCCATGATTTACATTATTCTACACATCCTCCAAACATATTGCAACTACATTCTGCAGAAGCTTTTTTTTATATATATTTCTACAATATTTCAAATGTATTCCACAGAATCTGGAAGCAATTTTCCTTCATTGTCAGCACAGATTCTGTGTGGGCTGCAGACCGGCTCTCCTCAAAGTCAGTCCAACCCAATATCAACTGGGATTTGTTTGGATTGTGAAAACTGGCTATTACATACTAAAATTATGCCAGACTGATTGCAAGTTTGCTTAAACAGCTATTGGTTAACATTATCCAATAGTCTGCATAGTCTGTAAAGTATAAGAAAGGCAAGATTTAACATTTTAACATAACGTTTAGCATTTATTTTATTACAAATACAGCAAGTGTTGTACGTTTTCTACTAGGCTATACATTTCAAATTTTAAAATAATAATATAAAATTTCTCTTGCCACTGTTCCATCTTCTGTATCTTTCAGTTAAGAAATACTATGGTTACTGCTATTAGCATCATCATCAATGTTGAAAACATTTGTGAGGTTTAGTATAGAATACAGAAAGTTCAAAAGAGCAGCATTCATTTTAAATAGAAATATTTTCTAACATTATAAAATGTCTCTGCTGTCTCTGTTTAGATTTAATGCTCCTTTCGTGAATGAAATACCTCAACATTTTAAACAGGCCAATACAGGGTCAATACTGGGTCAATGGCAATGTAAGGTTATGATTTCTTAACCTTTAAAGTAAATAATTTAAAGAAAATCCTTAAACTAATTATTATACAAGTGCTGCAGGTATTTTACAGACATTTAAAACTGGCCCAAGTAAAATTACAAACACCATCAAAAACAAATTAAAGTAAAAAACGCCAAGGCACTGTGAGGTCAGAAACTCAGTACAGCTTTGTAAAACGGTTCAACACAGAGGAAAAATATATTTTATCATCAGTTAATGTTATTGTTTGACTTCTACTCTGTCTACTAATCTTGAAGGATCAAATAACTGTTTCCACTCCAAGTACGGATTAAAGAACTGCTGTAGTTATTTCAGTTTAAGTGGAATTATAACAAGTGCATTCCACTGAGGAAAAAAAACAACAGAAAACACTTTTAAAGTACTTCTGAATCTCAGCAAAAGGTTTAAAGCACAATGTACTTCCTGAATGTATAAGAGTCTACCTAATCTGTATCACCATTTAGAAACAAAAAGCTCCAGCTAAACAAATCTTTGGATACTCATGTGTACAGTATTTTAACAGCATCAAGAGCACTTCACTCCTAGAAATGATATCAGTACTGGTCTCTGTTTGCCACACACAAGTGTGAAAGGTCTCCTGGGTACTATTAGAAGAAAGCACAATCATTCTCACCAGTAATGACAATAAACCATAGCTGAGCCAGAGCTGGCATAATGAGAACAACAACAGTTAAGCCAGCATGACCATCTCTAACAGTGTGGAAGAGCAACCTTTCTAATTTAAGACGGTCATGTGCTGATTGTGTTGCATAAACACATTCAGTAACCTTACCTGCTTCTATTTCACATAGTCTGCACAATAGAATAATGGAGCCAGTCAAAGAGCGGTGGAAGTACACACAGCTAAACCTAGAAATGAAGCACAGTGTTCATTTAACAGTATGAGACAGGGTTAATGGATTGAAACTACACTTTGATGATGACAAATCAAACAAATAATTGATAAAAAATCATTGAATATACATTCCAAAACAAATATAATTTAACAGATATAATAAAAGGATTAAAAGTAATCATTTTATATATTTAAATGAATGTAGGGATCACAATTTTTTTCAGATTTAAAAAAATGCTTTGTTATAAAATATATATTATATTTATTTATGAAATTGTTTCATATAAGGAATAAATAAATTAATAGGCTACTTTATGATTTTAAAGATTACAGTGACTGTTGGATGACAGCAATACGTGTAAAAAGTGTAGGTAAATTGGCATGCATTGATGGGTAAGACAGACGCTGATCTGTTTTTGAAGCTGATATATCTATGTTTGGAATAAATTGTACATCCCTATAGTACCATAAGTATTAATCTTCTATTCAAAAAAAAAAAGTTCATTAAATCTAAGCAATAACTTGTAAAGTGCTTTCTTTCTTTTCAAAGAGTTGAAATTATTTTTAGCAGCGACTGACAGCACAGATGCTGCTGACTGAGCTTAAGCAATTTTGAACTCTAATATTCCTCTACACAGAAGTCAGCTTGTCCGTGTCATGCCAAACAAAAGCAGGTTGTGCAGACAGAGCACACAAGTCAGAACAACTCAAATCAAATTTCTCAATAAATTCAATCCCGAACGGCACCCTCTGTAACCCGATGACGCCAAGCATGAGCTTCAGGCGTTTTGCCGCTTTCAGCACCTGTTTAGTATTATTTAGCACCAAAATGTGTAACACCTTGATTTTTTTCTCGCTTTAACCATATGGAACCTTGGCTAAAATCAAAGGGATTGTTTTCAGTCTTGCAACAATGCAGTCTCTAAAGAGCCTGGGCTGGCTAGGCGTAGTAATCCAATCTGTGAGAAATCCAGGGGAGGACATCTGTTCATTTTGTGGCACAGCGGTGCCCTGCTGACATAACAGTGTTGGTGGAAATTAAACTAGAAGCTAAACTAGACCCACACTCTGAGGGTCCAATCAGTAAGAACACAAAATCCTTTTCTCAGAACTATCCACTTCTGTGACAGATACTTGACGTAAAAATAAACACCCATTTATTTTTGTATGGATGGTATAAATGGCCAACACTTTTAGTGCTGTATATGTCAGGATTTAATATTGTGTTCTGAAAGTGGTTTCAGAAAAACAAGAGCTTCAACAAGTCACAAGCTTTCAAAAAAAAAATCATCATATTTGTAGCTTTCATGTTCATTGCCACCAAGATTGAACAGGGGTTGGTTTGGTCAATATTAATATTTGAAAGGCCTACTATAATAAATAATAAACCTATACTAAAAATTTTGGTTTTAGGCATCACTGTGCATAATCAATTTCGAGACGTTAAAACTCATATATTACTTAATTTAAATAACTTTAATTGAGCGCTAAATAGTGAAAAAGTATTCTTAAAACTGCTTATTAATAAATGCTCATCTTTTAATTATTACTGTAGCCTCTAGTAATTCTGTGTGTGATTTCTAATTTCTAATATCTAGCATGTGTGTTTACGCTTTACCCTTCCATTGTGTCTAACACAGAATTGTGTACGCTATGTGCGTTTCCATGATGCTGTCCAAAATTAAGCTTTTTTCCCCATTTTTTTTTTTTTTACTTATTCAAGTTTATCTAAAATGTATACGTCATTGCAACCTCATTTACAGAAAATGTATATTTGATACATATTTCTACTACATATTTCTATTTAAATTATACACACATAAAGCTTTGGTTATATGATAATCTTACAATTAAATTCAGCACATATAAATAACCCAGAAATTAAGAACAGGCTTTGAAGGACGTGTGGTGTTTCATGAATGCTCCCCATCACAAGTACAACCAGTTGAGCTACTGAACAGGTTTTTGCAGTTTTGCAGAAATGTAGCTAAACTCATGTATTTCCAACAAGCCTAGTTTGATAGCATCGACAACAACGATATCACATCACATAGCGTTGAGCACGCCAAGATATCATAAACACTCTATATGACTATATTATTTGACATTAAGTGTCCATCTCAAAGTCTGTTATCTTTAGAAACTAAAAATAACGGACAAGTATAAAATACAGAACAAAAAAAATTTACAATACTAAGGGAGTACTATTAATATCATCAGGTTTTTCACTGCAGCTTCTTCTAACAAACTGTCCATCATCGTGGAATCACGGGACACAGCAACTGAAGAAATATGGTGCCATCACAGTTTCACACAACAGTGCTTGATAAATCAACCCGCTGATAGAATAAGACAGGACTGAAAGCAGGTCACCATCTGCTTGTCTTACCCAGAGTGCCGCACTCTTGTGAAATAGCAGCAGAGCAGTCCGCCTCATTGCAGTGACATTAAATCATCATCACAACTATCGATATGATTAGAAAAACAAAATAATCGTATCAAGGAGAAGCCTAATGGATAACAACACTCATTTTTCAGGTCACCTCCCAGCATTGCCACCCCGAAATGTCATCTATTACGGAGACATTTTATGCAGCTACCTGTAATCAACACACAAGAAGGTGGAGTTTTCTTCCATATTTCCATTCCACACACAGACATAACCACACATACCGAAATGGTCCTGTGTGCACATGATCTTGATTTTGATTTCAATTACCATGCCCTTTCAAGCCCCTTATTTCAAAAGGCAGCAAGTGGTCAGTATCTGCACTTAACGCACAGCCCCTGCTTCCTTACGTTACCATGGTAACAGAATCGGGAAGAAACGGGACACAGTTTCCTCCTTTGAGTAATAAATTCCCACACATTCACCGCCCACACCTGTCTCCGGAGCGAAGATCAGGAAAACACACACAACTACAACTGCTTTCATTGTCAAAAACAGCAACAGCAAAAAAAGTGCTTCACATGGTTTTTCCTCAAGGCAGGCCTGAGGATCACCATTCACACCAGCTGCTTGAGGAATCACCTCAGACGGGGCGACCACGAGGGCTCTTTGAGTTGAGCTGTTACGTGACAAACCACAACAACAAATGGTGAAGAAAGGACTGTGGGCACTATTTCAATGGTGTGAACATGATAGGAAACGAGGATATAAAACAGCCAGACATTACCAAAACATTTCCTTGCACCTGTCCCCATTTCATTAAGGCCGTAAGCAACAATTCTCTGACCTTAAGCAGCGCAAGTACGTCAGAGAGGGAGCAAAGATTTCCAAGAATTCCTTTACAACGTCAAGAGCATGATTACAGCGAGGCTACTGATAGTAAATACCATAACAAAGCTGAAACGCTGGTTGTTCGAGAGGAGGAAAAGATTCATTGTCTTTGTTGTCACATATATTTGTGCCTTTTTCCAAAGCTTCCCGCACTCAAATAAGCATTGGGAAGCTGTGTTAATATTATTTTCATTTGCAATTCAGTGTATGAGTCACTTGAAATGTCTGTGTGTGCAAAGACCGAAAAACATTTAGTAACAACGGTAAACGTCGCAGTGCTTCAGACGTACAAAAGCCACAGTGATTTAACATTCGAAAAATGTCTAGACTATTCACAAGATATCACTACGAATCTAAATACTGTTGCCCAGTAATCATCAACAGATTAAAGTCCGAGCATTACAGCATAGGCGTGCTGCTAAAAACATTTCCTGCACAATAACGCAGATGGACTTACAGAAAGGTAAAAGTCTAAAGTAAACACATGGTGCCTTTTGTGTAAACCAATTTGTGTTCTTATAACCCTTTTCTTTACATGCATCAACAACAATCAAGTAACTTTCCCTGAAGAGCTTTCCTTTTTGGCTTTCTTCCCAGTCCTGTTTTCAACTACTCCTTGCTTTATTACAAATAAAGCACATTTTAATCTGGTAAAAATGTCTTTGTAATTTTATGTGGGCTATATGATATAATTTACATACTAATGTTATTTAGTATTTCAGTATTAATAGTCCCTTATTAAATTAAGCATGATAAAGGATTTTAACTTAAACTGTCAACTCTGTTATCATTACTCGCTATTAAAAACCGATTACCGTTATTTGTAGTAACGTTAAGGCACATCTGGTCTAACTTACACTAGTTTTCCCGCTTAGTTTCACATGGTCGCTATTTCCTAAAATCCTTATCATCCAAGTCAACTTTTCAGCAAGAAAGAGATACATATTTAACAGTATTAAAACTGTGCGCACTAAAACTGCAACGTGAGGGAGTCTCTTACCGACCGACAACCTCCTCCTCCAGGGACGCGGAGTATGTAAAGACAATTATTTATTAACGTTAAAACGTGATTAAAGCCGCTCGGTAAGTAGGGTACTGCATAACACAACTCTTGCCAATCCAATATTACGTTTTAAAAGAGGTGCGCCCAAACAAATGTTTCTAACTGTCAAACCAGCGTGCGTTTTGTATAACAGTAACGTAAGTTGTCGCGTGCTCCAGCGCGCGGGTATAGGATACTCTAAGCTCTGTTTGTGCTCCATATTACTTTATAAAACACATGTTGAGCGGTAACAAGCGTGGACCGTTCAAAAGAGAATTCAAATCAACTTCCTGAAGCAGAAAAGCCCACTCTTTACCTTTCCTGCGACACCCCGTCCGATTCACTGTTATAAGTCAAATGAGTATCCAGTTCTTCTGTGTATTACTATGTGAGGTTGATAGGTGTAGCAACCGCACAAAGATATTTAAGCTCTAATAAATACAACAATTTATATTTTTCTCACCTGTGTGGTTGAAAGACGCTTCTGAGGTTCCCTGCTGCTCTGTTTTCGGTATGCCCTCCGATTATTCTCTTGATAAATTTACATTGCAGTGCTCTTTGGGTTTGCAAACAACCAAGACTCCGACGGATCTATAAATTTACCGTAATGTCACACATACTCAATATCAGCGCAGCTCTGTCTACCGTAATAGACGCTCCGCGTGTACACGTGACAGACGATTGTTCACAGAAATACGACTGAATAGAGCTTCTGCTGCCGTAAGACAGTGGCTAAACAGAATACTAGCATTCTATTATATATCTCTATCTTTATAATCTATATATAAGGGGTTTTGTAATGATCTTAATAACTTTAGGAAGATGATGAATATAAAGTTGACTTTGGATGATTGAGGGGGAAAATATTAAAGATTTAAATGATTTAAAACACATTTGTGGTGGTTGTGGCACTGCTTCCAAATACATTTAAGACACCTTTGTAAGAACACAAGTATTGATTTTAAGATATTATGTTGCAGAAGTGGCAACAAATAGCTCACCTACTGCTATCAGAGAGGCAATCATGCAGTCAAATTGTTTCTTCAAAGGTGGAAAAGAAGTGAATGTGGTTAATCTATACAGATCTGAAGAGAACTGGTTTGAAGTGGTGAGGGTTATAGGTGCCATAAATGATCTGTTCAGCTAAATAACCTTGTCTAAAATACCTCAGTCTGATAGCTTACATGCTATTTGCGATTAAACAAATATGCACATGAGAATTGCTTCAGCTGTGACTCCGTAGTAAGAAGATCTTCCAGGGGAGAGTAAAAGCATGCATCGGCTGTATAGTTTGAACATGAAAGCAGCCCACATAGAATTCTGTAGTTATCTCATGAGACACCAACCCACACACTCTTTAAACAGAAATGTCTTGCCAACGTACTGTTTAATATTTAAACGTCATACGGTAGCAAACAGGGTACTCACACTCAGCTTTCAATGTCCTTGTTTTCCCAGCGAGGCATGAACTTGAATAATATTACATAAGCATGCTTCTATCATTGTGAGTTCTACTGATGGGCGTTTGTACCCAAGAATTCTTATAAAAATGTACTGGTTGCTAGCAAGAGCTTGTCCGAAAAAGATTATGATGTAAAAATAGACATAGTTTACTTAAAGGTAAAACATTTCCGCAATGGAGCCATTCCTAGAAACTTATTTAAGGAAAGGAATGAAATATCTCGCAGCTCAGTATTTAAAAAATGGGATGAAAATGTCAAAATCTGTCCTGTTTGTAATAAGTGGTCGGCTGTGTGTTAACTAGTGTCTCTTGGTTGGATTTCTGTCATAACTAGGGTTTCCAACATGTGTTGACTCATTCATTACTCAGGGCAATTAAAATGATTATAAGGATCGTAAGGTTTTAATGAGAACAGTAATTTGCACATTCAGTTCAGTGTGCTTCTTCCCACAAAAGCTGGATTACTAAATAGTGCAGTGGTGAGGGCCATTACACTTAAATGCCTATTGTTTTGAATTGCAAAAAATTGCAGGGACAATTATGAAGTAATTTATTAGACACTTAAAGGACGAACATAGTTCCTTTATCTCTGCTTGAATTTCTACAGCGACGACACTAATCAAAGTGTTCAGTTTTTTAGCTGCTACTCCAAGCAATAGCTTCTTTTTGCTTAGAACGATATATTGTCCACGATATATTTTGATTGATATATTGTATTTTGCATCCATATTAATCATTTAGTTTCTAGTCTACTACTGGAAATCAGACCTTATTTTCATGAAGTGCAGTTGAGTTTATATGAAATGTATTTTAATATAGGCCTATAAAAGATATGCGAATAGATGCAGCATTCATATACTAATTATGATTCATCAGACCTCTAATAGCAATTTCAAGGTTTTTCATTTCATGTAATTCAACTTTGAGTAGTTAATTAGATTGTCAAGATGTCTGTCAGCGGGAAAGGAATCAGACATTTTACAGACAGTGTATAATTCCAAGATAATTCCACATAAATTCTGTAACAGTCTTGGAAAAAAGGCCTTTGTAAGAAATCGTATCAATAGTTTCCTTTGATGATAACTGCTCCAACTAGCTCTGGAGAAGAAAAAAAAAGGACAAGTGTTAAATGTGTTGATACTGTTTATTTGTAATGTGCATTTTAAACAGCTGCAGTATTCATTACTCATGCAAAATCTTTGCATCTCTCTAAGGATACAGGCATTTATAAATGTCAAACGCTGGCTTTTTTAGAATAAGAGGATATGAATATCAATGCATTCTCGCAAGCCCTTCAACACATTTTTGCTGTGTAGCTCCTGCAATGTTGTTTTTTCAAGAGCACTGCATTGCAGCGATGAAGTCTGAACTGTTATATTCTAGCATGCAACATTCATTCTATGTGGAAAAGAGATGTACGTTTGGTGAGCAGAGACTGTACATTTTACTGTAAACTGAAAAGCAGTTGAATTTTATATTTTATAAAGGACACAAAGAGGCTATGCACGAAACAGAAAACAAAATGATTTGACAGCACTAACAAGCCTGCAAAAAGCAAAGACTCAAGTCTTTTTGCACCGTGTCTTTTACTTCTACCACCTACACACATCTGTATGGATTACCCATGGATCTGAGTTGAGAGAGGCCGGTTAGATCTATCAGTACATGTTGAGACAGTGCTTTCTTCATTTTGTTGCTCTGTTGTTAAGGATGACATCGATTTATTGATTTCCCATGAAGCCTCATGGCTTAAAACTAGTGCTGTCAAATGATTAATCGCGATTAATCGCATCCAAAATAAAAGTTTTTCTTTACATAATATATGTG
>JAUYWG010000055.1:9284414-9313123 GCA_034779775.1 Enteromius afrohamiltoni
GTGTAACAAGGTAAACTAAAATACACTTCAGTGTCACTTCTTTTTAAACTTGTATATTTTTGTAATTACACATTTGTAATGAAGCTGCAATTGAAAGTATATTACATTTAAATGTAAGTGTGCATTTTTATAATTAATTTAGATTTTTTTGCATGAGTACTTACTGATGCAACTAACGGGGGAAAAAAAGTAAGTATATGATGTACCGCATATGTGTATCCTATTTCAGATATACGTCAACTTACTCAAAACACACAGCTATCCCTGCTGCACAATCTGCACTCTGTTTAAAACTTATATTTAGGAATCTGTAAGTGTTCTGCAGTCAGATTGCTCTCTAAGCTATAATGATTTGTTGCAGCGGCCGGGCTTGAACATATTTTTAGGGTTGTCTAACCAGCAGTTGAGTGAGCCCAAGCACTGCTCATTCTAATTTGTGGTGTAACGGGCACATGAGCAGGGCTTTTTCAATTACACGGATGTTCAGAAGCAGTGGGAGGGGAACGCTTCATCTCTCTCTTCTTTATCTGGGTGGGCCAGACCAACAACCCTAACTTCTTTAATCAGAAAAGGTTGTTGTTGCTTTAAAAAGAAACAGGCGGAGCTCTGCTTCCTCCATGTACTTTAACCGAGAGGAAAGAGCCAACCCAATGCTTTCTACAAAAATGAATGGGCGATAACTCTGCACTAGTGCCCACAACATGCTGACCTTCGGCCGCTGAACTCTCTGCATACATCTGCTGTGGTTAAGTGTGTAAATGTAAGTGTGTGTGCGCACAAATGGGTGGAGTATGAACACACCCTGTGGTAACTTTTAGTCTTTCCCTGGCTCTTTTAAAACACCCTGTGGGAGTGTCTGGAGAATCACAGACTTTATGTGAAAGCAGCAGAAAGCAGTGTTATTAAAGAAAATACAAGGACGACAACATGACTCCATCTGACTACATGACAAACAGGATCAAAGCTCTTATGCAATGATATTGTGCTGCTGCCATCATAGTTGGTTAAATATACTTGTACACACACACACACGTTAGGTTTCCACGTTTTATGAAGACATTTCACAAGTGTAATGGTTTTTACAAAACTGTATATTCTATTGCCCTACACCTAACCCCCTTTTTTTTACTACTTAAAACAAAAAACTTTGTTTACTTTATTCATCATTTATCATTCCAGTTTTACAGATGAGGACATCCCCAAAGGGAGTTTTTTTGGTGATTTTGTCAGATTTAGCTCACTTTTAGGTACAGTTTGTCCCCAAAATATGCTTGAGTAGGCACACACACAGTGATTTAGTGGCCCTCTCAGCACCCAGTTTTAACCCAGTTTCCTAGTTTCATCTTTGAGGAGACAATGCTCCTCTATGTTCAGAGTAATTGTTTCTCGGTGGTCACAATGCAAAGGCTTCTTGAGTGTGCATATTAACAAACAACATAACAGCAAGAGCATCCAGAACAATATTTTGCCAAATCTTTTAAAAAGAAAGAAAAAGAAAATTCAAAACAAAAATCACCACCATTACTACTACAACTACTACTACTACTAATAATAATATTAATAATAATAATAATAATAATTATTATTATTATTATTATTATTATTATTAACAAAAATAACAAAATGTCTGATTCAATTCCATAAATGTAAGTATTAAATAATAACAATTATTATTATCATAATGTTTAGTGGTCATCAGCATTATAAATCCTCAAAAGTTTTTTAATATTTGCATTTAAAAAAAAACATTATTATTTACAGATTACCTTTGAGTCAAATTCCAAAAAAAATATATATAGTTTATGCTAATGCAAGGGTTTTTCTAACGCAGCATCTGTGGGAGGGACAGTAAATTTAATGTTGTTCTCTCTTCTTGTTGCCGTTATCAGTCAATTTTTGTCCTTTTATTTAAAATTAAAGAGTTTTTCCTCTGCTATTTGAGCAAATGGGAAAGCAAAACATATTTGCGGTACTCTCCCATTCACTGATCTCCAAGTTAACCCAACTATGACGACTGCTGCTGCAGAGAAACCCGGAAACATGAAAAAGGTCCATTAATTGTTGTTATTATTTATGCATAAATGTCACTATTTACATTCAATGTAGAACAGAGTAACAATATACATTCAGCATAAAGGCCTTATGTAAATCACTGCATTACCTGTTTAAGTTCTGTTATGTTTACTTAATTTCTGCTTTATGTATGCTGTATGTATGTCATTTAATTATGCTGTATCTTTTGTGAGTTTTTGTAAGCAGAAGTACAAATAAATAATCATTTTTAATAATAATGAATTAATTAATGAATGAATCATGACACTGCACATTGCACAAATACATTTTGTTTAAATTATGATTTTTTTCTTTTTCTTTATTTATATATTAACTAAAAATTACGTTCCATGAGGATATTTTGTAAATTTCCTACATCAAATATATATCAAATAAAATAAATATATCAAAATGTATTTTTTTTATTATTAATATGCATCTCTCAGTACTTCATTTGGACAACCTTTAAGGGTATTTTTAAATATTTTGATTTTTTTTTTTTTTTTTTGCACTCTAGTATAGTTCCTAACCTAACAAACCGGATATCAATAAAAAAGGACCCTTATGACTGGTTTTGTGGTCCAGGGTCACAAATAATGATTCAAATATTTAGCATTAATCCTTCAAAATATTGTGCTCATTATTTGAAACAACATTGTACAGGATTACGTGTAATAAGACATACATGAGCAAATTATTAAAGACGCCCCAACATGATGACCAGCAACTTCCTAAATATGAAGTATTACAATGCACAGTCCAAATAAATGTTCAGTATCTAAATTATACCATAAGAGGATATAATTAACAATATCGGACATAAGTGAGTATTTAGGTCGCAAATGAATGGGCTTGATCATTTTCAGAGGGTTATGATAGTAGGGTTTGGGTGACTAGTTTAGGATAATTGGAACTAAAGTAGTTAACGTTTTAAAATCTGAACCTATTTGAGCAATGAAGCAGCTGTCGGTTCCATGATGATTGCTTTTATAATTGAACTTAATATTAATCTTTATATTCGAATTTTGTGAGTGGCAATCACTTACTGATATGAAAGGTTCCTGGTGCTTGATTCCCCTCAAACTGCTGCATTAAGAGGTTGCTGGTTTGACTGTCATGGCGAAGCCATAAAGCTACACCCAAAATCACACCACCCGCAAGCTAAAAATAAGAGAAGAGGAAAAAAGTTAGAGCTTTTCAGCATCGATTCACCATTTCATTACTTTTACTGATTAAGAGAGCTGGAATTTTCAATCCCTCAACAGATGTCATCGCCCAGAAATGTTTGTTTCAATTCTTTTTCCTGAGGTCATTCCAGGGGTTATTTCTTCCTGCATTTGGGGAAGAAACCTCTGACAGGTTTAGTGTTATTCACGCACAAAAAAGGGTGGGGGGTCCACTTCAGCTCTGAGAGTCAGTCCTCTGCGATGCGTTTTGTTTGTTTATTTTTTGTAAATCGCAGAGCAGGAAGAGAATTGTGGAAGCCAGGCCAATATATTTTCGCGGAGGCAGAGTTTAAAGTACAATGACGGGAAACAATACGTATCTCAAGAGGGGCTGGGATTGGCGCTGTGGATATGATATCACACAGCATCGTTCTCATGCAAGTCAACGGTCTTAAATGAAAACACAAATTTAAATTTGTAGGCTTTTATTAAAATGAACCTGACTTTTATTTTTAGGACTTGGTGTAAACGTTATTTCTTTTCAGTAATGAATGTTATTCCATAATGTTTGTCTAGCTGCTAAATGCTAATTAGACATTCCTCAAAACTCATGATTAGTTTTACTATGTGATGTCATTGTTTCAACATCATGCGATGCTTTAGTTAAAATAAGCTTTGGAGGGTGTAAAACATTTTATAAAGTGATGGTTGCTTGAGCTGTAAAAATAAAAGCATTTAAAAAGACTAAATATGACATTAAATGACTCCAACTTTTAAACAACATGATTTTCTCTCTCTTTTCTTTTATGGTGTATTTATGTTACAGCACATGGACATAATTATAGTGAGCGCAAAAATACAGCAAAGCCACAACTAACCTTAACTCTACAGGAGGCTCTGTACTTTTTCTTCATGTCTAGGAATACATTCGCAAAAAAACACTGACTGTACCATTTAGACTGTGAGACGCAGAAGAAACCTATTTTGAACTTTCCAGCTCATGTATAGATTGTGCTCTAAATATCCTGAAATTCTATCTTAACAACACAAACATTAAAAATAAAAAATAAAAACTTTGAAAAGAAGGGTAAGAAGAAAACATCTGGAGAAAAGCACATCTAATCACTTCAGATGGGACGATTGTTTACAGAGTGTGACTCACAAGAACCTTCAGGGTGACGCTTATTGTTTTCTGCTCTGAAGTCTTCTATGAAGTCTTCAGAAATGTGCAGTGGTAAGAAACACAGTAAAAGTAGTACAAGAAACAATAATTAAATGAATATAGTATTGGTAAACAAGCAAACTCACCCAGAAAATGAAGTTTAATAAGAAGAGCATGTATTTGATGCACTGAGAGCAGCCGGTTACAGCCATGGTTTGATATCGTCGAAGGTGCTGAGATGATGCTGGTCAGGGCGAAGATGAGCGAGTGAGCGACTAGCAGGCAGTCCGGATCTCTGAGAGACGACTCACGACCTCGTTTGTTTATATAAACGCACTGAGTCAGAAAAAGAGAGGGAGAGAGACGTCCGTGTCCCGAGCCAAGCTCTGCCCCACGTTTACATATGTAAAAGTTTTAATTGATTAAACGGTAATGCATGACGAAACTACATCCACATCGGTAGCCTAGACTGGCTCTTTTGTCTATGCTGTATTTTCTAAACATTTTTACATTTTGTAAAATAGGTTATTTCCTTCTGAAAGACACTGTTTTATATGTTGTTTTTCATATTTACCACTACAATACAATAAGTAACTATAATAAGTAACGTCCTTTACAAAAATTTGGCTAAATGTTTCTAAAAATGTGTTGACTCAAAATACGTTTTCAGCGCATATTTTGCATAATAGCAAACATTTAAATATAGCAAACAAATATTTTAGCTATCCGCGTTTCAATTATTTAAAATTGTTGTGGCCGCTTCAAATACTGATGTAGAACAGCAAAAGCGGATTCTGCGCTTAATATTTGCATATATGTATGTAATATTTTTGTCGCTAATTACAAGTATTTTTAAAGAGGTTAAAAGTAGAGGAAACTCGCGTCTGCGTCGTTGTAACTACAACTCCCATAATTCACCACGCGGGCCAAGCTAGCTACTAGCTGCTAAGAAACGTTGGGAGCAGGCAGGCGCAAGCAATGTTTTTTTGACCACTGTAGTTCAGAATCTTTAAAAATCATGAGTTCTTCAGACGAAACGTGTAAAGGCACGAAACGACCCGCATCTCCAGATGAAGTATGTGGTTTCCGTCATCATGCATTAACAAAAATTGCTACAGCTGACATTTTGGTGAACCAGCAGTGTTAGCAGATTGTTAGCAATATGTTGTAACTATTTTTAAATGTTATCAGTGTGCCAAAGATTTAACATGCACGTTGCTAGTGTAATAACTGCCTGTTTGATGCTGTATTGCGTTTTCTGCTTCTATAATGTTGCATAATAACTACTGGACTAGTTAATTCAGTTCCAGGTTATATCTGTTATAGCCTTTTTCTGCGTTTTTTTTTTTAAACGTGCTTTTAATTTTAAATGTTGTGCTTGTACATAAACACACACACACACGTATATTTTATATGTTCACATACACAAATTAAAATTCTTTCTTGTCATGCAGGCAGGAGCCACAAAATGGGGCTCTGCAGATTTAGGGACCGACGAAAGGAAGCAAAAGTTTTTGAGGCTGATGGGAGCAGGAAAGGTACTTTCTGTCAAGTAATGGCTTTGTTTCAGACAATTATGTAATTTGAACATAACCACTCTCCCGTCCTTGCTTCAATTGTTTTCATGCACTGACAGAAAGAGCACACTGGACGGCTTGTTATTGGGGATCACAAGTCAACATCCCATTTCCGCAGCGGTGAGTCTCTAGGGCGGAAGTGAAGGGCTGCTGGATTTGAATGCTTGACAGCTCAAAAAGTGATTGCAACCTCCTATTGTGTTGGATGAGACACTTCCAAACCCCCGGTTGTGTGGAGGCTGCAAGCATCAGATCACATCCTGTACACCACATATCCTTTTCCCTACAGCGATCGCTGGTCAAAGAGCACATGCTCTGACCTTTAAAGCAACCATTGGTAATGTCCTGTCGTTTATTGCGCATGTAGGACCAGGTTACAATGCCTTCTGTGCTTGTAAAATATGAAACGACTACTTTAATCTAGTTCCATACTATAAATGCTAAAATGCCGATGGCCTGTAATGAAAGAGAGTGTATCGTGTGTCTGCAGGGGCAGAAGATCTGAAGATTAACGCAGAGCTCGAGCACCAGTATCAGCAGGGTATGGATGGGAAGTTATCAGGAAGGAACAGGAGACACTGTGGCTTGGGCTTTAGTGAGGTCAGAGCTCTCTCTAATAAGCTACGGGTTGAAATAATGTTGAGATATTGAGACTAACATACTGTGACTTATTGCTGGTAAGCTTTGACCGAGATACGCTGTGTGATGTGTGTGATCAAGATTTGGAGTGCTTATGTGTTGTGAGCTGCTGTCTTTCTCTTCACAGCCCGATCCCCCCGCAGAGAGCGCGATCACCGTTGCGCCCGAGATGCCGGATGCTTCAGAAAAGGCCCCTGAACCACCATCGGATCCACACAAGGACGAGAAAACGCATTCATCCGACACAGAGCTCAAGGAACAGGAACTGCACACAAGTCCAAAGGAGGACAAGAAAAAGACTTTTAAAATGTCATTTGTAAAATCCACATGAATGCCATCGGTTTTGTTGTCATTTTTTGATCTCGAAAAATGTTCCAGCAAGGTATTGAGAGCAAGAGCACATTTTTATCTCCATTAAAATTGAAATATTGTGGGTTTCAATTTTAATTGTAATTATGTCCGTTGTCAAGTTATTCTGACTTTACTGGTCTCGTTGAGAATGGTTAATTCTCAGACTACTCCGCTCTTATGATTTCATATAAATATGAGGATGAATTTTTTTTTTGTACAATTATCAAGAAAGTGAGCTGCAAAAGGTGTGTGAAAATATCAATAAAGAGTAACAATTCTGTGATTGTCATCATAAAAAGCGTTACAATTTTCAGTATGTGTGTTTTTCTCGTTTTCCTAAAAAGATTTCATGAAGGAAAAATAAAAATGAAAAGCAGCCAGTGTTATATTAGGAAACTTGCACTGCATATCTACAAACAGATATGAAAAGGCAATATTCAAATTTAATAATGGTGTATCTGGAATAAAGAGAAACAACTTTATATGTAATAACTTTGTGCAAACAAACTTTATTAAGAGTTTGAGCTCTTGTCTGTCAATGTGGGAAAACTGTTCATGATCAATCCGAGTCTAATATGAAGATCAACGCAATGTAAATATTTTTATGCACAACACTGCAAAAAATAAGTACCTCGAGACACGATTACATGGTGATAAAAAATAATGTCATGCAAAAATTTAAAAAACTCAACTGTCAGAATTATAAAAAGTGCTCACCAGTAAAATTAATGGAAACAATCTCGCATGTAAAAAGTTATAAACAAAAGAGAACCTGAATGATTGAATGTGAATTATAAATAAAACTAGCACAAAACATTGATCTCCGGGTTCCCAAGAAGGCCTGACACGTGTCAACACTCGGACATGGCTTTGGCTGTAAAACAAAATGTAAAAATTCACTTATAAATATCAGGATGACATAAAATGCTATATTATAATTTTCATGGTGTCTTACCTGTGACCTGCTTCCTCTTGATGGAGGCCTCTGTAGCGAGAGCTCGATGAATACCCATGATCCTCTCCTGCTGCTGCTGCTCCTCATCGAGCTCACTGAAATCTATCTGCTCTGCATCCATAGACTTTACGCTGAAATGTCGCACAACAGAAGACTGTCAACATCTAAGTACATCTATTTACGTATGCTTGAGTCTTTTTTTCCCACAATACCTTGACTTAGACAACAGGCTTTTTATCTTTGCTACGGTGCGAGAACGAGTCTCCTTCTCTTCTGGACTCAAGTCTTCATCTGACTCCACATCCAGGAGCCGCTCTGGAATGGACACCTTCTGTGGCCTACACAGCTGACAACAGAGGAATCCCACAATGCACTGAGTTTATCTCAAATAATACAGAGATCTGCAACTTAATAGTTCTAAGTGTTATAATTGACCTAATACCTTAAATATGGAATGCCAGCTGTATCATACATGATTTTATTAGGCTATTTAAATTTAGATATATAATAGTTTTTAATATTAATGAATCCACACCACAACGATAACGATAAAGGCACGATATCGTTGGAATAATTTTCAGATGTTGTCCACGATTTTGTCCACTGATGAACGACATTGACAGCCAATCAGAACACGTCCTGCTCTCACGAGCTGCAGATGCACTGCCAATAAACGGATCATTATCTTTATAGTTATCTTTATCTTGCTTGGAGTGAATAGGCCTTAAGTTATTAACTTAAACCTAAATAATCAAAAAAAATCTGCACATAATCTACTAGATACTCATGTCTTCTGATTGATAATGTATATTTAGCAACTAATTGAGGTTGTAGTACAAGTTTTTCTAGTGATCCATTTAACTTTAAAACAATAAATGCCATAAGTTTTCTTATAATATTTAAAAATGAACACTTAATAGACTCAACTTCGCTTTATTTAATTATCCATGCATTATATTTTTGTTTGTTTAAATGTCAAAATGTACCAAATATAATGCGTTTGGGGAATGTTTATTTGTGCATTTTCTAAATCATCATTGTATTGCATTGCATCATGTTTTGCACCCACATAATAAAATTATAGATCTTTGATCAGCAAATAATTATCGCTATTAATATATATTATTTCATAGCAATTAAATTTGTTTTTACTAAGCTATATAATTGGGAGATATAAGCCCCTTTCACACAGTAATATCAGTGCATTGACAAAAATATCGAAACATTTTCAACGTTAAATACAAAAATGTGCTGTTCACACAGCAACGGCGTTCTTCTTTTTACAGGTAAAGTACTGGTATTTAGATTTACATTATTAAGCAGAATTTCATCTTACTTTTTGTCATAAATACAAGCAACTGCACCAACTGTGAGTAAATCTTTTCCTCTCTGAGTAGCTATGAGCTCCATATTCTCCTAGACCTATACCATATAGGCCATGAAAGCAGCATGCATCAAAACATGACCCTTTCCTCAGATTTTGTCTAAAGGATCAATGTACTTTAATTAAAACTCTTTTTCTTTTAATCTTTTGTAATATTATTTACAACGTCGGACTTCAGAGGGTTGCAACCCAACTGGATTGAATCATGTGAGTTCAGTTTGCCAGCATATGTCACTATTTCACTATACCTCTCGGTTAAGATTGAACTCAAAGTTCACAGCCTGCACCTCCGGCTCCAGCTCCAGCTCCTGTGTGTTCATTGGCCGGGCCTCAACAGTCAGCCATTCATCTGATCCCGGCCGCTGTGATTTGTCATGCAAGGTCTGTTTTGGTCGGTGCAAATCAATGACCTTTTCCCATCCCTACTAGGGCAAAGACAACGATATACAGGATTTATACAACACACGCTACAATTCTTCTGGAAATAAGCCTTGATCCTGGATTTAAAACCTCATATGGGTCAGACACAACATCTTTGTCATATCTTAAAGATGACCAGTGAAACTCATATAAATTGTGAACTTCTAAATTGGTAGCAGATCATCTGGTCCAAACAAGTTATGGTAACACTTTAATTTGATGGTCCCTTTTGAACAATCTGTTGACAATAAGTAGCTTTGTAACTACATGTCAACTAACTATCATTAGAATATTAGTACACTCTCTAATTCATATCTGCTAACTCTTTATTGTGATGGTCTCCAAAAAGACGTTCTACTGACTATAAGTAACTTTGCAAGTACATATCAACTTATTCTAACCCTAACCCTACCAGTCTACTAATACTCTGCTAGCACTCTATTGAGAGTTAGTAGATATGTATGTGCAATGGTATTTTAATCAACAGAATACGTTAAAGGGACCATCAAAATAAAGTTAAACCCAAGTTATATGGGATATCTTCAGTTAACGGCTTGTGAAAAATTATCAAAACATAATTAAGTCTGTGTAGCAGCTGTTTTTATACATTTGTAGTTTCTCCTGCACTTAAAGAAATAGTTCACCCCCCCACAAATTAAATTAGCTATAAATATATTCACAGTCGGGTCATCCAAGTTGGATCACCGATGGATCCTCTGCAGTGAATGGATGCCGTCAGAACCAATCAACAAAATCTCAGTCCATCAAATAACATCTTGTAAAGGCAAAAAGCTGAATGTTTGTATGTTTTAACTTTAAACTGTAATTTCTGATCAAAATAATGAATGAATCTCTTCTATTGTAGGATCCATCCTCTGTTGTTCACCAACATATTTATTTGAGCTGTTTGGGAATGCTTTGGCTTGTAAATGGTGCTGTGCATATTTCTCTCCTGATTCACCGAAAGTAATATCATGGATACAGAACTGGCTTGTTAAGTTAAAAATATCCAAATGCGATTGTTACAAACAGTTTTCCACTGCACAAGGCATAAATTGACGGACTTGAGTCATGTTAATTACTTGTGCACACTTATTCTGACGGCACCCATTCACTGTAGAGGATCCGCAAATGATGTAATAGATGTAAAAACATGAAACAAACTCATCTACAACTTTGATGGCCTGAGAGTGAGTACACTTTCTGTTAATGGTCATTTTTTGGGTAAACTACTTCCAATTTAAACCTGGTTTTGATGGAAAATTGGTGAAGAGACATAAAAAGATGAGACAAAAAACAATTACAGATATTGGGCAGTTGTGTCAGTTGTGACACCCATCACCAAATTACAAAACGCTGTAGAATTCTGTAGTTGAACACATCTATCCATGCATAAAGACTTACAATCAGCTTTAATAATTAAACAACCATGCAAAACTGTCCATCCATTCACCCAACCACAAGCATGAATTTAGAGAAGAAATTCTGTAAATCGGTTTTCAGAGACACGTCTACCAGTACAGTCACACTGCAATGAAAAATAGTATTTAAAGGATTCTAATTTTATTTGTGCCTTCAGTGCAAACCTAAACAATAGAAAGTTCAGATGTTGGTGTATTGATGTACACAACAATACTATATTTGTCTTACACGGCTAGTCTGTGTTATTTAATTATGGTTCTTCTTCATATAACAACAACAAACAACGTATTTGCCTACAGACAAACAGGTGATCAAGGTGCTGGTGTGGCTGAAAAAAAAAACCCCATGAAATGCTCTGACGAGTGCAGTTTTTTTTTTGTCCTGCATTGATATACTACTCTTACAAAATCTTGGGTTAAAAAACATATTTACTATTTAAATTAAGGACACATTCAGTTGATCAAAAGTAAGGAATCCATCATTTTTTACAAACTAATAATGGCTATTGAATTTTCCCATCACAGGAATAAATGACATTATAATAGAAAACAGTTATTTTACTGTATTTATCAAATAAATGCACCCAAGATTTAAAAAAATAATAATCTTGCCTTCATTTTTTAAAGGTATTTCACATTGCAGAAAGCTATTCCTTTTTATTTATTGTGAATTTTCTTTTTTTCTCAGCCATTATTACTTTTAGTCCGTTTTTTTCTCCTAAGCGAAAGTCTATAAATTGTGCAATTTGGCTGAAACGCTTACATTTAAATGCACACCAGCATACAGGTAACCTCAAAGCCAACAGACAATTTTACTTCATGGGGTCTTTTGGCCAAAATATTTAAAGAAATGCAAAGGCATTCATGTGTGGGATTTTAACAGCTGGGAGGAAAGTTAATATCAACTGATAATGATAAAGTTTGTCAGTTTGAAACTAGGGTTAGTAAAAAAGGTACACCCCTTTTAATTGGCAGCTGTTGGTGAAACATCACCATGATTTATACAGAAGTGAGTGAAGAGTTTTTTACTGAGCCAGAATGGGAATTGGTGTTAGTAGATTGATATTTTCCTCAATCAATAAGTTAACTTATTCTAAACTGTGAGTAATTTTTAACTGCTGTATTTTTGTTGAGACATGCAGCTGATAGCAGTTAACTACCTATGTCCATAATTTACATCTACATGGCGTTAGTTGTCCCATGAATCAAAACAATGGGGCCGTTTGCAGCGTGACTCTCAGAAGTAAACTTAGTATCGCATGGGTTTCCAGTTGATTTAAGTGCTTGATTGGAAATGTATTTCCTAAATGCAATCCTCGACTCTTGTGATGCAATCCCTCATTAACTGAGAAATCGGTGAAAGATCTTAGAGCAAGTGCGTAAAAGAAATACCTTTGAGTGCAGCGTAATTAAAAGCAAGACAAAGGCAAAGATTTTAGGCAAAGAAAACCCAAATATCAGGCAGCTCCTGCTGATTGCTCAGATTGCAGTAAATTAAAAGGTGGTTAAGCATTTGATTGGGCCAAACACTCTTTTTGACTCACGACTCGGCAATAATGCTTGCTAATCAAGACACAATGGTCCTGCTCAAATGGTTATTTCCTGCCGTTAGCAACTGATGAGAGCAAGCTCTCATGGCCACATTAAATGGGCAATAGAGTGCAACACTCGGGTTCTAACGTAAAAAACCCCTTTCATTTTCTCCATAAAGGAATTGATTTTTAACAAGAACTACTGTGAGCTAAGAGGTTGCTAATCAATGGAATTTACTTTTGTTGAAGTCATTTATTTCAAGTTATTTCAACATATTTTTAAAATAATCCCCTTTAGTGGCAGAATTCCAGCTGGAAATCTTTATTTTCATGATTCTGCAAAACAATCATAAATATATATGTCAAACTGCTGATGCATATTTTGTCAGAGAAATATATATATATAGTAGTGCTCTCAAACGATGTATCGCATGCAAAATAAAAGCTTTTGTTTACATGTGTACTGTGTACATTTATTATGTATATGTAAATACACACACATGCATGTATATATTTCAGATATTTTTTTTTATATATATATATTAAATATATTTATTTACTTTTATTTTGGATGCGATTCGTTAAGGTAAATAGTTTTACAGCACTAATACATATAATATATATATAAACAATCACTACTTCCAGAACCAAAGTTGGTGCACTCTATATTTCAATTTAAAATCATTCTCAGAGTGTTTGAGCTGAAGCAGGATATTCTGACACTGATGTTTAGGTTAAAATGAAGAGGCACTTCACTGATTTATTCTTCTATAGGAGATGATGATTAAGAATGATTGCACACAGAAACACCTTCATACCCAGTTAATCACCAACAATAATTAATTTGTTGTTAATACGAGGCAGCAGGGTCAATAATTCCCACCATATTATGTTCATACAAAATATAGCTTTACAAATTATTTCAGAAAATATATATATAGATTACAATAAATAATTTAGTGAATTAACATTTGAGAAAACAGGCATAAAAAAAATTCAAATCCATTGTGAGAGATCAGAAAGGCAGTCAGAGATAGTGTTATCCGTTTCTCTTCACATTCGAATATATTCACAAGTCTGTGCAGGAGAAGCCAGAAGTCCACTCCAGGACTGTAACTTTCCATGTGTCTGTCCACATTCTGGCCAATCCTTAAACAGACCCACAGCACGGCCCCCGTCCCACCCATGGCCTGTTAATGTAAAGCTGTGCTTTGTTCACGGGGTAAAATGTGTGTTAGCATGTTAGATTTGTGGCCTTATGGTGGAGGGCCATAGCGAGGGTCCCTGTGTTTATTTGGAAGGGAGTAACGTACTGATCCTGGGTCAGAGCTGACGGGTCGAGAGGAGGCACGGGAGCCCACGGCCTGTCGCTCACCCTGACTCAAGTTACGCTTGCGCTCGCGCACTAGAGCTTTCTGGTGCCTTTTCATCCTCTCCAGCTGCTCCTCCACACTCATCCTCCCTCTCTGAGGCGGGTGATCAGACTCTCCCGAGCACAGCCGCTCCAAGGCACTCTTTGGTCTCTCCTGCATGAGACAGGAAAAAGATTCAACATTTTACATGTAGCTATTGATGTTTAAAAACAAATAAATAAGTACTTATATATATATATATATATATATATTTATAAATCCACAATGCACAAGGATAACTGCTTACAGGATAGATAGATAGATAGATAGTAATATTTATTCATTAAATAAAAACATGTAATTTCTATACTTTTACACTTTTAAGCATGTATTATTTTTACATTATATTAATTTTATTTATATATGTATGTGTGTAGATAGATAGAGAGATAAATTAGAGATGTCTAAGGAGGCGTCCAAAATAAAAGTTTATTTTGCGTGTGTACTGTGTGCTTTATATTTATTAAGTATATATAAATACACACATATGCATGTATATATTTATGAAAATATATATATTTTTTTATAGACTTAAGTTTATAGACTTAAAATATTTAATTAGGTGTCAGTTCTACAGTAATCAGGTGCTCACTGTTGTCGATAACGCTGAATCTCCTCTTCTTGGCGAACAGGAAGTCACACCATACTGGTTTATTCTGGATGAGGAGCCTGACAGACCTAAGTGAACACAAAAATGTTTTTTATTTTTTGGGGGGTAAACTGGTATTACAATTTATTAAATGACATTTTACCTCTAAAAGCCTCACGTGTCTTAAAGATAACCGGATTGATCAGAAGCTGTAATAATACTTCACCTCTTCTTTGAAGAGTCAGATAGCCTGGGTCTACTTGATCTGTTCCTGCTCCAGGAAGCTCTGGTTCACTCAGGTAGGACCGCAGTTCCACCTAAAGCCCAAACATTTTATTTTATTACGGTTACATGGATGGTGTCATTCAATTAAATTACATTATTTGATTACAACTACATTATTCAGTAACTGGATTTTATTTAATGTATTTCATATAAATTCAATAAAACTAAGTATTTTAATATTATTTATAGACTCAGTTTTCATTCAAATCTTTTTGTTTGTTTTAATAATTCCGTTGTGATTTTGTTATTATCTTTCTATAAATAATATAAATAAATATGTATAATATAATATAATATTCATTTATATAAATAGTTCATATAAATAAACAACTATTTATTGTATTTCAGCTTTATTTTAAAGTTAAATACGAGTTACAGTTACCCTGTAATCTCCATTCACGTAGCTGCTTTCTCTGTCACGTTTCCTCTCATCAGATTGTCGTTTGAGGCCACGTACAGAAGTGTGTCTGATGACTGATGTTTCTTTAGGTAGGGGCGGGACAACCGGAGGTGTGTCCTCGTCATAGAGAAGGGGCAAAGGTGGTCTGGGTGGAGCATCATCCTCTTCCTAAAAACAATATATGCACTCAAGTAAACCATTGTTGCCAAGTATTGCTAATTAGTTGTCTTTAGCAAGGGTTCCTTACAGTACTGTGATTTTAGGAAGAGCACCAGTCAAGCAATGCATACCCATTTTGGCACAGAGTGAGGATGCTGTAGATCTTCATTGTACATTGGCAGTGATAACGGACTAGAGGTAAGACTGCGCTGGGGTGACCGCATCACGAATGCGGATGGGGTCATGCATCGAGAAGGCACTGTCGACTCGATCACTGAAGGCACAAGTTTTCTCTCTGTACACAAACATCCAGAAGCACAAACGCAGCGTTATATTAAAAAGAACAAGCTCTGTAGCAGGTTCACTGACCCTATCTAACTAGTCCATTCTTACCTGGGTTCTTCACCGAGTCTATGGTGATTTTGAAGGTTTCTTTGGATGAGCTGAGTCCGGTCATCACGTCCTCTATCCTCCAGAGCTCCCTCCTCAACAGATTTTTCTCCTGGGAAAAACCCAAACCAAAACACAGCTATTCAAACGTCTACATATCATATTTTTATTCTAGCTAGGATTAGTATTACTAAATCAACCATATAAAAAGGCAGCTAATCAAATCGGTGAGAAAAATCATAGCAAAAAAGACAGCACTATAAATAAGGATTAAGAAACAGAGAGAAAAAAGACCTGAGGTGATGTGCAGAGATTCATCTGAGTCTGCAGGACGTCCCTCAGCTGTTCCACTGACTGCTCCAGCCTGCTGTAGTCCTCCCACGCTCTCTCCATCTCCTGAACAATACAAATATATGAACAATTAAAGCTTTTTCTACACCAACAAACCAGTTTATTTATCGCACATTAATTACATCACCCCTACGGCAAGCGATTTAGAGAATGGATTTCTATTATATTATACGGATGAATGGAGATAGAAAGCACTGTAGGTCTGCATCACATAATACACTCACCGTTGAAACTCTAGAAATGTCAGCTCGAATATGCACCAGGTCCTCTTGAAGAAGCCGCTGCTGGTAAGCGATCTTCTCAGCGTGAGCCGGCTGATCCTTGTACTGCTCCATCTGCTGGTGGGACACATCCAAAACAGACTCAAGCTTGTCCTGGAAAGAAAGAACAGAGATATTAAGACTGACATACTCATAACAACAAGATCAAAATAAATGTATAATTTCACTCACCTTATCATCCTTAAGTCCACTGAGTCTGAACTCAAGCTCTTGCAGTATTTTATCTTGTTCACACAATCGACTCAGAGTAACCTGCAGTAGGAAACAGCATCATGGACCAGTTTAGACTAGGAAATTGACAAATAATGTGAAATAATGTTGTTTTGTGCATAGCAATACGAAATTAAAGAGTAGGACACGGAGTAGGATTTGTTCTCTATACTCACATCTACATCACTTTCCGCCACTTTTACTGGCTTGGACGGCCGTCCTTTCAGAGTCTCTGTCCCACTCACCTATTAGACAGTTCACAGAAAAATTCTCCTTGTCTTATTGCCCCAGAGACAAAAACACATCTATTTAACAGAAGCGAAGCAAGACCAACACTATACAATGGCCACTGTACTGAAAGTCACAGTGAGAAGCTTTAAGACTGTATTCTTCATTTCTAATGCACGCATGTAGGAGCTGAAGCTTTCTGGAAGCACAATGGCAGGATGGTGTCTCACTTGATCTTCATGCCAACAGAATACAGCTGTGGGACATAAATGCAATGTCTAAAATAAAGCCTCCACAGAAAACATCGCATGGTAAACTCATAAAAGAAACCCAAGCTCTGGACAACGATGAACTGAAAGTGTGGAGGAGAAACTAACCAAAAATAGCAAAGCTACGACTTAGCTTAGAGTAGAGAAGAGCTTCTTGGGCCAATTTAAGATTAAAAAAAAAAAAAAATTGTCTTCTTTTTATAAAAAATATTTTACATTTTAGTAATAAAAACGAGCACTGTTTTTGAATTAGTTATACCGCTTTTGAAAGAGTCAGAAATACCTTTTTATTTATGTTTTAATGCTCACTGCATTTATTTACTTAAAACGTAGCCTAGTAAATACTGTAATACTGTGAAATATTATTACAATTTCTAACATAATAAAAAAAAAAGACATTTACAATTTAGATTTTTTTATATAAAGCTGAATTTTCAGCAACCATTACTCCAGTCTCCAGTCTAATCCTTCAAAAATAATTTAAATATGCAGATTTCTTCTTATTAACAGTTGAGCAACTTCATATATTTTATATATTTAAAAGAACAGCATCAATTTGAAACAGAAATCATTTGCAACATTAAAAATGTTTTACTGTCACTTTGGATCAATTTAATGCACCCCAAACCTTTAAATGATAGTGTATAGAAATTACAGTATTATTCAATTTTATTTTATTTTTTTATTATCAAGTCGGATACTGTGGGCCAAATTTATTTGATTTATTATACTATTATATTAATTCTTGATTTTGTGCCAGAGTACTCTTGCTCTTTTTAACTATATCATATTTTCTGATAATTCTACAATTAAACATAATTGAAAATGCCCCCATCAATGTAGTTAGCTACTCTTTGTTAGCAGAATGTAGTGGAGTTAATAGGTTTTCTGCATAAATGTTTCTAAGGGAATTAAGAACTTAAGTATTTTTCCAAACACGGAAACTGGAGTCAGGGAGTTTCAGATCATCTAGAAAGCTATACATAATTACTAGCTATTATATATGATGAGATAAATTAAATAGTTTGATAAAGAAACAAACAATGCATTGGAGAATCAGCTGGCTAAATGTGGATCACTCCCTGCACATGCACTGAGCTTGCCCGTCCCATCCAGACCTGCCGTCTCACTGTCCCAATCACACATACCCACAGCACAACATTTCACTCACAAAAGGCAGGGAGGATAGGCGTGCAGGTGCCAGGCTTGTGCCAACACAAAGCTATATGTGCACCGTGTAAAGCAATGGGAATGCGGACACTCTGGATGCCGACAGTGCTTACGTTCCAGAGTGGTCTCAAACCCCCCGCAGTGCAGGTTTGTAACACACTGTGAACCATGAGGATCAGTGGCTCTAAACTTTTCATCTGTGGCAAACGGAGATAGACAGTTACAGTCAAAGGAGGACCAAGCCTTATATACGCTTCGACTGGATCACTACTACTACTATTACCATTCTAGAATTCCCCATTATGCCACAAAGGTAGCATACTATATATAACCTAGTGAGCTTTCTGTGCTGTGTTAGTGTGTTAATACAGAAGGTTTAAGAAGACGATAAGAGAGAAATAAGAAAGAAATGGAGAGGTCCCACCTTCAGATCTAAATAATCCAGGTCCTTCTTCAAGTCCATGTATGTGTCATCAGCCTGTAAGTAGCAGGAAATGGTTCAATTGACACTCTTCTACTCTTTAATTAAGACTAATGAGTTGGTTTTTTTCTATTCACCACACACTTTATACCACAGACTCCTTTGATGAACATTGTTTGCATTTACATGCAAGTGACAGCTATACACACTACCGCTCAAGACATTGGGGTCAAAATGTTTTTGAAAGAAGTCTATTATGCCCACAACAGTGTCACGTGATCACCTCTGAAGGTGATCACCAATAGTGTCACCTTCAGAGACCAATTTAATATGCTGATTCTGTGATTGATTAATTAATACATTTTTTAAAAAGTATGTATTTCTTTTGTAACGTTGTAAATGCCTTTACTCTTACCTTTGGTCAGGTAATTATTTTTTCCATCAGTCACCTTCACCCCATACCTTTGAACAGTAGTGTAAATTTACTTGAGAAGATAGTACCAGAATGCACTGTGCATTTCATAAAACATACTTTTAAATAAGCTTTCTCCCTTTTTAAGCATAAAAAACCTTCAACCTAAGTATAAAAAAGAAATAAGTCTTAATATATTATATCATTTCACTTCTCAAGTAAATTTGTTTTAGGGATGTTTTTTAGGGAAAACGATCTCTCATTGACATTAGGTTGGAAACAAAAGAACATTTGGTAGTATTTTACAACTAGGTTTCATTTGTTAACATTAGTTAACCACATTAAATAACATGTTTCCCATGGCTCATGGTCATCACCTAACTAACTCTCGTTCCAAACCTGTGAGACATTTATCTTTGGAACACAAATAAAGATATTTTCTGACCCTCCATAGACAGCAACACAACTGACATGTTCAAGGCCACAAAAGGCAGTAAAGACATCATTAAAATAGTCCACGTGACATCAGTGGCTCAACCTTAATTTTTTATGAAGCTGCAAGAATACTTTCTGTATGCAAAGAAAACATAAATAACAGCTTCATTTAACAATTTCTTCTCTTCCGTGTCAGTTCTCAGCATGTGTTCATGAGTTCACAAGTTGTTCACACGTGATGCAGGAGATGCAGTTTATTGTTGCTGTATCCCTTCTAGACACTACTGCAACTGACACATAATGTATTTGCATTACATTTGCATTTGACAGGTAGCATTTTTCATTGTCGAATCATACTACAGTACCTATTGTTTTAATGAGAGAAAGCAAAATCTGACATGGAAGAACAAATCAAACGAACACCAGCATGCTGTTACATAATGTCCACCTCTCTTAGTTCATCATCTGTATATTCTGGTTCAAATATGTAAGAGAGGAAGACTTGCTTTTCCTTGGCCCAGCCTTATTTATTAAAAAAGAATTTACAGATGATGACCTTAATTTGTGTTCCCAAGATGAACAAACGTCTTATCGGTTTGGAGATGAGTTTAAATTTTCTACAGCATTTAATAAGCTTTAGTAATGTTAATCTCAATATTGTAATTGGTCGGGTTAATTAATGCCTGTAATGCCTGATGAAGCAGTGTTTGTGAGCGCAGTGCTGCTCCGTTACCCAGGAAACCGCCATTTTTGCACCTATTGGCAAATAATGAATTTGTAGTTTCATCAAGAACAACCGAAAAGTCCAACAAGTGGGTGGGCAATATGATAATACAGTATGTTGTGTAGACGTCAACATGAAACACCTTAGGATTTGTTTTAAAAACGACTCGTTTCAATGATTCAGAGTCGACTCTTTCTTTTGAGGGACAAAAACTTTATACGCGGCGTGCTTTCCGATTTATAACTTTGCAGGATGTTTTTATTCACTTTGAGCTGTTTTACACACTGCACGAAAGGTCATTTAAAAAAATCAATAACGGGCATTAACATTAGTTAATGCACTGTGAACTAACATGAACATTAACATTTTTAACACTTCAAAAGGTTAATAAATGCTGTAAAAACATTGTTAGTTAATGTTACTTAATGCAGTAACAAATGAGACCTTATTGTAAAGTGTTACCGAATCATTGTTTAACTTTACCTCAGTCCTTGATGCCAAAGCATTCAGTACAAACCAAAGTAACTACATTTAGAGTATAACATACTACTGCACACATATACTACTAATAACAAAGCGTGTTTATTTACGACATCAGCACGCAATCTACGCATATCCTACAACCAGAACTTTAGACAAGGTTTCATGAGGACCACAGACTCCAGCATACACCTACTTCATGCATGCAAACATTTTTGATCTTTGCTTTTTCAAACTTTGGAGCAAAAGCATACTCATATGCATAATGCCTAGGACCGGTTGCATATAAAATTCATGCCGATGGTGGGACAGCCAGATACAGCCCCTATAAGCATGACATGCCATGCTACGCTTAAATACAAAGAAGCATCATGTAACAAAGCCAAAGGAGCTATGGAGAGCCAGGCGGGTAAATAACAGCAGCAGAGGCACGCTAGTAATGAGAGGTGCTAGCTGGACAGGCCGAGCCCTGACCTTCACCCGAGACAACTGCTGGAGGTGGGCCAGCGCATTGTTGCGCACACCTGCCATCATGGCCTGGTGTCTCCGTAACTGGATGAGGAGAAGGGTGAGCTCCTCCGGCTGGACCACAGGTTGTGGGGGTACGATCAAGGCAGAGAGAAAGTTGTGTGATCAGATTATTTACACAAATAATTATTGGGAAAAAGAGGACTGGCTGCACCAGCAGAAGTTTTTTGGGTGTCATTTATCTTGTGGCCCTTTGATTGCTGATATGTTACAGACTCGTTAATAGCAGCACAAAAGAGATGAGCTAAACTGTCAAATTTAATGTACTTGCTTAATATTTTCCCAAAGTTGTGTGGAAAAAAAATGTCTTACTGTTTTTCCATGCAGGCTGGGCGCACTGACTGTATGTGTGATGTAACCAGATGGAGGCATTGAACGTCTTTCAATTGTGGCCGACTGCAGAGCGATAAAAAAATGAAAAGACATTAACACATTTAAATAAATTTAATCAAAAACTTGTCAGCATATAACAATTTTCCTGTAAATTTGCTCTTTTTTTATTATTATCATTATTATAAAAAAACTGTGATACATTTTTCCACAATTTCTTAATGAATAGAAAAAGATATAAATATCTTTTGTCTTTATTGTCACATTTGATCAACGTTATCCTTGCTGAAGGACTTGTAAAGGCTTATAAATGATAAAAGTAAAAATATACACAATATACACTTAAATATTCTTTTACTAATGTAAAAGTCATTTGATTGGACATGTCTGCTTGCTGAGTGAAAACTAACTTGAGTTGGTTAATAGGTTTTTAAAAGAACTCACACAGGAACTTTAAGTGAAGAAAAATCAACCCACTCAAGCACTTTCTGAGTCTGGCACTCATTCCATTACAGACAGCACTGTGAAGTCATTCTGAATTACAACTCATGGACTAATGCTGGCAGTTCGAAAGCATTGAAGGTTGGTGTTATGTAATCGAGCAGTATTGACATCTCTAAACGCTTACTCCACCGCTTCTCTTTTAAAGGAGATTTTTAAACCTCACTTCCAAACATTCTGTTCCTAAAATGCTTAAAAAGCTTAGCGTAATTACTTTTTCTATTGTTTACAAAAAATAAATACTATCAAATTTTATTCAACTGGATGCATTACGTTAATATTAAATATTTTATACATGCAAAATCGCAACCTGTTGCACAAATATTTTAAACATTGATAAAGAATGATTTCTGAAAAATCGTGTCACTGAAGACAAGAGTAATGGTTGCTGAAAATTCAGGTTGCATTACAGAAATAAATTATATTTTATTATGTATATATAAAAAAAAGAAGAAAAAAAATATATATATATATAAATATTTTTTTTCCAATTTCTTACTGTATGTTTGAAAATAAAATGCAATCTTTGTTACATATATGTTTTTTTTAACACTAGAAATCTTACAGACCTCAAACTTTTAAATACTACAGTGTATATTATGTAAGCTAAAAATTTCACATAATCCCACAGAATTTCTTGTAAATACTGCTACTGTGGATAGTGAAGTTATGAATAAGCAGGGTAGTTGTTGTAGTCACCTACTGACCTTGTAGGAGCGTAGACGGTGAGGAGAGTTTGACGGTGGCACCTCCACGGTGGGCCTGTCCTCCAGAGGTCTGACCGTAACCCGTTCTGCAGGAGTGTGGGGTCTGCGTGGAGATAGCAGTCTGGGTCCAGGAGGCCCGGGTGGAGGGATGTCTGCCAGGGTTGGAGGTACGGAGATGGAGCGAGCAACGTCTGAGTTGACTCTGGTGGAGAAGACGGCAGTGGAGTAGTCTGGTGCGGGAGTGTAAACGGGGGCAGTGGGGCTGCCGTGGCGATACTGCTGTCTCTGTTGCCATTCGTAGAGCTGCCACACGGTGCTGTCGTGCGTCGCCGGTCGCTGGCTGTGGCCGTGGGTCATCTGGAAGTGATTAAGCCGGTCATGGGAATATTTGTATTCACTGGACAACTGGCGGTGAGCGGTTGGGGGGCTTTGCCGCATGGTCTTTGGTAAAGACTGGTACTTGTCTATTGTGCCATACTTCGGATGAATGGAAGGGGTCCGACGTGGGATTGTGCCATCCGTAGAGACAAACCTGTGATAACCAAATTATTCATTATTTTTCGAATAAGTTTTAATGCTAACTTTTTTATGCATTATTTGGACTTATTACACGGCTCTCTGGAATGCTTGATTCTGATTGGTCAGTTGAGACATTTGCAGGTTCGTTCTTTTCAAATAATAACCGCTCCAAAGTATTAACGTTTATATGTTTAAAATCCATCCGCGCCAACAAAGATTACCGTTTTTTTTCCTTATGTGGCAAGTAGCCGTGTAATAAGCGGGATAATGCAGAGGCAGCCGGTAGTTATTGCGAAACTTGGCCCCCTGTACATTATCCCTAACAAAATAAATGGATATTCAGTGTCACTAAATTCGATTGAAAATGCAAAATAAGTTAAACTGATTAAAATTAAAACGTATATAAAATTTTATATATATACACACACTATGTACAATACCGTTTGGGATCAGTAAGATTTTTACATTTTTATTCAATAAAGTCTTGTCTGTTCATCAAGGCTACAGTTAGTGATTAAAACAGTAAACAGTAAAACTGTAATATTACTACAACTTAAAATAACTTTCTTTTAATTTGAATATATATAAAGAAATTGACTGAAAACCTTTTTATTATATGTATTAAATTAACAGCTTATTAAATTTTTAAACAGCCATTACTCCAGTCTTCAGTCTCACATGAAATCTATTTAACATGCTAATTTGGTATTAGTTGTTCTGTTTAATATTTTTGTGGAGAAGTGATACATTTTTTCAGCATTCTTTGATGAAGAGAACACTGAAAAGAACAAAACTGTATTTGAAATGGAAATATTTTAGAATTCTAAACGTATTCACTGTTCATTTTAATCAATTTAATGCATCCTATCTGATATTGAATTTTTACTGTAAAATTATAATACGTAAATAATATTCAGCGTATTATTATTAAAAACTAATTTAAAAAATAATCTTATTGCAAAAAAGAGAAATCATTAAACAGCAGCAGTATGTGAAAAAGGATATTGTGAAATACATAAACAGTAAAGGTTATGCTTTTTCATAATTTTACTAAATAAATAGATTTAATTATTGGTTGATTTATTCTTTCATTATTTGAATGAATATTTAATTAATAATAAATAATTGAATATGCATATAATTATTTTAGAACTAACTGATACAT
The DNA here is from genome assembly GCA_034779775.1 of Enteromius afrohamiltoni. NCBI lineage: Eukaryota > Metazoa > Chordata > Actinopteri > Cypriniformes > Cyprinidae > Enteromius > Enteromius afrohamiltoni. Next base: position 9,309,040 of record JAUYWG010000055.1, read on the forward strand.
ATAATTGTTGCTTTATTGAATTTATTACTTATTTAATTATTGCACTTTGGCATCTAAATTAAAAAAAATATATATATTTGAACATAAATACACACACACACACACATATATGTACATACATCTTACTGGCCTATACATTTTAAATTGTAATTTGAATATTTATTTTAATAAAAAAAACTACTCTTAATCTGGATTTGTTTAATTTATTCTAAATTATTTATTCTTGTTTCATAATTTGTCTTCCATTTCCAATTTTCACACCTCAAACACATCCTGATGCTTAAAATAAAAAAGTGCAAGACTTGTCTTGTTAAAATGTAATTCAAAGTATTTCACATTACAAAATAAAACTGAATTGTGAATGGAATTACATGTCTACTTGACAAACTGAAAACTGGGGTGCTGTTTTCTGTGATGACGATTTATTAAGATTTCAACCACTTGGGGGCGATACATCCCATTATTCTCTGTGCAGTGTGTCTGCGACCGAATTCAGAGAAGCTTACCACCATACTACTACTCTAACTACTTCTGCTATATCCTTACACAGCACATGTACTCACCCCTGGCGTTCTTCCTTCTGTACTTTGACCCAGTTCTCCACCTTCTCCAGTGCACTCTTCCTCTGTACCTGAATAGGAGTTTGAGAAGATGGCGTAGGCCCTCTTTGACACCCAGGCATGCCGTTCTGCTCTATGGGCGTACCGTTCCTCAGCACAGGTGGGGTCGAGACGGCCCTGGAAGGAGCTCGAGAAGGAACTTGGGATGCTGGTGTCGATCCTGGAGCTAAAACCTCCACCTCCACGATCCTGCTCGCTGGAGATTTACCCCGCGCCGGCTCCATCTCTCTAGGAGCAACCTGAATCTCCACTTCTCCGACGAGTGCTTCCTGCTTCTCCTGCAACAGCCCGTCACTTTGGATGACCTCGGGCTCTGGAATCACGTAGCTGTTGATGTGGTTGGTCTGAGGAACAGCCTGCTGCTTGAGTTTCTCAGAAATGTTCACTGGGTCTGGATGATCCGGCTTGTCTCTGTGCGGCGAAAACATGACAAGTGCAAAGGTCAGTAAGGTTTTATGAGTCTATTATATGATGCTGTTATCATGCTGCCGGATCACATGTCATGTCTGTTGGATTAACACCATTCCACGGCATGGAGTATGGATCATACAGCAACCCAGCCTTTACACGTGAGGGAATCTGCTCATAAAACTAAATATATCAATCACTATTACAGAAAAAGCCACCTCTTGACCATGCCCCCATAGTACTGTTAATTTTGTTAACGGTCAGTTTTTTCTTTTCCCATGACTAAAATGAGATGATGACGAGATGACAATAAGGTCAATAAATGGTAACTGTGACTATATCAACATGCAATCATTGGCGCTAAAAAATAATTATATAAGCATCCATATTACTAGAATAATAGTATTTGCATTTATTAGTAGTAATTAAGCACATATTAATGTCTTATCCCTAATTCTACCCAATACCTAAACTTAACAAGTGCCTTACTAACTATTAATAAGAATGGGTAAATTAGGATTTACATGGTTAATAGTAATGAAGTGTTTAATGGTTAAATATCAGTTATAAGCATTGTCATACTGCTTGCTACAAACGTCTTTTAACAAGAACAGTGATGAATGAAATGAATTCAGTATCACCATGTCAATTTAATTCCAGCTTCAAATTGTCCGTATATAGCAGCCTAAATGTGACATGATTAAATCAGGCCCTCGGTGAATCTACATTTGGAGAAGACATGGCCGCTGGGAGCTTGGCTATCTCTACTAGAGCTCACTCTAAAGTCAGACTAATAATATCTGAGCCGCACAGACTAAAAAGAAATAGCCTCTAGTGGCTCTTTGCATTCAGATGCACTCAAAGAGTCTACAACAGACAAATCTCCATCTGCATTTTAACATGAACAGCTGTTCCTTTAGGCCTGATAATATCTACGGTATAGAGAGATGCATTTGTTCGGGTACTGATTGAGAAGAGATGCATTTATTCTAATGTTTCGATAACATTCAGCCCCTCCCTAACACTATCCCTATAGTGAAAAATAAAGATGTTTATGAAACACATTTATTTCATGCTAAGCATACAAATACATTTACATACATATGCACTTAAGTTTTGGAAATAACATGGTTTCGAGAGGAACTAGTAATCACGCACAGCCAGTTTTCCTAATTATTCTCGTCCATTCGCATCCAATCAGATCTCTTCCCCTTCACTATAAAATCCCCCAGCTTTCATTTCCCTGCATCTCGCTTCATGCATCCCTCCTCCACCCTTTCTCCGCCACCTATCCCATTCACGTTTCCTGGGGGGAGCAAACGGAGAACGAGCCAAACGCAGAACTCGTACCCGCTAGGGTTCCATCCTTTATCGTTCTACCAGCTCGCTCCCCAGACAGCTCGCCAAATTTGCTTCTATTATATTACAAGGAAGCTTGAACTCTTGAAATAAAGACGCCCTGCAATTGTATATTATACTGGCATACTTAAAGTCTGCTAAAATAAAACAACTAGTTTATACTTCATACATATATCAAACTTTAAACTCTTAAAAACTACTTGAGACTATTTCAGACTGAAAATGTCAAACTTAAAACTTTTGAAACTTTTTTCAGGCTTTCTTAAGCCAACTTAAAGTTTGTCTCGACAAACCTTTTTTATGTAGTTTTAAGTTGTTGTAACTACATGTAATTAATATATGGTTAGGTTTAGGGTTTGGCTTAGCATGTAATTATGCATACTTTAATGTTATTAAGAAGTACTGTAAGTACATGTAACGTGTAACAAAGACACCTTAAAATGAAGTGTTACCCTTTTATAAAGTATGTAAAAGTGTATTCTGTAAGTATGCCTTCAATTTGATATTACAATATCTAGCAGTACAGTACTTTTAAATAAATATAAATATTTAATTAAACATATATAACTAAACAGATTTAGTTACATACTTCTATTTATATTCTTCTAATTTAAGATTTAAAGGACTATACAATTACCCATTTATTTGTACAATTTCAAACTGTTAAATTTTCAAACTGCAAGAGGCTTGTGCAATTGAACAAATTGCATGTGCACGTCGTGGGTGTTCTGCAGATAATTTACTGTGAGTACTTGCACTAATAGCCACATGTGCAAATAAGCTGGACCAAAACAAGCCTACATATATTCTCAGAAAACCCTCATTCCAACACAAACCCACATTCGGACTTGAAACGGCAAGGCGGAAGCATGACTGATTCCATTGAAAGCACCAAAGAAATGGTATACACATGACATGGCAAAGCAGAAAGGCAAAACACAAACATAAAGGCCAGTCTATGAGTCTCTACATGAAAAGAATTATGAAAAGAAGTGTTTTTTTTCTCCTGGACTATCACAGTCTAATTTTCTGCCTCGCTGACTGCCAGCTCAAGCTGACACTAGTCTCATTAGTGTTGGGCTGCTATGACAACTCAAAGATCCTGCCGTGATCCCAATTTGGTGCCTTGGTTAACGACATCACCAGCGATGACAGCTAACTATTCAATCTTTTATGGCTGAAATTGGGCGACACGCATTACGCATGTCAAAGAAGAGCATTGACGGTCTAAACCTTATACATGTTTATACAGCCTGCGCTCACGCTGTATTTAAAAACAGTGGGACTCCAGATTTTTCCTATTCATGTTTATAGTACTAGGGATGAGTATTTTGTCCTTTTGGCTGTTTGAGTACTCAGCCCACATCTGAGCTGAGTTTGGGCTCAAGGAAGTGAGGCCGGCCCAGACAACTGAGAGACAGAGAGCTGAGTCACTGCTCAGTACCCCGTCTAGTTTTCTGCACTGGCAGAGCAAGACACTGCAGCATTGCTGCCGATCAACAAGACTGACGCCCGACAAAGATTTACAGACTTGCAATGTCCCTCGACACAGACTTGTGAAAACTGCATTTGACAGTCCACTTTAAACACAAACACATACTTCAGAAAACAGCTGCAAACCAACATTAAAACAAACTAAATTCATATTTTTTGAAGTAAAATAAAGAAAAATTAAGAAAATATGATAGACAGACAGA
>JAUYWG010000055.1:9315672-9333894 GCA_034779775.1 Enteromius afrohamiltoni
TATATATTTAATGTATATATATTTAAAATATATATAATATGTATCTATATAATTATTTTTTTTTTACTTATGTAAAACTAAAATAAAACACAGGCTAAGTCTTACAACAAAACACTGTTGTAATTAACATGAACTCAGTCTGCAATTCACTCATTAAAAAAAGATTCAGAGAGAGTGCTGGATACGTAAAATGAAACAAAGACACAATTATGGATCATTAAAGACATTTAATCTAATTTCTTTCTTCACTAATTTGTTTCTTTTCTCTCTCAGTGTAAACAGAAAGCACGACACAAAATACACAGCCGCATGAAGACACGTGTGTTTACATGACTAGCTCATTAAAGGCAAGCAGTGAGGTGCTAAGCTGCTGCCTGCGTTTTAATGGTCCACTGAGAGAAAGCTCTGCAATGAGGCTGTAAAACGTAGACAGATGGCTGATCGCTTTGAATCATGCAGGGGGCCTGGACCATACTGTAGTAGATGATAAAAACCCGGCCAAAACATTAACTTGAGTAACCCTTATATAATTTCTTTTGACGAATGAGACTCATGTTCTAAAAATATTTAACGTCTTTATTTATTCATCTTCATGCTGTTTCAATACAGTGATTGTTGTTCTTCTACAGAACACAAAAAGCGATATTCTGATGCATGTGCATGCTGCTTTTCTCCTTACAGTGGAAGTATACAGTGACCCGGGGATGTGAAGTACCATAAAGATCATAAATGTCCAATAAAACTAGTTCATTCCAAGCCTTCCGGAGTCAACACCTTTCTGTGAGAAACATGCTGAAAAAATCCTGTCATATATATTTCATTTATACTTCCGTGAATTCAGACGTGCAATAATCAATAGCATCTTGTGTCATTCCCAAAGTCAAGGGCAGTTTTAAGTAGATAATGCCTTTCTTTTAATTTCCCCAATGACTTAAGAAGACTTCTGCAAATGTCAAATGCACTACTTTTATGATCACATTTAGCTTTACAGGCTCTTACAGTGTGATTTCACTGTACTAAAAAGAGAATAATTGAAAGACAAAAGTCATATATGTTTTAAATGGCATAAAAAATGACATTTTGACATTAATTCAGCTTCAATAGGATGTGTATGAACAGAAAATCCCCTTATATAATGTTAACAATGATAAATCAGAATAGGCAATAATGTAAAATGTTATATCTGCACTTAAAAAATCTTTAAATTATTATTCAGCAAAAACATATTAAATTATTAAATTATAATTAAATTATACATATAATTATTATTATATATTTTTTTCGAATCCCTTCCTTTGCGTGACGCTTTAAAAGCGCCACCAGTGGCAAAGAATGAATTAGCATTTTCAATATGAAACTGCTTGGGCCTCGTTTTAAAAATGACTTCTTTTGTGAGGCAGTAACTTTATACACAGTGCACTTTCAGATTTTAAAACTTTGCAGGATGTTTTCCTTCACTTAGAGCTATTACACACTGCATGAAAGCTCACTGTCAAAAATCCATAATAGGAGCACTTTAAAATCAGATTAAATCATAACTTACTAGTATGATCCAGCAGGCTGAACTACTGTATGTGCACACAGCTGTGTACACACTCTTACACACACAGCAGACAAAACAAAAGGCTAAAATAGCACGTCGCTTTCTTTCTTTTTGGCACCCTGCAGCTTGTGGACTATTTGAAGATGCTTTTAGGATAACCAGGCCTTTCATTAATAGCGTTCTCTATTATGTCATCCACAATCCATTATGAGAATGCAGCGCCCTGGTACAGAGAGCTTTTATTTAACAGCTCTGCTGGCTTGCAACCACAAAAGAAGAGCTGCAAATATCAGCTAAATGATTCCACTGTCCATTATACATGATGATAAAATAGAAAAAAAATTGTACGAACGTATATGTTAAATATGTCTGGAAGGGGTTTATGTGTGAATTGATTTGATTTACGATTCAATGATTGTCGATACGATTCAGTAATTATTTTAGCAAATTCTGAACTGTACAGTTCAATTTATTTCGGTAAATGGTTTAATTCTGTATTTGGATTCTTAGGGTTATATAAATGCTTCTCTAGTAACACTTTATTTCGATAGTCCTCTTTAGACAGTCTACTAACAGTAAGTAACTTTGCCATCACATGTTAACTAGCAGTCAGAGTATTAGTAGACTGCATAATAATATCAAATACTTAATTTTGATTGGTCCACAACATACAAATTACCGACTATGAGAAACTTTGCAAGACAACCTACCCTAATAGTCTACTCTGAGAGTTGTAGTTGCAAATTAACGAGAATTAACTGCTAAACAATGGTAGTTCGCAAAAGTATGTTTTTGTGAATAATTAATGAGGCTTGAGGCAAAGTTGTGCATTATGGGGAGATCTATCAAATGATATGCATATTGTGTGGATTTGTGAAACACCACATAATTACAGAGCCAAAAAACTCGTTAGCGCCAACTAGTGGCCGATTTCTTTCAAAATTCTTACAGACCTTTAGGGCCGTGAGTTGAACATGCCCAATATTTCCTTGCAAATACATGTTACCTAGCAGTTTCCCACTGTCAGGCCAAAGGTTCTGATAACAGTAAGTTATGTTTAAAGTCATATTTCCATTTGAGCTTCGTTTGGCTGGCATGATTACAAACTGTTCCCGACCCAGAAATGAATTGTGCTGGTAGAATGTGTGTAGTTACACCACCACTCACAACTGGTCACTTGTTTGCTTTCTGACTACTAGTTTCTCTCTGTAACTGGTCGACCCTGTTGCAAAAAAAACAGCATATGAATGTTTTGAAGCAAGCCAGGTGGTTTGAGTTGGCCATGAGCTGGCTTAAGATGGTCCTGAGCTAGTTATAAGGTGGTTATGAGCTGATCCTGAGCAGGAGCTAGTTGCTTAGGATGTTTCTCTAACCAATAAGCCTGTACAGGTCATTTGTCACTTCCCGAAATATGACCCATAGGAGCGTTTATAAACATATAGTAAATTATGATTGTGTGAAAAGTCCACACGTTGTATTTAAATGAGCACACAATCATAACGTCATTTCATAACAACAGGTTACTTGTACTGTATGCCCGCTAGAGGAGTAACTTTAACTTTAAAATGTAAAAACAGGTCATAAAGCACTTGCGAACTATAGGTCACAGTCTGCTTAGGACCAGCATTGGACCAGGACCTGACTAGCTTAAACCAGCTTATAGCCAGCTCAGGACTAGCTTTTAACTAGCTCAGGATCAGATGTCATGCTTTAAAACATACATAACCAGCATATGCTGTGTAGCAGAGGAATTCTACCCAGCACCGACTCTTCACAAAAGCAAGCAGATATCTCATCATCCTCCATAAAGTGGTCACTTTTACATGTCATTCCATATGTAAACACTGCCATAAGCTCTGTTATCAGGCCCACAGTGGAAATTGAAACCATATCTGTATCAGCTTAGCCAGATAGGCACAGAATTGAATGAGTAAGCAGTTCAAGTACAGAGTATGGTTTGACTTGACGCTGAAAAAGCAGCTAAACTATTCATGACTTTATCGCAAGCCACCTAAAAAGCAAACACAATTATTATGGGATACTTGGAATCTAACTAAGTTTAGTGTGCCAAATATTCTATATTCCATTTATTTCCATGACTTTTCCTAGACTGGAAATGACCATAGTAACCCTATCCAAAGGTTACAATATTACCTGATTTATTCAGTTTCCTTAAGGTCTCATATGTAAGTAATTAAGACTCCCCAAATGTCCACTCGTTCTTGTTTTCTGAATAGAATAAATTCACACATCTCAAACAGAGCAAATATTGTCAGTGAGAAAGGTCACAAACAATCCCAAGGAGTTTGCACATGCCAGCGGTTCAGTTAGAGAAACTGTTAAAAGTGTACCTATTTATGGGTGATGCTGAATGTGTCTCAGAGCCTTTCTGGACTGTCAGTCACTCATCACAGGCAGGAAGCCCACCAATGGGAACAGAAGAAGGATACAGTTCAGCAAATAAAAGACAATGACTGGTCACCTGAACCAACACCTACAAGCTTTTCCTGTTTAGGACACGTACTGGGAAATTGTGAGTATAATTTAAGGACCGTCAGCACTGATAAGTAGGTGACAGAAACAAACAGCAGGAGCAGAAGAGCACAAAACAACACGCCAGACCACAAAACAGCTCGCAACACAAAGCACAAACGCCCACAGTTAGAAGCCGTAACAGAAACACAAAAAGCCAAAGTTTGCAGAGCTCAGTAACCTGGGTCTTTTCCACCTCCGCGCCGATATCTAGAAGCTCATGACAGAATTAGTGAAATGCTCTCTGATGCTCGGCCGTGACTTTCTACCAGCATGTGGGGTGAGTTTGCTGGCTGAGCAGAATTTACCACGGTAAGCCGTCTTTTTCATAGAGGATTAGTACAGATTACAGACACTCGGCCGCCCATCTGAGTCACTCAATACCAAAAGTCTACATCTAGATAGCAAAGTAAACATTCTCTCTTGTGTGAAGCTTACGGCAAATGATCCGTAACCCTCTAAAGAGTGTGTGAAACAACTACTAGTTTAGTAAGGCACTCCAAGAGAATGATGTGACACCGTAGGCTGTGTAAAACTATCCGTTAAGGAAGGAAAGTGAAAGACGAGTGCTGCGAAGTGCAAACTGAGATCAACGTGCACTTATGCGCTAAGATCTTCTTTCTTGAAAATCGGAATGCTGTCTCCTTTCGCTCCCACGTTGAAACATCTCTCCAGGTTTGGAAACAGAGGCAGGAAGGAGTTGAGCAGAGAGAGGTAGACTGGTTAAGTAACCTTGCTGCCCTCAGGATGAGTACAGACCCATACATTCACTCTGTGTCATGAACCCCACAAGGACAACAGTGAACCACACAAGCTGGAGGGGATGAAACCGCATAGACTAGTCTTTGCCTGCAAAAGCACTCGCGCGTAGATTAGCACCAAAAGAGAAGAGCTGTATATGCATAAAACAGCTTGTGCAATTGGTTAAATATAATACAAATTGATGGCCTTCAAATGTAAATGTATTCCAATGGTGTGAAAGTATGTCGATGGGGCACTAAATGGTTCATTTCTGTATGCGTTCTATACACAGGGCTGAAGCCATGCAAGATGATGTAGCATGCATATTTATTACTGCAGGGAGTGACACGAAGTGACTTCAAAATCAGCAAAAGCACATGACAGAACAGAAAGACAAAGCTGGGGAAGAGGAAGCAGTTAGCGCAGGAAAATTAGATTAAATAAGCATTTACATTATTTACAGTCAGCGGTTCATTAGCACAATATAAATTGTGATACGGAGTTTAGTACCTTTATTACCCTTAAGGTGTTTCGTTTTTGATAATTACATACTGTGGTTAATCAGTTGCTTGAAACAATTATAGAGTCACCTTTGAAAAGACTACAACAAAAATTCTGTCTACAGTGTGCAACAAAAGTCATTCTCGTGATTCTTTTTTGCTAATATTTTAAGACGCTCTAATCGTAATTGTGATTAAAAGCATTTAAAATAAAAAGTTTTTGTAGTTGTTGTTATATATATATATATATATATATATATATGTGTGTGTGTGTGTGTGTATGTGTGCTGTTTATATTTATTATGCATATATATATATATATATATATATATATATATGCGTGTGTATAAATATATTTATTTATAATATAATTCATATGAATATAAAAATAGACATGTAAATACATATTTTTTCAAATATATACAGTGTGTATTAATGTATACACAGAAAACACACACTGTATATGCAATTTATAAAAATCACATAATAGATCACTTAAAAATTCTCCTTTTGTGTTACACAGTGAATAATTAAATAATGAAAGAAGGTTCATTTATTGATGAACATGGAGTTATACCTTTTAAGTAAACACTGCAGCATAGCATACACTGTTGCAAATTTAAGGTGGTGAATATTCTTTTAAAAGTGCGCCGCTATTTATCTGTGTCAAAGTGAGATCTTACCTTAAAGGCATATTTCCGGCTAATGTGATCTTCAGGTCCCACGGGAGCGATAGTGTAGCTGGGCAGAGGAATGCTACCCAGCACAGACTCTTCACGACTGTCTGTGGGTTAAAAACAAGCCAATTGAGCAACCAGTCTGGTTTTGACTCTGTGTGTGTGTGTCCCTCTCTCTTCCTTCCTGGCATGCGATACTTTCTGACCTGTGTTTCTCACACCACTATGATAACATCATCACATTTCACACGTTTAAGTGTAGCCTTGCTTTGCCTCCTTGTTCCGCCCTGACTGTTTCTTTCAGTGGAACGCTGGTGACACCGGTGTGTGTGGGAGTGAGAGTGTGTTTATGTGTGGGTGTGTCTAAAACAGACACTGAGTGGTGGTGATAAGGGTGGCTGAATTTGGGAAGTAATGGGTTAAAAATACTTCTAGGTTGTTTGAAGGAGAGATTCCTAACTGAGGCAGGTCACTCTTTCATATGTGTGAGCAGAGAGCTGGGGTTCTGAAGCAGGGCTAGTTTAAGGTCGTTGATGGCAGCCGTTTTTTGTACTTATTCCATAATATTTGTCTACCAACATTCTTTAAAATATCTTATTTTGTGTTCATTAGAAGAAAAAAACTAATACAGGTTTGGAACAACTTATTAGTTGCTTATTAACAGGCATATAACTAGAATATTAGCTATTTATTACTGCTAATTCAGCACATACTAATGCCTTATTCTACATCCCTAATCCTACCCGACAAATAAAGGGAAAGAAAGACCCATGCATGTGTGTTTCTGCCCAGATAATTGACTGGCAAAAAGAAAAGCCAAGTGATCTTTCTGCCATGGCTTACCTACATTTTATGATGCATTTCTTCTGTTAAAAGTGCCTTTGATTGCCAAAAATGGAAACCCCCTTAATATTCAGATCTGTCATCAAACAAAACAGCTTCATAAACTTGAAGTTTGGGTCTTTTTGGTCCTGCAAAATTGATTGGTTTGGTCTAGAATTCTCAATTAGAATATTGGGGGGAAAGTAGTTACTGTTATAAGTTGTAGTTAACAAGTGTTACCTATAGTAAATAAAACATGGGTGGAACTGAACTTTTTTGTGATTTCTGATCAAAATGTTAGGCAAACCCTCCTAATATTTACACAATAAAATCAAATAAAAATGTTCTGGTGCAAGTCAAAAGCATTTTTTTCAAGTGAGTAATTTTTAAAGTGACATTGCCCTCAAAATCATTCTCAGGCATAACGCTGACAACAACTGAAAAAAACTGGAGAGAGCTGTCAGGAGACCTATTCCTTTGCCCAAAGGGACAGTGAGGAATACCAAAACATGTTTTTTACAGAAATTCATAAACAACACACTTGTGACAAGGCCCCTGAAATAATCAGGCATTTATTTTAACCTTTCGTTTAAGTTACCAAGCTAATAAAAAACAGTAATATGCAACATGAAGTTAAATGCACTGTTGTTTTAAAGGCCTGTTGGAAACAATACTTTGGTCTCATGACCAAGCCAATATGAAAACAATAATTTAATTTTTCATAAAACACAAACAAGTCTGAAAAAAACTACATAAATATGAGATAGGCCAACCTTAAAACATTCAAAACATACAAAGACTAAAAGTACAATTAGTAGAAGTAGGACTAGTTAAAAACATGCTTTTACAAAGCAAATGTTGCAAATAATCATTAGCTATCTGGGAGAAAAGTTAACAGGTACTAACAGTGTCCTTGTGTAAATGTGATTCTGTTTGGTAGAGCAACCCACCTTTGTAGTAGAAGAGGCAATAATCAGCTAGAACAAACCATTTTCTCTTCCACAGCCGCATCCCTGAGCTGTCCTGAAAGTACAAAGCAACACAAACACTGATGGGAAAACACACCCTCTGGCAGCTGAAGACATCTGATGGGGAAAGACATCACTTCAAACAGACTTCAAACAGGCAATTCGCAGCACTTCCCCTTGACAGCACCGTTTCACTTTCAGTTAAAGAGTTTTTTCACAGTCTGTTATCAAAAACTATCCATGTAAACACACTCCTGATGTTTTCAAGCCATGAAAGACCCATGTGTGTGTGTTTCTGCCCGGATAACTGACTGGCTGGCTCTCAAAAAGAAGAGCCAAGCGAGCTGCCTACCGTGCCTACTTCCCTACATTTTATGATGCATTTGAATGCTCAAAATATGCATTTCGTCTGTTTAAAAGTGTCTGTAATTGCCAAAAGTGCTGTGTTGCAAGGCTCTTTGATGTTTAGGGAAACACACTTCCATCAATATTTAGACCTGTCGTCAAACAAAACTGTTTGGGTCTGTTTGGTGCCACCAAATTAAATGGTTTGGTCTAGAAAAAGGCTAAAATTCTTAACTAGAATGTCCCTAAAGAACCTCCAGGGTGTTATAAAATAGATTTTTTCTCGTTTCTAACTATAATCTTCAAACTGATGCAGAGTACATTAACATTGAAAAATTTGAAGTCTCTTTTGTGCATCAAGCTGCATTTATATGATCAAAAATACAGTAAAATTTGTAGAATTGTGAAATATGATGACAATTTCAAAAGGTCTTGTTCATTAATTGTGCAAATGGTTTTCTATTTCTATTTTTTAATACTTAACAAAATCATTCTATTATGTTGATTTGGTGATTTTAGAAACATTTACTATTACCTTGTTGAAATGGTTGTGCTTTTTATTATTTGTCTGGAAACAATGATTTAAGGTACGAGAGACTGTGCTGCATCGTGAATAAATCGCGGCTGAAGGGTGTTGTGATTTATTCACGATAAAGCACTGCCTCGAGTACCTTATTGCTTTTATAATATGGTTACCAAACAATAAAAAAATATTAAAACTAAGACTATATGTCCTATATGTGTAAGTTTTTTTTTTTTTTAATCCTACCAATTGCAAACTTTTGAACACTGATACAAATCTAAAATATTATGAGTTGTTACTGAGACAAACTGTCTTTCTATACTAAAAGTCCCTGGGTTCCTGGGTCTATAAAGCTGAAAGCCTGTCATGTAAAGTATAATTTAAAATCAAATGTTTAGTTTATCAATAAACAAGCATTGGTCAAATTCTTTTACCTGTTTGTAGAGCCATCCACGGACCACGACAGGAACACTGGGATTCCTCTTTATGGCATGATCCCGTTTGCCAAAGCTATGAACTCTTCCACTGGACTTGGATCCCTATATCACACACACATAAACCGAAGATGACCGGAGGGATTGAAAGCTCATTCATCATCTATTAGTCTGGACCATCTGCCAGGGGTGCACAGCTGATCTTACACCATCCGCTGGCATTCTGTGGGCAAAGAAACGCAAGCCTACATGCTGCCCACCACTCACACATGCCAGAGCACTAATACGGCTAATACATCGCCACTGCACGGCATCGCTGCCAAACGACAAGAGCTACAAGCACTCACTCATCTAGAATAGTCCTAACGCAGGCAGGACATGACACAGACAGCGTTCCAGCTGCTGCATTGCACTGCGGCTCTTTAATCAAACTATGACAGTCGGCCATCACAACATTTCAGTTACTTTGGCACATGCATTCTGAGAGATAATAATAACGATAGAATTATCGAGACCCAAGTGTGCTAGAAAGTACTTCTACACAAGTTTGAAACTACCAAAAATGCTGAACTTGCACTTAGGGATTAAGGATTATTCTTTTCAATATCTGAGAAAAAAGCATGTTATTCAGCTCGTGTGCATACCGAACAATGCATCTTTGTACAGATATCCACCAAATCACTCACAATACGAATCACAATCCGTTTCATTGGTCTTGTCTCTGCTCAGAGATGGCAGTCGAGGGCTCTGATCACCCTGTGTTTGTCACCAGCACTTGGGAATTGACGCCTCAGCACAGAAGAATAAACACTCTAATTATCAGGACATATGCTAACCAAGCACAGAGAATGTTTTGCAATGGGAGTCCCGTCAAGTTAAGTAGCTTGTCTAATTCTATATACTGTCTTCTACTTCTGTCTCTACAAAATACCGGGGTCCGTATTCTTAAAGATTCTAAGAATCCTCTTACGGAGCTCCTATTTTAGCTTAAAAAAATTTAACTAGGAGTTTTAGCTTGAAAGTGATTCAGGATCAATCTGAGAGCAACTCTGAACGAGGAAAAGATAAAAAACTTGGTTGGTTTTCCAAGAAGGAAACAAAGAGCGCTTTTAAGAGTAGGGTCTATTGAAAACCTTCACTTTAAAATTGCCGGCATATTTTTTTTCTGTCACACTCACACACACACAATGTGAATATATATTCTTAATTCTAACGTAATATTTCTTCTCCTTCTTCATGTTTCATCCATTTTCTCCACTGCTAAGGAAACTCTTAGGGGTCTTAAAAGTCCTTGTCCATACTCTTAACAATATCGGACCTTATAAGTGCTCTATGCGATGTTGCAGGATTTCTGAATGACTTTTTTCTTTAGTAGGATCTTTAATACCCATTTTCAAGAAGAAAGAAGATTTTTCATGAATATGGGCCCAGGTCTATTTTCTTACAGTTTGACTAGTTTTGCTGTCTGTTCAACAGGATCAGGTTGTAACTGACCTTTGAGCCTGAAGTGGTGTCCAGAGTAGAAGAAGTTACGGCAGTCGAGGCCTCACTAATGGTGCTGGAGGGCCGTGTGTTCGACTGTGGCTGCTTCAGCATGTGTCGACCAGTCCTGCAGAGGAGAACATGGTGAGGGCTCTGTTACGCTGCTAAATGGCTTTAAATTCAACACATTTCTTTAAAGCTGCACAAATTAAATCAGAACTGAAATCCTGATATTGCTTAGTGCGAGCAAAGGCTGCAGTTGAATGAAGTGAATGAATGAAGTTTTTGCTGCATGTTTCAGAATGAAGTGCAGCACCGGGTCCAGCTTCACAAACTGCCAAGAAATGTAATTTTTATTTTCATCAAATATAAATACCTGCTTATTATCATTATTCATAAATTCTGAAGCTAAAAATTTGTTTCCAAAGCTATTTTTTATTTGCATTTGCATTCAATCATGTTCTCATTTAACGCCATAATGATCGTAAATGGGGTAATTTCTTAGCCAAAATTGAGATTTATAATTAATTAGATTAAGCATTTGACAGACCTAACTGATATATAATCACAATTGTTTTGTTTTGCAGCAGTACAAACAGTAAAGCAAACCTAAAAACTCACACAAACTTCTTAAATGGAAAAAAATATATATATATATACTAATAATTATGTTAGAATGAAACATAACGGCTACTACTAAAACAAGAGAAAAAGACCCAGACGAAAACACTTCTCACCACAATCAAGGCCATATAACACAGCTTTGCCATGTCTACCTTAGTATAACCCATACTCCCTATAATTACCATACTATTACTAGATTTTTACTATATTAATACTGAGGTAACTCTCTATTAACTATTACTCACTATCAACCCACTGTCATTAGAAACAAAGCAATTAAGACAATAA
Organism: Enteromius afrohamiltoni; assembly: GCA_034779775.1. Classification (NCBI taxonomy): domain Eukaryota; kingdom Metazoa; phylum Chordata; class Actinopteri; order Cypriniformes; family Cyprinidae; genus Enteromius; species Enteromius afrohamiltoni. Next base: position 9,327,152 of record JAUYWG010000055.1, read on the forward strand.
ATAAACCAATTCTCTCTTTCTTACCCTTGTGTTGTTCCATCTAAGTAAGACTTTTGTTTGCTTAGAAACATATTTCAAAATGTATTCTATAAAATAACCCCATACTAGTGAATATAAGTGTATGATGTCAGAGTTTCCGATTTTGTGTCAACTATCCACTACTCTGCTATACGAAGTGCTATTGGCATGTAGCTGCGAATGCAGACACTTATGAGGTTCTATGACCTTTAGAAATCAGCTGACTATGTAGGCAGTAGGAGTTATAATTTATGTAAAGCTAATGGTTATAGACGGTATACGAAAGCAAGCTCCTACCAGAAGCGACAACCAGGCACATAGCATTCTCATGCAGTACTGCTCCGCATCTGCTCTGTTCATTACTAATTCACACTAGAGATACACAGTACCTGTTTTTTATATTACAGGCTCACTTCAAAAAGCTTTTAGTAAATTACAGTTGCTTTGATGTGTCAAGTATAATTCCCAATGATTAGACAGAGAATGAACTTTCCCTGAAGCGCTTACTGACCTGGACGACAAATGAACTCCCTCAAGCAGTCAACGGGTAGGTTGTATAACTTATGTAAAGCGACAAACACTTTTTTCAAAATATTTGTGATCAATATTGCTTTATTCTTCTTCTTTGTGTCAAATTAATAAAGTCATCATTTTAAACCAACCTCAAAAAATATTAAAAGTTAAAAGTAAAAAAAAGTCTGTGTATAAATTCACTCCCCGTGTCTTGTATCTTTGTCAGATGTTAACGTTTCTTCATGGAGTTTGTTAGCTTTTGGTTCACGTCATTGGCGTTTGCTTTGTTTGTTTCTTTGTGTTCAATAAATTTCGAGAGGGGCCGTGTTTAACCCTGTCAGCGCCGGTTATGCAGTCAGGAGAGCTGAATTCTTCCCCTGCAGTCTCAAAACATCAAAAAAGCGTGTTTTAACCCCCATCAGGCGAAAAGGGTCGTGTTTAACCCTGTCAGTGCCGGTCAGCGTTGGTCAGAGATTTGGGTTCAGTATGGCCGGGCCTGTGATCCAGGTTCCCAGTCACCTAATTCACCCAAGCTCCATGAAGAACACATATCAATTTAAATCATCATGTGTGAGTTTCTTGGGATCGGACTGATTTGGTAGTGTATGATTCTCAGTCAATTAGTGTGAAATGCAATCTGCTTACACGACATTAAAGGATGTGTTTTCATTACACTTCGACTTTCAGCACTATGTCAAATCATAAGAACAATCAAACACATTACACTATTTCTGTTCTCTTCAAACTATCCTCATTACTATCACTATACTTTGTAAATCTCACTACCATAAAATGCCACTGTATTCCAGTTTTAGCCAACCATAACTGAAACCATAAACATAAACCTGTATAGCATATGTTTGTTTTTAATTTTAATCAGATTCTCCTTATATAAGAGGTAGAGTCAGCAGGGAGATGGTTGAGGAAACCTCACAGCACGATTCTCACACTTAGATTCTTAGAACAGATGGCCAGAAATACAAAGAGCCAACATACAAAAGAAACAGAAAAAGCAGACAGTCATTCTAGATATGCACATTTGAAGAATCTGTGGGCTTTGGGCACTCTGTCTTCTCTAGCACCTTTTATTCCGTGGCTCTTAGTAAAGAATCAGCATGGTATAGCAGCATGGTGCAGCACTGACATTAAAGGATCGATATTTCTAAAAGCATTGCTTTTGAAGTTTAGAAATCTTTTAGGTATGAAAATATTGATGGTCAAAGCTAAAATAAGCCTGATCTCATGACAAAAACATTGCAAAAAATGTATTGCAAGATGCGAAATAGTGTACCTTTTGCGAAATATTCAATGTGAAATGTCAACTGAGTGGAGTTAAAAGAGTATTTGGTGTTCCCCCAGAACAGAGGAACGCACATATGGTGCGTTTTATTTGACGTTGGTTTTGTACGTGTCAGGGCAGTATTGAAATGTGAATTGAAATATCCATTGAGTGGTGCTATGGCTCTAATGTTCTGTAATGTTTTGAAGTGCCCTAATTTTGCCTTTTCAAATATGATCGTTCATGCAGTGTGTCATGTAGCTGTATGTAATCATAACTGTGTACTAAAACGATTAAAACCACTCACAGTTTGGCCACCTCTAGTGTTCATTTACTGTTAAAAACTGCAGTACTTATTGGTCCATATTTTGTGTTTTGCAAAAATGTTCCCACAAGTACGTTTTTGTCATGAGATCAGGTGGTCTAAAATGGCAGTTATGTTAAATAAAACAATTAATTGTTTTCTGTAATTGAAATAAAGCTGATATTGAACAAAAATTAGATTAAAAAAATGACAATCTGAAATGTTGAATTTCTTGAATTAAATTAAAAGAGTGAAATCAATTACCTTGGCAGCTAACTAAAATAAGTTAGTTTAATCACTAGTTAAAACTGAAAAAAAAAAAGAATAAAAACAACCAAAGAATACAATAAAATGACTAAAAAGTACTCTACCAAAATAAAAACAAACGTAATACAACTGGGATATTCTGAAGCTAAGATATGTCAAGAGGCCTCTTGGGCCCCAAACAGGGCATTTGTACCATCCCAAGCCAAATGAGCCCCCCCCATGTCTCTATGATATATTAGATATGGCTGGGGTCACAGGGTCTGAACTGTCTGTAGATATAAGATGTTACTGCATGTTTTGTAACAGGAAATTGTATGCATTCTTAGAAAAGTAATGGCGTTCTATATGCTTGTAGCAAAAATACTGAAAAATTAGTTCCCTCTTCAGTCTGTTCACCAAAAAGTTATACCAAAGATTCAAAACATAGTCAGAATTTTGCTTCAATAAAAGTTTCAAGTCCATCCAGAACTATCTGTCCTCAAACTCAGCATAGCGTATAGTAGTGTGCGTATTATATGATCCCTACAGAACATATTAGATCTTTCCAGCATGTGCCTGGTCTGCTTACATACATTAAGAGCCAATGACACATTACCTGCAGTTCTCAGAAAGCCTCATGCACCCACACAGCTGTTAATGAGATGCATCCATTAGAACGTGGCAGCCTCCCGCTCACAGACAGACGCTAAGAGAGGCCCAGTCTTTGTAATATACACACTAATATGAGCTGCTTTTAACTAGGTTAGATAAGACCGGTGGGCAGCTGTTGAAACAATGTTCAGATCTTTTTGTCCAACTAGAGCTGTTGGATTGTGTAATGTTATTATGAGATTGCCCAACATAACCTGTAAGATATTTCTGTATCATTTAACAGCATTAAATGACAAATCTACAAATTCGACTAACGCCCAAATTGAAATGTGTCTTTGATAAGGAACACGACTGAATGAGTCTCTCGATGAAGAGCATACTGTAACGTCCTGTGTGCATGTTTCAGAAAACAGACAGCTGTAATATAAGTTACAACTTGACAGCACCAACAGGGGATCTGAGTGACTTAGACTACTGACAAATACCAGTGGAGACATGTGATACTCAAGCCAGCTGTATCCTTCCAGCTCTGAATCTGCCAACATATAGATCATGAACATGATATATCATAACTGTGTGATGTTGGGTTATTTTTCCAGTGCAGGGTCGTTTTTGTGCTAACCAGCTGTTTGGTTAGTAGCTGGGTCAATCCCAATTTGGTTTGGTTTATATTTATCCTACCGCTGGCTTGCCGAAATAACCCAAATTGGGTTGTTTTAACCCAGGAGTTACAGCCCTTTCACACTAAAAGTAAAATTGATAAGCCTTCACCCGAGAGAAATGGAAATGTACAGTAGAGCATGCAGCTCAAATTGCTGCCAGTCAATTAATGGGAAAACAGAACAACTCTGCTGTTTTCTTGTAAATTAAAAAGTAACGCATTACTTTATTAATCACTTGACAAAAAGTGCATTAATTGCAATGGTAACACTTAAGTTACTGTACCAGTGCAACTAGTTCAGTAGTTAACATTAGTTATCAACATTATTTAAAGGAACAGTTCACCCAAATTATTAACCAGGCTATTTTGGGTCACCATTGACTTATCAGAAATAATAATAATATTAATAATATTAAATAATAATAATAATATTAACAAAGATGATGCAATTACCTAACACTGTTAATTAGCGATACAAGTCTATTGACTAAATAAACTAAACTAAGCAGCATATATTATCAGCTTATTATCAGCAAATTAATTCATTAATAGTTAGATACAGTATGTTACTGTCTAAAACCCTATCAGGTCAAATTTAATCAAATGTACCCAGTAAATTATTATTTATACTTAGGTATTACAGACTTTGACAGTTGTCAAAAGACAATACTTACTGGTCCTGAAGTCTGAAATCAGAGTTCTCAGCAGAGATCTGGCCTGTCACTGGATGTATAAATGTAGTTGTCCTCTGGTTATGGCTACAGATAAGACAAAAACAAATCGCATTAGCATGCTGATTATAGCGCTCCCCTGCAGCAAAAATGCATATCACCCTCTGAACATCGGCATAATCAACGCCTTGGTTTTTCTCAAACATGTCCATCACAAAACAAATCACACACATCACTGATAATCACTGTGTTCGCCTCTTTAATCATGCCGTTTACACATTAACCATCGATTAACGCACATACACATAATAACATAATATCATATTTAATAGTACAAACAAGGAAGAAAGGTATAACCGCAAAAGATCTATACTCTGCATGACATGTAGTCACGCATTGTCTCTAATGCGCTCCATGTATTCAACGAGAGACTAAATAGCTTGCTTGCATATGTAATCAAAGATACGCTACAATCTATGTCTGAGCAGATAAAAAGCACCTTTCAAATCTGTTTGCAGTGTGTTGAAGAAAGATGCTGTATGGAAGAGGAACACTAAAGTAGCATGCTGCAAACTCAGTCGCGTAACTTCTCAACACACGTCTCACGAACTGCTTGTATGACAGCTGCAATCACTTTAGAAGGCCATATCAGTGCAATAGTGCCCGCCTACTTTTTCTACAACTTCGGTTCCTTGGATCTTCTCACATGAAAAAATACTAGTTATTTATAGTAAATTACTATAAATATTATTAGTAAAGTACTTGAATGAATTCATTTTTTGTGGTAATTCTATAGTTGCTGTGGTAATATTACTTGACCCAATACCGTACTAGTTTTCTACAACTATAGGGTGTATTCTATTACAATTCACTACAGTTTGCTGTCATATGTAAGTATTTTGAGAGAATAGGAAGCTGACCTGATAATATCATCTGCAGCACTTTAGAATAGTAGACTGAACCCAAAGCATTCTTTTAATGCAACTTGATTATCCCAGTTCTCTGATTTTAGGAAATTGTTCTGCAGAATCATGGGTAATGTAGTTTTTAACGAGAATACCCACAATTCCCACACGACAAAAGCTTAAATAACGCATCTGGTGGTCTCAACAAAAATAATCTTTTTACATTAACCTTGTAGCTCTTTAATGGTTTCAAAATCAATTCTCCTATGTGTCACATTCAGTGTCTGTTTATGGTTACGTTTATGGTCTGTTTAGTTTCATTTTAACGTCTTCATGTTTTGGTTTAATTTTATTAGTTCCTGTTTGCCCTTATTTGGTTCTTCCTGAGCTCTTTTTGCGCTCTCCTTTGCTTAAGGACACAACGTAACACTATGGAGAAAATGAATGGGATTTTTCCTTCCAGAACCCGAATGATTCTTGGTATATTGTACACGCAGTCTTTGAGCTAACTAAAAAATGTAGACTGAAAAAATATGAAGGAGCGCTGTTCTGCTGTAATAAAGAGCCAAGAAAAATTCAGCCTTGGAGAATGTTGTAGTATTTAACCATAGCACAGGAAGCTCACTGGTCTCTGAGAGATAAAGCATGTAGTGTCAGACATGACTCCACCGCCATCTACTCCCACGCTACGTCCTGAACATTTGGCAGACAAGCCGTAGAGAAGAGCCATAGTAAGAGCTCACAAAAGCAATTATTAAATAAAATCTCATTAAAACTGAGTAGAAGACATTAAATGTAGTGTATTGACATTCTAAAAACTGGTGTTGATTTATCTTTTCCTTCAAAATACCAGCTAGTTTTTAAATGGATACAAACTGACCTCAAAGCCTTTTATGTAAAACACTCTCTATCTGGACAGGAATGCTTTGAAGTGTGCATCTAAACATGTGTAAACACGTGAACTCAACACACTTTTACACTTCCACAGAGGCAGAGGGAGATAGAGGTGAGGTCAGAGCGCATTGTTTCCTTTCCAGTCGCTCCTATATATTTAAAGACCGTAATTCACTGCATGGAGATGCCACACAGGTTGCGGTGACTATATAAGCTTTATGGTTGTTTGTAATGGAGCTCTTTAAAATTCTGGCTGACAGCCTGCGGTAAGTAAAGGATTTGTGTGCACAAACATGGTGTGCATCCTTGACAAGAGCCCCCCAGATCTCTATAATCACCACACCTGTTAAGACTCATGTGATCACGTAAAAATACTCACTATGTAAGTTCAACCTTATCTTATACATTTAGGCCGGGCTACACCATTATGCAAAACAAACAAAATTTACTCAATTATCAAATTTAAAAGGCTGCATACATCCACTTAATAACATTTTTACATTTTAATTTCATTAAATTAAATTAAAATTAATTTCATTAAATTAAATATGATATAATTTAAAATAAATCTAATTAAATAAATGTTGTATGCACAGCGATTTTACAGTAAAGTACAGCTATTGTTCTTGTACAAAACAAA
>JAUYWG010000055.1:9350590-9377370 GCA_034779775.1 Enteromius afrohamiltoni
TCGGATTAACTTGTCTTCAGAAGCAGAGGTTACTCTTGGTCTTCCTTTCCTGGGTCGGTCCTCATGTGTGCCAGTTTGTTGTAGCGTTTGATGGTTTTTGCGACTCCACTTGGGGACACAATTAAAGTTTTTGCAATTTTCCGGACTAACTGACCTTCATTTCTTAAAGTAATGATAGCCACATTTATATATTCATATTTTATAAATATATGCCTGTTTATACTCTTCCATAATTTTTATAAATATATAAATTAGGGATGTAACGGTATTGTAAATACCGTATATCAATTTTTTTTCTGAAGAAAGTTTGCTCAGGCGAATGGAGCGAACGGGAGGTAGCAGGAACTACAATTCCCATCAGCCCAGGCGTGCCCATCATTCTTTGCAGTCTGTTGTTGTCGCTACAGGTCAGTGTTGCCAACTTAGCGACTTTTCAGACCTCCTTGGTGACATTTTTCCCTAAAAGAGACTAATTTTTTAGAGTCTCTTAATTAGTTTTGTTTTTTATGTAAATGATTCAATAAATACCGTACCGTGCCATTCATACCGTGGTATTATCGCACCGTGAAATTTTGATACCGTTACATTCCTAATATAAATATATTATACACACACACACACATGCATACACATACATATTCATAAAAAAAGTACACATATATTACACAAACTATTATTGTTGAATTCAGTTATTGAATATTATGATTAATCTATTTGACAGGCCTAATTAAAAATAAACTATCCTAGTAAAGTATCCTTCTTGAGTAAATGTATATATTTTTAATGCTTTGATATTACTGAAGAGAACACAAGACAAATATGCAGTAGTGCATCCATTTTCCGGTCATGTGCCACATGTTGTTGCTGCTAAAAATTCCCAATAGGTACATTCCAAAATCAAAATACTCCTACCTTAAATAGTAGTGTAGTCCCAAGCAGCACTGGAAACAGTTGCTTAGCATGTTTTACCCCTTAGTGGATTCAAGACTTGACAATATCCCTTTGCTGTAGCATCTACTGTCCTCAAATAGAAATAAAAATGTTCCAGTTCACTGGCTGCATGTCCACTCGTTACAGAGAAAGAGACACAAATGAGTCCGAGGCTCTCACAAATCACATATCCACACATCTGGATCATCCCTCTGATCTTTGATCCCCTCAATCTTCTGACAGCACTGGATAAATCACGGAGCCGCGTCAGAACGTAAATTACAAGGCAGGATCCAGCTCAGATGAGCGTGGGACTTTTTTTAGCCCTCTTTTGGGGTCTCAGCATGGCCTCTCTGGGACCCATGCTGAATTGTGATTGGTTTGTGCCGTGCCTAGAGATGCAGATGCGCTCCAAGCGCAAATTCTGCTTTTTTGTAAATGGCACAGATAATAACACAAAGACACTGCTGCAAGTTTTGCATGAAGAGCTGCATTTATAATCAGCTGTGATATTACACTGCATATAGAAAAGGACTCTGATGACTGCACAATGACAATCAAAGAGCCATCAGGTACACTTAACAGACTGACTGATAGATTATGTTGGTGAGGACTGAGACAAGGAACACAATACAACTGTCAATCAATTCATAGATCCAGGTAAGTTATACAGTATGCTTTCATATAAATGAGGTCAGACTGGCAGTCATATACATGCAAGGATACATACACATAAAAATATTGCAAGAACATCGTTTGATAATATATATATATATCTATATATATTTTTTTTTTTTTTTTTTTTTTTTTTTAAAGTAAATATACTGTACATTTATTGCAAATTTGTAAGTGGATTTATTTTGTGATATTGAGCAGCTTTAATTGTCCTGTTTTTACATGGATACTTACCGAAACACTAAATTAATGTATATATATGCACACACACACACACACAAGTAAATGTAAATGCATATAAATCTTTTCTAAATATATACTGCATGTGTGTGTGTATTTATATATACCTAGTAAATATACACAGACTACATGCATATATTAAGTAAACATTTTATAAACCTGTATCATGTATGCAATCAATCACAATTAATCATTTGACAGCACTAGTGTTTATTAATCCTCGTTAACTTTAATAAAAATAAAATGACCATGGAGATTTAAAGAAATTGATTTTCTGGGAAAACGGCCGGTTAAATAGTTCAGCCACAATTACGCTAAATTAGCTACTCACTGATTTTTGCAATTAACCAATCAGAATCAAGCATTCGAGAGTAATAATTAACAGCAACAACTCATACTTATTGTTTTTCGCATCACATTATCTGCTAAGGCCAACTAACCTAACCAAACCAAAATAACAATCCTTAAAGAAACTTAAACTCAAACTTGTAGTCCTGCAATGATGAACCGATACTCAACATCAACATAAAAACACAGCAAAGCATTATCAGGTGGACCAAAACCAGGCCATACTCATATGTTGGTTAAATAAACTCTAGAAAAGTAGGCGTTTTTATAACAACAATTGGAGTTATACTGAGTTTTCCAGTAAATAGGGAGGGGAAAGTGAAAGGCAAACACATGGGCAGTTATTAGTGAAGCAACTCATAATGATGGGTTTGGTATAATTACCTCAATGCAGGAATAAACCTATAATAAAGACTATAATAAAGCAACCCCTGCTGTCCTCTGAAGCTACTCTAAAATGCAAACAAACTCCAAACTAGCAGTCCGAAATGCATCCGAGCCAAGGGCCTGCACTGAGTAAATAATAAAAGAATAATTTCTGTCCTTTCCAAGCTATTTGGAAACACTAAGTTACGAGGAACTTGCACAAGTATTTGGCTTCGAGATAGGAATGCTGCCACTGGTATTCAAGAAATACTAAACCTTCATTCAGGAGGACAATGAAATATGGAGGCATGCTGTCTGTCAGTGAAGCACACGATACAACTTCACACAGAGATAGAAGGAAGCTAAAGCAACAGCGGGCAAAGTATTTATGACATGTTTGCATGCATCACGTCTTCGCTTCCCCAGAACTCGCTCGCCTTTCCAGTTCAACTGGACCTGTTGGAATTCCTCAATGTCTTGACATAAATAAAGCAGTTAATTCATTCCCATCTCGACGTAATCCCCGCCGCAGACGCACGTGGTTTAGATTTAATCTAGTATTATCCAACGAAAACCTGCCAAACGGTTTCAGCATCAACTGTCAGGCAGATCCATCCTGAAATGACCCCTCTGCAGCATGCTATGGAGATTCCCCATTAAAAAGTGCAAAATCTGTAAACATATGCAAACTCCTATGGTGATCTAATATAAAACAGGAAGGCCAACCCACCTGTAGGGCACGTGGTAAAAGGGGTGAGCAGGATGAGGTTGGTAATGGTTGGTATATCCTGACATGTTCAATCCAAACAGCTCCAAACTTCCAACTGAATGACTGACACTTACTGAAAGTCCAGTTCTGCTTTCATTTCAGGAGGAAAACACTGCAGGAACGGATCGGTCCGAGTAAAGGGAAAGAGTCCCAAGAAGAGCCCTAATGGAATAGTTCCAGAATCTCAATCTCGTCCGTTTCTCGAGAGAGAGAGAAAGAGAGCAGCAGAGATGTTTCAGAGCTCCATGGCCGTCAGAACGCAGAACAGGTCAAACCAGCGCGTTTCGCCGCTATAGCGGGCAGAGGCGCAAACATCGTGATTTTGCTGTCTGTGTGGAGTCTCCTATCTCCGACGCTCCTGTTTCCTCACCGGCTCACACAGTCACCAGCCTGGGCGAACACACACACACACATACACACCAGTCTTCTGCTCTGACGTACCGCTGCACACACTCACAGGGAGGAGGGAGAGAGGAAGGGAGGGGTGAAGAGAGCGAACCTGCTCTGTTTGAATCTCTGCCTGACTCTGTCATAGACAGGATGTGCAGTTTTTTAGGGAGGAAAGAGACTGAGCAGAGGTTTTGGGACAAAATTCTAAATTGTTTACTTCACAGACATGGCGCTGTTCACTTTCTTTCTTTCTTTTCCTTTTGTATGTAAACATACATTGTAATGTCATAAATCGATCTTGCGATATGCAAAACTTCAGCTTTATCCTCAAACTTTCAAAAAAACGCATTCAGATCTGCCTCCATCCAGTGATCAACTGAAAGATAGAACTAAATCCCCTAATCTATTTACTCAGATTGATTTCAAAATATAGCTTTTACTGCGTCCTTTAGACGTAGATTCAATCTTTATGAGCTCCACGCTGGCACTAGAAAGTAGCAAATGATCTCATTTAGGCCTTGACTGGAGCTGAATGAGAAATTAAGTGAATTATGTGAAAGTTAAAACTTTGGCTCCACAAGGCAGTGATTAAAACAGTAGAAGATAAGTCATAGTCCATCTTCTCCAAAGATATGCTTTGTTTTTAGTTGGAGTCAGCACAAAGAAAGCATTAAAATAACTCCTCCACGCATTCATTCTTGCTTACCCTTACGAAATAGGACAGTATACATTTAGCCTACTTTTTATGTACTTCTTTTATGTACTTTTTATGTAATTTATACTTAAAAAATGTAATTGAAGTATACTTGACTTATACTTTCTCCATTTTTCTGAGCTATAGGCCTTGTGCTAATACACATCTTTACAGAATTAAAAAAAACACAAGTGAAGAAGAAACAATAGATGGTTCCACATGTTATCTAACACACTCATCTGACATAAAAAAGCATCAGAACGTTGTTTAACGTTATAGAATAAAATGTCAGAGTTTAAAACGTTTACTGAGACTATACTTTAAAGCGTACTAAACTGATACAATCAGTATCAAGTTCACATTTAGTGTAGTTGCAGTACATGCTAAAACAGTGATGTAAACTAGTTGTGTTTGAAAAGTTTACTATCATTATACTTATATAAGTACACTAGAAAGTGGGCAAATTTAGTCCCAAGGAGTATTGAAATTACACTTACAAGTATACTACAAGTGCACCGATATTTGTATACTTACTACATAAAGTATATATACTTGAACTTTACTTACTGTAAGTATACTTAAAAAGTATTCTACTAAAGTATACTTAAAACTAGGCTTGGGCGGTAATACGGTATTAATGTATAGCGCGGGATCTAAAAATGGTAACTGTATCAGTTTGAATACCGTTATATCATCATAAAAAAATCATCATGCGTATGTGTGATTTTCATCACATGACAGCGTGGAGGAGAAGGAGAGAGGTGGGGAAAGGTGGCGAGTCACGCACTAGAGATCTGCATGGGACGGATTTTTCAGTCCCACTCCCGCAAAAATATACCCGGAGCAGGTTAGCCGTGCAGCGCAAGTTACCATGGCAATGAACACCAATTGAAGCAGAGTTTCTTTCATGGTACCTAAAACCCAGGATTGGTGCAAACTAATCCTAAACTTACCTGGCTAGCCACCTACACCAGCTTCAAGGTACAGGTCCCTGGTCTCGAAAAAGAACACAACTTCTGCAGTTTGGCAGTATTTTGGGTTTCGACCGAACGAGAAGGGAGAGGCGGTAAATACGACGCGTCTCTGCGCAAAAAACATTCTGGATGTTTATGTTCTGACTGTTGTATTTGCACATTTTTCACAATTGCTATTTGTTGCTAATAAAAGTTGTTATTTTGTTATTGTTTCAGTATTAGTGTTTGGTATTCAGTTTCTGAATGGTTTAGGCACAAGCCAACAGTTTGGTGACGCTGTCTGAGTCTTATGTCATAATTTTTTTATTATTCACGGTAATACCGTATACCAGGGTAAAATAGGGAGGCGGTTTGATGGTATCAAAATTTGAAAAAAAAAAAAAATTAAAAAAGTATTCTACTTTTTGGTAAGGATAGTTTTTCGTTGTCTTAAAGTCCTCATGGAATGAAAATTCCTCCTAGACATTTTATAAATGCATATTATATATTGTATTAGTGTGAAGGATCCATGTATGTTTCATATTTTACACTTTTATGAGTTTGTAATGTTGAATTAAAAAGTCCTAATTTTCAGTAAATTCACAAAAAATAACCTTATGTTGTCTTCCTAGAATACAAATGCAGTTTTACAAAACAACCGTACAATATCAGAATGCTCTTTTTTATAGTAATATGCAAAACGGAAAATAATTCTGATATACCAGGTCAAGATGCATTACACTAGATTTGGTCAATGATGGGACTCAAACGAAAAAGAAAACAATAACTTCTGTGATGTTCATACATGTTTATACTGGATTTGTGATGAAAACATCACTTAGATGACTTACAGTTCTTTTTCAAAAAAACGTCCCAGAATTTGAAATACATGAGTGATGGCAGAAAAGTTTATGGCAACAAAGGTTATTACTGAACAACTAAAATGAAACAAAATAACATGCATTTGAAATATCCTTCTTTAAAGAGAAAAGGTCACCCTCTTCTTCATGCATGTGCAATTACATGGAAATCCCAGCTCGGGGTATTGAAGGGCTGACAGAGCTTTATTTAAATCAGTGAGTAAGAGTTAGAGTAATGAGCTAAATTAAAAAAGCCACAGAGCTTAAGCTGGCTATCCCGTGACTGGCACAATTCTCAATCACTACTGACCAGAGCTGAATATCAACAAACACCTAGAGTGTGGTACAGTAAATACACAATACCTCATGATTCAATATGATGCATCATAATATAATGGTAAATGAAACTGCACCACTGTACGTCACGCATTCTCCTTAAAGCTCTGCACGTTACTAACAGTTGTGAGATTTGAATGTGTGGTCTGGTCAATGTTATCTGCTAAAGGGAAGTGTGTTATTAGTGACGTACACACAGCTTATCGGCAGCACACAGCCGTCTGCAGCACATGCAGTCATCAAAGTCATGGGGACATCTTCCCTGATGTGTAAGGATTTGCCCTATAAATCTTACCACCATCCTCTTTCTCTGTGTGTCAACACAGAAACCCAAGCTCACAGAGTTATGACCTTGTGTAGACTATTCTGGTACACCGAACAAGTTCAGACTGGCAGGAGATTATTAAAGGAAAGCAGTATGCTTCAGTAATTCACAAAAATCCCAATTACAAAAACCAATACTAGAGAGAAAAAAAAAAACATTTTTCTACTCAAAGCTGCTGATACCTTGTGATATTTCTCATAGATGAATGGACGGAGCTGTTCTAATATATGCTTTATTGAATGCATCTTCGCTACTGCCATCTCAAGAGCATCTATGAACCAGATATTTTATTCCAGATCTCAGCAGACGCACAGAACTTACTATTAATACATCCAACCACAACATAGCCTGCAGGTCATAACAGCACTATTCTAAATTCAGCATAGTTCGTCAGTGGTATAAGACAAGAGATGTTATTGGACAGGGATATCAATACGGCTGAGATGCAATTCATGTATTGGTTCATGTATTACAGCAAATAACAGATAATGAAATTCAAACTCATAAGTAAATAAATAATGACTGAAGTGCGTATAACCCAAGACTTCTTCTGCAATGTACGGTGGCCCAGTAGTGCACAACACAATTTAAAAAGTAAACAACACAAATGGAATTAACCCTCAACACAAATGGAAATTCTCCCGACCACTAGGGGGCAGTTGGTCTGCAGAAACGGCTATTGTTCGCATGTCACAAATATTCGTGGGCAGTCTGTACCCGTTTGTTTTAACGCTGACTTTTAAACCATCCCCTGACGTTACTTAAGTTTTGCGATGCATTGTCCATTTTGTGGGTCCTACCAACAGAGCTTTACTACCAACACAGCTCACAGTGTACCTTGTTGTGTTGTGAGCTTATGTTTGCTTTTTAAATTGAGTTGTAGTGTACCACCTTAACAATGCATTCAGAATGCAATATCAGTGAGTGTGTGTAACTGGGTCAAAGTTTTTCACAATGGCCATTAAAATGGGCCATGAACCAGTCAATCATATTCTTTCATTAAAGTTGTATTAACTTCCGTTACCTCCTTTAACAAACACTCACTGAACTAGTTAAATAAAAGAAGTGACATTTCAGTGTAATGGAGGGACCAGTCAAAACATCAAAGGTTCAATTTTAAGTTAAATATGGATGCACTAAATCAAAGTTTTCACAGAGCGGACAAATCTCATTTCATAGGCCATGGACTTCACTGAAAAGCTGAAATTGGGATAATCTCTCCCTTTGAAAGGTGTCTGTGGGGAAGATTTTCTTTTAGTTTGTGATGTAAAATTTGGAAAGAAAAAAATGGACATCTGATTCCAATTTGCTTCCTAAGCAAAATAGAGTAAACAGCCTTTCACATCATTTTATTGGAAGCATGCTCGACAAAAAGCACTGCTCGATAGCCCAGGGCTAGCATAAGAGACAGTCTGGACAGTCGACAGAATTGGAGTAGATGTAAACAGATGAGAAAGAAATCAGATTATATTAAATTTGTGCATTAGGTCTTAAAGTGTCTGCAGCCCAATATACAATACTTCTCTCTGTCATTTATGTTAATCAAACAATAAAAAGAGAAAATAACTCACTGCTCTTGACTGAATAACTTCTGTAGTTATTAATACATATTTAATTTATACAGCAAAGACTACCCAATTTTTTAATTTCTGCACCTGAAGCCATCTAGTATTTAAACCTACTATACCTAAAAACTTGGTTGCATATTATTTATATCTCTATTTGATTGTATTTATTAGTGATGTTGCTTAGAATTGGTTTATTCGTTCTTATTTTATTAATTTTGACTGATTATAGGGTCAGTTGACATATTGCAGGACAAAAAAAAAAACATTTCAACCACTGGCCAGAATAGAAAAATTCCCAGAATTGAGCCCTGGGAAGTGACTTTAATTTATGGGCATGATCTACGCAAAGAAACTAAGTGGTGTTTTCAGAGCTTCAATTACATAAACACTGAAAGCCCTTTCATTTACCTTTTAATGGTTTTAAAGAGCTTTGTCTGCGGCGGAAACAGATTGAATTTAATTAAACAGCCTTGCACAATGCATAACATCTCCTACTATTGCCAGGACTGGACCTTGACAGAGGCTCTTAAACAGAGGCCCTCTCTTAATCAGAGTCTACAAATACATAACAATACAATTTAGACTTAAGAAAAGTTTTTAAATCTAGTCTTTTGCTGCATTGTCAATACTTTGCCCTATTATCTGCATCAGTACAACAGTACTACCCAACAAGGCAGGATTTAATGATTCAGAAACAATGAAACAGCCTGGGTGCTATCAAAGAGACTTCAAACAGAAATCATTATGAATAATTCAAAATGCAGAAAGAACAGGCCCCATTTTAGGTTGGATATTCTTCCAGTAGTTTGGTCTTCATACAAAACCTCCCAGTACATACACAGATAATACATCCCAAGGCAATATTAACCAGCAGTACTTCTACGCTTTACACAACCCTGCTTTCTCAAAGCAAATGTGAACATAATCCAAAGAAACCCTGTAACTAAACATAACAGATTTCCACTGGAATCATGTGAGGTGTTACATCACTACAAACATCAAGAACCAGCAGGCCTCATTCTCTCTTTATTAACGACTTAAATTAGTGGCTTGAAGATGATCCATAATCAAGAGAGCCAGAGCATTAATGCTGTGTATCATTTTATCCCAAAACAAACGTCAGATAAGGCTGTTTGAGATTTGCAAACAGGACAACAAACTCTTTGGCCTCATATTGCTTGATGTTTTAGAAATTGTGTACAGATTAAGTACAAAAGATGAACTGCAAATTAGTCTTCATTCTAGGGATGCTCATTTCGGTTATTTCTCGTAACCGACAACCGACGCTCGTTAACCGACTATTAACCGGTTAACTAACAACATTATTTTAAATGACAATTGAATTCAATTAGAAAGGGTAAGCGCACGTGACCCATTAAAATAGTAATATTCGTTTTCTGCGGATTCTTGTACATGCGCAAAAACTAGAAAACAACGGAAGACGAAGAAAACGAAAGAAAAAAAGTTAGCAACAGTGACCCAATTAATATCAACCATGGCAACGTCCACAAAACTAAGTCTTACCACTTTCTGACATGACAGCAGTCCAATCGAGGCGCGAGCTCTTTCATCAAACCTTCATTAACGGACAGCAGCTTTGTGCGGAAAGCGGAGCATATGAATCGCGCACACAAAACTGACGAGATCTAATAAAACTTTCAGATGACGCGCAGCTCATTGCTCCATCACTATGAGTTCCCAAAACACACATAAAAACACCCGGTAACACACGGTGCGTGTTTGTGCTTCAGAGCGGCTCTCTTCAGCAGTGAATGACGTGTCCAGTTCCATTCACACAGCGCGCGTGCTCCGAGAACGCGGTTGTTAGTCCTGAACATTTCCAGGTGAGTTCCGTTACAGAACGCGGTGGTCACTCGCTGTATTAGGACTCAACAACTGTGTTCTGCTGCTGTGTGAATGTGGCCAGTAAAATGAGATTATATATGAGTAGGTAAAATACTGAAATAAATAAAATGACCCTTTAAACCGTTTAACTTATTGTATTAATCTGTAAAAATTCTAATCGGTCAGTTAATGGTTAACCAGTTAAAATGAGCTTCATTCCTAAAACTTTTGCAGCTTTATTTGAATGTAGCGGTTAATTTGGAATAATATCATTTGTAAACTGAAACTCGTTGTTTTTACGATCTCAAGACATCAGAAGAACTGGTACGCTGAAAAAAAATTATTCTGACCCCTTGTTTTGATGAGCTTTTATAATGAACGTAAACACAGGCAGTTTGTTTTAAGTGAATACAATCAAGCAGAATTTTTTAAATATGTTGTCGTGAATTCTCATTAGATATCTAAAAAGTGTTTTTGCACTTAATTTGTATCTTTCTATTGCTGTTTTTTATATTATTTATAAATGTATTGCATTTTCTTTACTGGAATGATTATATTATACATTGCATTTTCTCTTTTTTAATCCTTAATGACTTTTTAGCCCTCGTAAATGTTACATGTTTTTATCTGGTTAATTTCACTGATTTCAATGTGTTATTTAATCCTACTTATTTTTTATTATTAATTTTCAAATTCACTGCCCTTGTTTAAAACAAGTTAATTTCATTCAATTAAAAGTAATTAGAAAAAAATAGGTCTGCGCATGTGCAGACACATTTTTTTTCTGAAGGCGCCAAGGCGGGGGGATTGAACGTGATGCACTCGTTTGAATGCTGCATCCAGCTTTGCATTTTCGGCACACTCAAAAAAATTATTCACCAATACTGTTCAGTTGAATTAAAAAGATATTTTCATTTTAAAAGAACACAAATGATTTTAATTATGTAAGTAGGAAGTGGATTTCCTCTTCCCATCATGCATTGCACAGGGCGGGATAATGATAGTAAATCTTGAAATAAAATGTTTTAGGCATGTTTATTAAGATGACTCGACTGGTAACACTTGTAAATGTTTAATGCTATTTTATATTTCTCTTTAAAAGACCTTCTGCTATGTTGGTGTTTTTGGGGGTGACCATTGTGGTAAAGTGTAGAGCATGTGCTTGGGCACCTGCTAAAACAAAGGTATTATCATAATAATAATAATACTTTAGGCATGCCGTGCATGTATCTAAACCATCTTATGTTTTGCATAAGTTAGCTAATGCCTAAAGATAAGTAAATCAAACATATCTTTTTTTCATTATTTGAGTGTAGAATGATGTCTCCCTATTCATTTATTTTTCATTAATTTTTATATGTAGAAATTAAACGATTAAATTGATCTGGTTGTAAATGATCTGGAGTAAATTCTACTCAAAATATTTTAGCTAAAATTATGAATATAATTAATCTGAAATTGCTGAAAGAGATTAATAAACTCAAACTCAATAAAATATAAGTAAACTCAACTTATAAAATATCAATTTATTCAACTTGAATTAAATATATCTGGATTTAGATACATTTATTCTGTGCAACCCCTTGACATAGTAAAATTAAGTTAATTCAACATAACATTTTTTTCAGTGTACCTTATCCCTAAGTTGATACCCAAATTAAAACTAGCAATACTTTTAGTGCTAAGTGACTAATGACCTTTTAACACTAAGAATGGCAACTATGAAGAGAAGTTTAGCGCTAACTATACACATTATTATACGTATGTTGTTATCATCATAGCTGGTTTGGACTTCCCTGTTTAATTTAACTTCCTTTGGTGTGAAGTTAATAAACATTACATTTGGTACCTGTCACCAATGTTGGACAACTTCCAAAATGTAGTACATTATATAGGCCTTTTACTAGTTAGTTGAAAGTAATTAGTTACATTACAATATTACCGTCTCTGAAATTCTATTACATTCTATTACTTTTATGTTACTTTTGATTTACCTTGACCAAAACTAAAATATCTAGCAAATGAAAATACCTAGATATTAATCTTAAACTATGTTTATATGGGCTAAATTACATTTATATACCAATATATAGGTCTGCATTAGAATCCGAACATCAAGCTTCTTTTTTTTTTTCTCTCTGGTGCTGGAACGACTTGCAGTGTCGATAAATTCTTAAAGGAAAAAAAACGTTACACCATTTTCAAGTTCAAACATATTGTGTTAACGTGCATTATTGAGATTGTAACAGGTAAATTATGATAAAATGACTTTTGTATTGTGCAACTCCCAACACTGCCTGTCACATATGGATATGTTTGCAGTGATGTTACTCCGCAGGTGAACTCAAACTTGTTCAAAATGCTGTTTTGCCAAGCTTTTATAATGAACGCAGGCAGTTTGTAGTGAATACAATCAAGCAGAATTTTTAAATACGTTGACGTGAATTCTCAATAAATATCTAAAAAGCTCTCTAAGTGTTTGTGCACTTCATTTGTATCTTTCTATTGTTGTTTTTTATATTATTTATAAATGTATTGCATTTTCTTTACTGGAATGATTATATTATACATTGCATTTTCTCTTTTTTAATCCTTAAAGACTTTATAGTTCTTTCATTATTTTCCCATTATTTTACATATTTTATTTATTTCACTGCTAAAACAACTTCTGAAATTTTGGAACAGTAAGAAAGATTTTACAATCTAATCTTTCAAATAGCATTGTATTTAACAAGCAAAACAAAACATCTATCAACATTCACTTAACTGTGTGCACCTGTGACCAGTCATCTCTCTTAATAACATTAATTGAACACTGTCCAATCCTGTTTGCCTCCCTAAAAAGTAACCGTAAACAGAATCAGCAGGCTGCAGTCCAGCACACATTCCTAGATACGGCAAGAACACAAGAATGCAGCACACTACGGCTTTAAATGATAAACATGAGTACCAAGCTGCGCCTCAGCTCCTAAACAGTGTTGCAAACAAGTACCTGTCTATTCCTAAAATGTCTCTGTCCCTCTTCGGCCACGCAAACTTCTGTCTGACCGGCACTGTCTCATGAGCAGAGTCCCCTTCGCGACCACAGCAGTTCCCCATTCCTCACCCCGTCTCTGTTCGCGCTTATCTCCTGTCTCTGCCAGGACAGGACACGCGATCTGATGCTGCACTAAGATGCCAATGCTAATGTTTGCAGAGGGCACTAGGAAGCCAACGCCTCCTGTTTTCACAAAGCATGCCTTTAGCTATAGCCTCATCTGCCTCTCAATTTCTCCTTTGTCCCGCCACCTCCGACTAGTGTTCTGTCCTGCAGAACCCACCGCACAGCCCACAGCCACTGATATCCATCCCAAGCAGACATGAAAGAGCACACTGTTCCATATGAATGCATGCATGCTGTGAGACAAAGACAAACATCTAACAAGTGATTTACTCTGACCTTGAAAAAAAGAAATCAAAAGGACGCTTGATTTAGATTTTTTTTTTTGTCGGTCATGCACTGCCAAAAAAGAGCCTTTTGAGGTTTTCAATTCAGAAATTACCATCTGGAAGATTCAGGTAATAGAGAGCAGCAGCCTGTGGTGCAGTTTGTGAGCCTGATAATCCAGAGAAGGTGACCTGCTAGATGGAGGTGGAGTGCCCTCTACCCAGCATCACATATGGGACAAGGTTGAAAAGATAAAAAACTAAAATCTTCTAATCAGACCCTCTCTCTGTCTTTTTGTGGGTCATTTAATTGACCTGCCTTGACAGTCTGGGGAAGTTCTGACAGTATCTTCAATCACAAACAAGCTCATGATACTGTACATATTTAGCTCAGTAGCGTTCTTTCTCTGCTCAAGAAAATACTGTGATACTATCTTTTTTTTGTGGTGTGGAAGTTATGTCCAGTATCGTTATCTGCAGTAATAAAGGTAACACTTAGGGACAAATTATTACTAGTACTACACATTACTAGTATATTGGCTGTTTATTAGTTCTGCCAAAGCAATTATTCTGCACAATCATATTCTACATCCCTCGTCCTACCCAATACCTAAACTTAAAGGGGTCATACAAACCCAGTTTTCCACAAGCTAATATGATTCTTTAGGGTCTTAATGGAACGTTTATAATATAGTTTGTTTTAAAATTACTCAAAGATAGTGGAAAAAATGCTAGTTTACCCCGTCATAAACAGCTCTTTTGAAATCACTCGGTTCTGTGGACTTCCCCTTTAAATCTTCACGAGCTCCGCTGACCCCGCCCCTCTTTTCCGAAGCTCTCAGAGGATCTTTTTTTAGCCGTATTGATAGAGAAACTTGCTAATTAGCACGTTATTAGGAAAGGCGATTTGCAAAGATTCATTAAAAGACATTATACTCACTGCTTCTGTAGGTGAGGCTGGATCATGAATGACTTGTGTGAACATAAATGCATTCCGGTTGATCAAGGGGGCGTTTCCCTTCAGAAACGTAACGTTAATCCTCTGCGTCTTCAGTCGCTCAGATGTCGGTGGTAAAGGACTACTGCTATGTTCATTAATACATTTAACAACAAAACACCTCAATCGCTTAGGACGGTCTGATGACGGCTCACTCAGGGCGGGTCTGAGGTAAGACACCATCAATCAACTATTGTGGGTGTGGCCTCTGTCAGTGTGATGCCACACCCACATGCATTTGAAAATGGCTTGATTTCAGACGGGGCAACTTATTTTTATTAAATCAAAAGAAAACTACCTGATGATCTTTATCATAGGGTGGTTGTGTATACACTCCCAACACACATTTCAATCCAGACAGCTTGAAAAAGTGCATGTACCGCCGTATGACCCCTTTAACCACTACAATAAATAATACTTATAAGCAGGAAAAGGTTTATCGAGGCCATAGTTGATGGTTTGTTTAAAGCAAGGATTTGCTTTTAAACTAATATCTACTTCTCAAATATGTAATAAAAAATTAAGTTATAGACGGAAATAAATGCATGAACATTATCAATATGTAATTAAGTACGTTTGAGGACTTTTTACTTTCTTCCACTGATGATGCCTGATGAATAAATTATTATTTATTTTTTTAATATGTACATCAGCTCTTATCTGGGTAACACTTTATTTTATGGCTGCACCTATTAGTGTTTATTGGCATGTATATTACTAGAATATTAGCCATTTATTAGCGCTAATTAAGTACATATTAATGCCTTACTCTACATCCCTAAACCCAGCCAATGACGAAACTTAACAACTACCTTACTAACTATTAATAAGCAGCAAATTAAGAATTGATAAAGGGAAAAGTTAGAGTTAATACGTGTTACCTATTTGAAAGTGTTACCGTATTCATTTCTTTTCAAATTGTGAATGATAGTTTAGATAGTCCGGAGATCATAAAGCCTACATTTTGTATATTTATGATAGAACATGTATTTACTGTATTCATCCTCAGTATTCCTGTCTGTATGAGAACTACAAGTTGTCACAGCCTCGGTGATCTAACGCATCAAAAGCTGCAATCTGAGTTATTTGCTTTCTGAAAGACATAGAAATAAACACAACTGAATTGTCTGAAATGTCTAATTGTCTTCAAAAGCACTGAATAGGGCGTGCTGAATAATGAGCGAGTTCCTCATACTTATCATCTCTCAATCTCCCTCATTTCACTGCTCGCCATCTAAAAATTCTCTTCTTTAAGGTCACATAAGTTGTCACACAAGTTTTAAAAAACTCTAGATACTGTACACGCAGACTTAAACACAGATTTAGAATAACACAAGCCAAACGTAACTCTCAAACTCCCCGTAGATGCTGGAGATGCAAGTCGGGTGTAACAGTAAAGACAGGATCTGAGAATCAAGTTACAAGGACAATGTGCTCAGTGGATTTCTCCCACTCTCACAGCCTGGAGGCACATTAATATGTAATAGCTCAGGAAAGCTCACTCATCTTTATCATAAAGAGATTCATTAATATGAACCGCACTGTGCTGCTTGGCTCACGCCCCCTTTAGGCCAGAGAAACATCCTTGTTTCATATCCTAAGGCTGTGCATGATTAATCATTTAGTTGCTATGGAACTGGAATTCAACCACAAACAGTTCAGAACAAAAATTAAATAAAGCATGTATTTGTGGTTACACTACACTCACGGGATACTCTTATATGATTGTACAACTGAAATGGTCTGTAATATCCATAACATTAACATTATCAATACCTGTTGAAAACCAAAAAGGTGACTCACTGAGAATACACAGTGTCAGATTCCCATACACACCCCCTGCTGACTGCCGGGGTAACTACAGTTCAACTGATATGTACTGTATTGCACGCTCGGCTGGGCATCACTGTGTTTAACAAAAACACTAAAACACTTGCTTCTGTGAGAATTTGCAAAGTTCATAGCAATGATTTTCAAGAGCTTTGTTTGAACTAGCAGCTAGCTCCTTTAGCACATCTGCACTTGTTTGCAAAACTGCACTCCATTTCCCAACCCTAAAATAAACCATGGTTGGTCATGAAATGTGTTAGCCTGGCTTTAAAGCTCATAGGAGCTTAGTCTGGCCAAGCTACCTTACTACCCGCCTTCTGGGAGGCGGGCTTAACCTGCCTCCATCAGATGCCTCTGTATACCACTGGACGAATCTACAACCAATCAGACCACTCATTCCGATGATGCATGTGTAGCGGCGGAACCTGAAGACACCGTAATCAATTGTAGCTAGCTTCATTGAAGCAGGAAAATGTATTTACCTACTTTAATTACTTCTGCTCCATTTTCAAAGAAAACCTGTCACGAAAATTTCTCAAAACGGTCGAACGATTGTTGCTGCTCGGTACACGCCATGTTTGAAAGCCGGTATGGTTTCGGGCCGCAGAACTGCTGCGTCATCGCGTGACACCTGCCTTAGTTGTGCCGGGGTGCTTGTTTCTCATTGGCTCCCACTTTTTTGGGAAGGGAAATGCTCTAAAACGGCAGCTTTGCCAAACTAACTTTGCTCGCGAAATAAAATGTAGCGTCATGTGTCAATGTGTAGTATTTGGACAAAATTGCAGTGACCTTATCAGTGATTAATCCAAACTGAAAATAGAAAAGCTGGCTTTAATGAATTATTGCTTAATTGCATCTCACCCAACTGATTAAAAAACGAGGACCAATCCTAATATTTTCTTGTTTGGAGAAAAGAAAACAGTGCAGATAATAATCTTGTAACATACTACCTGAAAAAAACAACAACAGATCAGCGTAAACCAACACCAAGTTGAAAAAAAATCTAATATAATGCAAAGTAAGCAGTTTCACTGCAAAGGCTCATGTAGTAGCAAGAAGGTGTTTTCACTGAATACAATCCCATTATGCACTATATCAGGGGGAAAAAATACAAATCCAAGATGGCAGAGGCAGGGAGAGGAAGTACAGTAATGTTTAAAAGCTTAGGGTCAGCAATATCCATTAATATATATATATATATATATATATTAAAATAATACATTGATCGATGTTAAAATTATACTCATCACAAGAAATACTCTACAAAGAAAATCTGACTTGTTGAGAAAACTAAACAAATACTAGCCAATCATGATTCTATTCAGTTTTAGAAGGTAAAATCATGGTAATAGTTCACTATATCTGTTTTAATGAAAAATTGGGGAGAATAAAAGACTCTAACCTCTAACTACTGTATATTTACTAATATTCTTATATATAAATATACTTAACATATAAACCTATTTTTCATGAAAATATGCATGCATTTGTATTTATATTTACATAATAAACATAATAAAACAGTATACACACATATTATATAAACATGTGATTAATCGTGATTAATCATTTGACAGCACTAATAAATATAGAGGTAATATCATATTGTTGCCAGACATTTACACACATTTAAGATTGCTATTGACCCAAGGACAGTTACAATGCTGAATTAACGGCAGCGATAACAAGACACAATGTACTTCATTCAGCGCTGCCAGTATTTTTCACAGCCCATCTCTCATGTTAATATGCTGGATCCTCCATCATATCCACCTCCAACAATCACTGGTCATCATTCTTCAGCCTTCCCCAGAGAAGGGAATGGAAAAGGTCAGGACAACAATGATCGTATTAAATCCATCAAACCTTAAGTAAAGCCACATTCCCTCTCAAATATTACACCTCGCTTACAGGAACTTGTTAAAGTTAATTATTTACTTGATCCACAGGAGCAAAAGTTTATTGCACAGGGTTTTTTTGTTGCATGATCAGGCACCGCCTATTTCTGGATGCCCAAATGTCATTGGTGGCCGGCATAACTAATCATAGGTTTTGAAAATATGATCACAACATCTCAGTTCTCTGCCATGAACGCGATTCAACCGCTGGAATGTTTGTTAAATTAATTTCCTGTTGAGGCCATGAGAGTTTAACAAATTTGAAATACTGCCACAACAGATTCTGGTCCTTGCTCGAAAGCTGGGCTCGAGCTGATGTTATACTGTGTGACATACCGCTCTGAAACTCATAATAATCGAATCGTACCAAATGTTTTGAAATGTTTCACCGTTTGCCTTTATATACCGTATTACAATCTTCTCTGAATAGATTCATACAACTTCTAAATAGCCTGCATCTAAATGCTGTCTATGAGAAGTTCTCCCAGTTCTTACTGCAGGAGAAAAAACTGGCTTTTCACTCTTCTCTATAAAACTGAACGCAGTGCTTTGATAATATTCAAGTCAGGTACTGGTCAGGGCAGATGATAAAGTTCATCTTGGTGCTCCAACTGAGCAGGTTTTATGATCATGACACCGTATGCAGCTCCTTCAAGGATGCTGGCTTCGTGAAGTTCTCAGTTGTCGTTTTTACTGCGAGGCGCGGGGTCTTCGAGGTGAATACTGAGCTTTTGGGTGTTGTTTGGACAGAATCCTTAGCTGTCAATGGTCCCTATCATTGATTTTCAGGTTTATCCACTATTCTGCTTTGATCATAGAGTCTGGCCATGCTTTATGTGAGCATTGTTCTTAAAACATGAAACCATTAAGCTGTTAAAATTAGAGAAGCTCCTGCTAAACAGGTTCCTATGATTAGCATTTCTGAGGAGTCACCCACTTGGCACATATACCGAAAAACAACCTAGACAATATAGATAACCCAGTAACTCTTTGTTTCATTCATCTGTTTGTTCCCTAATCACACTACAGATTCAGTCAGGTGCTACAGTACAGTAGCAAGTCACTACTGCATCCTGTTTGTCTCTATTCAAACAAGCTCCACCCATGCATGATCCTCAAACAGACACGTGAACGTCATGTGATGCATTTTAGATTTTTAGATCTGAGTGTCTTCTGCTCTTTTCCAAACTCAAGACCACAGCTCTGACTGCATGTACAGTATATGATCAGCATATGTGCAGTGTGTCTAATACCAGCTTCGTGGCTAAATCAGCACTTCACGCGTTAAAAATCTAGACAGCCTGACAGTGACTCCAACTACATTTGTTCAGAGATCTCTTCTAGACCCTGAGCCAGCTCTAAGGATATGAAAAATCCCTAGGAGAGACTGACAATCAAATACGGAGCACTACAAGATGCACTGCTATGGCCAGAGGTTTTAAAACCAAGCAGCCATCCATAATTACAGCAGAAATATTAACGATAGACTGCAGACAAAATGATGTCATTTCAATAGGAATCCACGCTAGCAAGAATTCCGCATGACTTCTCCACCCAGATTTTGCATCAGATTCGGTTGGTCTGCGAGTTTCTCTAAAGCAACTGGACCTTATAAGAACCACTGATCCACAGCAAATCTATTCATCTGCAGCAAACAAACACCTGCAAAGGAAGACTTTTAGACTTGCAAAATTGTGTAACTTGCATATTCATAACGTATAACTATTTTTAGTCATACAGCCCACAGCAAGTATTTCAAACTTACCGGTGTGCATGAAGCATGCTCTAAAAGCATCCAGCATTTTGGTGAATGATGGCAGGCTACAGTACATGACACATCAACTGTAAATTAAAAAGGGGTGTGCACACCCGTTCTGTAGACTTTGTACTTGAATGCCAGTTTATAAAGACAATAACTGTGCATGCATTGTAGATAACCTTTGATACTCCTCGTGCATAATTCCCAGTGTCTCAGTGTTCATTTGTTTGCTGATCCGTAGCAAGACCACTAGCACAGCCATATTAAGCCCGCTTATGACCTGTAATTCACCTGACGCACTACAGGACCGCAGCGAGGTGTAATTACTATAAACACATCCACTTACTCAATAAAGAAACTCGCTCCTTCTTTCGTAAACCCTTCCTCCCAACCTGTGGGTAGATCTAGGAGGCAATAAAAAAACAGCACGTTTGAGAAACTTTTAGCATTCAATTATTATTTATGCATTAACGCTTAAATACTGAAATGGGAACAAAAGCCTAAATGCACTTACCGGATCGGATCATGTGTCCAGAATTGACAGGTTCACCAGTGCAGGGATGGAGCCAAGAAGTGCTTCTTGTCTCATCGCTGCCAGGAAAACAAACCACCTGTTAGCGATGCATTTGGCTGGGAAACACTCGAACGGTATGAGAAAAAAAATCTTTCTAATGCAATAGTAAACATGTATCCTCACTCTGTGAAAAAGACCCTGCCGTCCCCGCACACCCCATAAGAGTAGTTCTCAGGTAAGGTGTCCCGCCGGAGCGGCGCCGCCATTATTCCCGTGTAAAGTCCTGTCTACCTCATATTCCCTCCTCGCTGTCCTCCCTTCTCAGCGATCAGCGCTCGGGCAAAAGGCGATTAAAGGGGAGGGCTAACTTTGCACTTGGCTTTCAGGGAGTAAGGTTGGCCGACAGAAAATATTAAATCCTTACGATACAGATTATCGTGCTGCAACGTAGGGAAAATCATTTCTCTCGATCTTGAGACATCATAATAATGTTGTTGTTTTTGTCAAAACAGATTTAGTCCATTTTTGTCTGGATGTATATCGCATTGTAGTGCATGGTGTTCCAATAAATTCAATGTTCCCTATTAATGTTTTGCAATGCACTGATTATTTATTGTATATAGATTGTGTGTTATTTGTGTGGTTCTTGCAGAATAGCCCGTGGGTTGCCAGGTCCGTGTATTATAAACGTATACAGTTTACCGCTTCCTTTTCATAGATGTACACTAATTTAGGTTTGTTAAAGGTTCTGCAAGTTTTGTGGCATTTAAAAATTATTTTATTTATTTATTTATTTTTAATCGGAAAGACACTGAAAAAGGAGTGCCTTTGGGCTATTAAAATTACAATAATACTGATTATTCCCCTCGCAATGAATGTAGTTCTATTCATTATTTGTGATGCATTTATTTATTTATATTTAATCTTATTTCTACTACTTCAGCTGTCCATTTCCTTAGTGTTTCCATAGAAAATACCCAGATCGCCTTACATTGTTTTACTGAAGTTTAACAAATAGACAGTTGTTAGCTTAAGTTATTTCTTCTTGATCCACTTAAAATGACTTCAAGCATTCTGGGTTAGCAGGTTGTTACGGTCATATTAAACATATGTTAACCAGTTAATTTCATAATTTCAAAACATACACATAAATAAAAGGGCTTTAAATTATTGATATTTCATGTATTCGTTGTTATTTAGATAGAAGACAGTCCAGTAAAAAAATAAAAAGCTTTATACATACAGACATGATTTGGTAACAAACTGTAGTTTAACAATTTTGAGAAAGCAAAAGAAATATGTCAGTGTAATATGTCCATCATATATTCATATAAACATTTTGTAGTTCAATTAAAATACAAAATGATCATTTTATCAAACTGATCGCGGCACCACTGCTCCTTCAAACATTTTCTTGTTGATCTTCATAGCAGACAATGATTATTTGCCAGCAGTATTAAAAAAATACAAACGAGATTATGAATTAGGGTTGCCAGTACATAAACTGTTAACTCTATATTCTAATTTGGTCGTATTGTGACACCTAGAGGCATATCCGTATAAAACAAAAGTTATTTACTGATGCCGTTTCTGTTTACTGAGAGTATCATTCCCTGTTGATGAGGGAAATAAGATATCTAAGAAAAGATAAGGAGAGAGTGCTGTAAGAAGCCGAGTCTGGGCCAAGCTCTTGTAAGGGGGTCTCATAATTATTTTCCTTGGAAATCAGGTCCAAATCCCTCCAGTATCAGTCAGGTAACTTCACTTAAAATGAACAAAGTGACATGACAGTTGGGGGTAAGTTTACTGCCATAACCCCAAACAATTGCACACATCTCAATCTGTCTAGTGAAAATGGTCCGATAGTTAAAGATGGTAACAGTCAGACAAAAAAAAGTGGCCATCATTGCGCTCCTAAATTTGCCAGTCACCAGTCATTGTGGTCCCAGAAGTTCCTGTGAAAACTGTTCTTGATTTGATTCAAATAGTTTGATAAATTCATTATTTTGCAAATAACTTAATTAATACAATTAAAAATTTGAATGAATACATTTTGCAATGAATATATAAATGAATGGTGGTTTAGGTGTATAAAGGTGTAGAAATAAAATGTAAAGTTTACTTTCCCATATTTACATTTTAATAAGATCCGAAGCATAGTAAGAACAGAATGTATAACCTATAACTAGGCCTCCCATTTCACTTCAAGCTTCTTCATCTTGAATATAATTAATTTATAATTTCTTACCTCTGTTGTTGTATACTCAGTAGTCATACTAACATACTCAGTTTTCTTCACTTGTACTCCTCTAATCTATGTGGCTAGAAAGGCTATATTCAAACAATCATGCTTTTTTCTATTTATAAAAAAAACTAAATGATCGTTTAGTGTGGTTATATACTGTACCTTTTTATAAAATATTATACGTGTGTGTGTGTGTGTGTGTGTGTGTGTATATATATATGTGTGTGTGTGTGTGTGTGTGTGTGTGTGTGACATATTACAGCCTGGAAACAGAATCTTTACTGGATATAACGAAAATGGATACAAAACATGCTCAATTGTGCCACCTTGTGATGGTTGTCATGCAGAACATACAGCTCTGTGTGAAGAAAAATCTGGGCCAGTGTTTGATATTAAAGGTGTGCTTCATTTTGTGCCACACGAGTTCATGTAACAGCATGTGCAGCATGAGCAACTGAGGAAAAAGGCCTTGTGTTTTTTTTGCAACAAAACAAACAAATTAAAGGTCTCTCAGATTGTCTGAAACATCATCAATTCATGTTTTAGTGAAAGCATGCACCGTTCATCACCTGCACAGGATCATCCCAAAAGTAAAGTGTGCTGGTAGCAGCCATATGCTGTGTGGGGTTGTGTTAGGGACTGAGGGACTCTTCAAGAGTAGAAAGAGAAGCTCATCGCACCACAATATAGAGACACCTTTAATGAAAACCCAGAGCATCCAGAAGCTCAGACTGGGCAGAAGATTCACCTTCCAAAAGGATACAGCAAGAGTGGCTTATGGACAACTCTATGAATGTCAATGAGTGGCTTGAGCCCATCAAATATTTTTAGAGAGACCTGAAAATGTCCGTCAGCCCCTATCCAACCTGACATAGCTTGAGAGGTGAGAAGAATGGCAGATAATTGCCAAATGTACATGTGCAAAGCTTGTTGCATCATTTCCCAAAGGATTGATGCTGTAAAGGTGATTCAACCAAGTACTGAGTTTACAAAATGACACCGCTGCTGCATCAAATTTGAATGCAAATTTGAATTTGAATCCCTACTTGTAATTATTCATGTTTTTAACCACATAATGTACACTGACTGCGCACATTATCCACATTCAGAGCTATTTAAAAATCACCAATCCAGCACAAATTAGAAATTTGTCTGACTACCTGTGCTTTTTTGTGTGTGTGTGTGCGTGCGTCTCACACTTTGGCTGCTGACTGCTCTATTGCATCAGGCAGTCAGTGCTTTGTAATTGTGACTCCAGAGATCCCCCTTCTCAAGCTTTGGACTCTCCAGGATGAGTAATAGAGGCTGGGGCCATGCTGGCTGCCCTCCCACAACACACCAGCCCCTGCTGCAATCATATGCAATCCTCTCATTGCCAAATAGTGCTGTGCTTGGTTGCCTAGAGACCAAGGTCACCTGGGTGAAGGCACCTTAGGAAAGGAAGACACCATAGCAGCACCACATGCATCCAGCTACCAATCCATCCTCAAACCACTCTCAGACGTGTTGCTTTCAAACCAGCACTGTCTCAACAAGCAAAGAGTAAAATACAACCAGTCAGCTATTGATGATGTAGTGTGAAACACTTCCATAATAGCATGTGTCCACATTTATGTTACCAAGAAATGTCTGAAATGCCATCTAATTATCTCAAGGACAAAGTATGATTACATTAGACCCACAGACTGTTGTCACAGCATGAAAGATTGCGTAAACGATTGCTTGTCTTTGCACCATTCAAGCTTGTGTTGCAGCTGATGTGTCGAGGGGAGATGCTAATTGATTTCTCCTCAAGGGAAAGAGTTTCATCACGCTTTGTTTTTAACCCTCTCTTACAGGGGCTGCGCATGACTGTCTCACGGGAGTTCTGCACCTCTACTGTCAGAGTCTGAAACACAATGAACTAGTAAGATGAACCAAAACAAATGAGCCGGGACACAGTGTGCAAGGAAACAACTGTACATTCGACACATATAATAGAACATCTGAAGTGTATAAAATAGAAAAAAAAGAGCAAACAACTTGCCGTCGTTTCATTTATTCTCAAGTACAAACCACAATGACCAGTGAAGTAAAATGTACCAAACATATTGTAACAGCCTCTGTTTTTGTCATTTTCAACATATTCACTACTGTTCAATAGTTCAGGGTCTGTAAGATTTTTTCAAATGTTTTTTAGGCGCACTAAGGATGAATTTATTTGGTCTAAATTCAGTAATATTGTGAAATATTATATGCACAAGAAACATCTCTTAATATTATCCTGGTTGAAAATTTTTGAATAAACTGATGCGTTTGAATGTGTCCTTGTTGAAGAAAAGTATTAAAAGTATAACAGTATGAAAAATCTTACTGACAGCCAACTTTTTAACAGTAGAGTATTTGAACAAATATATATACCTATATATATATATATCTATATATAGAAAAATGTAAACATTGAGGGGCATTGTAACTTGGTCTTTTTTTTTTTTTTTGCATTTTCGTCAACATAATGAATAATACAAAAGCAGCCTATTTTCACAACATTTAAAGCCATTGGAATAAACAAAGTATAATATACCCCAAAATAAAAATCTTTTTTTCCAAACCTGTGTGACTTTCTTTCGTAAAATACAACAGGAAAAAATGTAATAATTACAAAACAATGTTTTGTTTTGAAGAATTGTTACTGAACTTTTAAAAACTATTTTTATCCAACTATTTTGTCCATACATTGAAAGTCAATAGGTTCAAAACCACACTGACCCTCTGACTTTCATTGTATGTACATTGCCATTTTTCATTAGGTCTTCTTTAGTGATTCACATGAAGAAATAATAAAGTTTTGGAACTGGCAATGGGATATGGGCAAATGTTGGCAGAATATAAATTTCTTAGGTCAACTATAACTTTAAATAAACAATAATATCAACAATTTGTGTTAAAAAATAAATGTGTTTGATCAGTCACACTGAAAAGTCCTTAAGGCATAGCAAAAAATAAAAATCAGTAGCAAACGCAGTCGTAACATTCTGTAGCAGTCAATGAGTGTTGGGACACAACAGCGAGGTATAAATGTCAAATTAAGTCAATATAACAGTTTAGAGGCTGCTCTGGGAACTATAAGATCATTAATTACAATCAGAGACCATTTTTTGCTCATCTAGTGCTGGTTACTTCTGTACTCTGTCCTTATAGGCCCACAGCTTTTCCCTGTGTGACAAACTAAAACAGTAGCCAATGGCCTTCTCAGTTTCATTGATTCTCTTTCGGAAACGGTCTCTGTCCCGCGCAAACTCCTCCCACGGTCCCTTACGAGATGCTTGAAAAGCAAAGGACCAAGCTTGCATCTTGTGGACTTGTACGATAGGAGAAAATTTCACCTGGAAAACATTGGCAACATGCTGTTAGCAAGCAATGACTGACAGTCGACATAAAAGTTTGGGCTCAATTTTGCAGGGAAAATGGTCAACACTGTCAATGGGGTAGTAATGTACGAAGCACAGCTCCCACAAAAATCAGTTTCAAACCAAGCTTGGCAAGTTTGAGAGAGCAACCTGTTGTGATATCTGTGAGAAAACTTGAAATTCACAACTGCGAAAATTAGCTAAACAACACTGACCACACCTTAAAACGATTGTTCATCCCTTACTTGAGCTCATCCCATTCCAAACCTCTATGAGTTTCTTCCTTATATTGAACATAAAAGAAGATATTTTGAAGAATGCGAGTAATCAAACTGTTGATGGTCCCCATTGCCTTCCATAGTAATTCTTCCCCTACTATGGAAGTCAATGGGGACCATCAACTGTTTGATTACTCGCATTCTT
>JAUYWG010000055.1:9390725-9416550 GCA_034779775.1 Enteromius afrohamiltoni
ATATATAATTATTATTTTTTTTTTATTTTATTTTATATATCAGATCATTTATATATATATATATATATATATATATATATACAAACATGCAGTATATACATTTTTTAAAATATTTAGATGTATTTATATTAAGATTATTATATATTATTTTATATTATACATAAATGTATACAAATTAAAAACATAAAACATACTTTAATGCCAGCCTTGGCTTACCTGTCGGGTGGAGCCGCTTGCCTGCCTCACTTTTTCGGCCAGAGCACTCAGCAGCTGCACAAGCCTGGTCTGCTTCTCAAGCTCAGCCCTCAGTCCAGTCCCACACAGACACAGCAGGGCACCGAGGATTCGGTCAAAACGCTGACCAAACGCTGGGTCCTGCACGGCATCCCTCAGCAGCCTACATTCAAACCCAGCAGACTGCATCTAAATCTTAAATTCACTCACAGATTCTACCATATTCTTAAACCAGGTAAATAAATGAAGACAGAAATTTCATTTTGGGGTTAATTATCCCTTTAAGCAAGACCTTTCTCCATCAAATTAACACTGACAGATTGTTTTTCTTTTAAAACTACTTAAATCCTTTGCAAAAATTAGTCTTAAAAAAATGTATGACATGAGGATTAACAACTTTACCAGTAAAGGTAATGTGCAATGTTGACATTTCCCAGAGCTCGAGACAGCAGAAATATCACCAAGGCATTGCTGAGGTGACACTCGAACTTTACTGCCTGCAATTTAAAAAGAGTAAAAAGAGTTAAATGCATATAAATATGCCTTCAATATAAATTTACAAACATAAATTTTCATTTAACTGTAAATTACATGCAATCAAGCATTCAAAAACATTCTGTTTATGGAGGAAAAGATGCATGCATAAACTTCTATGTGTGTGTGTGTGCGCACCTGCACCAGCTGAGGGAGATAGTCAGCCAGCTCATCATCACTGCTGCTCTCGATCCAGCTCACGGCCACTTTCCTCACCTCTGTGTCAGCGAACCTGAATATAACACACACAACTGAGCACAACAATAACTACATGCTCAGCTCCCTCTCTACAACAGAACAGCAATAAAAGCAAGTCATGAGACCAATAAAGTGGTCAAAAATTATGACAAAGGAAAATCATACGACCAAAGTGACACATGGTAAAAATGTGAGAATAAATGTGGGCTATAAAACAGAAAGGGAGCCGAACAGATACATACTTGGAATCAAGGAGCTCCAGGGCTGAAACAGGAGACAGGGGAGGCCAGTGGTGCAGAAGCGAGTGGATCTCACCCATACTACCCCAGTCCCAGCTGGGAGCACTGGCCAAGATTTTGGGTAGGCTGTATTGATAGTCCCGACAATAGTACCGCTGGTCCCAGAGCAGCTGCTTGTCTGCTCGTGACAGCCTAGTGGAAAAGAATGCTGGTTAACGTCAAAGTAGGTAAGTATTATACAAGTCTGACTTGGCTCATCAGCGTCCAAGTCACATTTCACATTCAGAAATAAAGTACAAGTCAATAAAACAAAACATTGTAAAATCCCTCATTCCACAAAAACAAAAAATCCTTTAAAAATTAAACTGTATTCAAAACAAAACTGGAAAAAAGTACAGAAAAGCCTAAGTAAAAAGCAAATTATAGTGCCAATCATTCTAGACATTCATTATAAACTAATTTGTTTGAAATGGGAAATGCGCTGCACAAATAAACACTTAGATTCCAAATGTGTTTGCTTTGTCATGCTCGGCATACAAGACGCTTTAGAAAAAAAAAGTTCCAGTATGTTTCACATCTTAAAAAAAGAAATGCAACTTGCATACTACAAATTATGGAACTTTCGTTTAGGCTTCAAACAAACCCGTTAATCCACGAACCATAAAGAAAGATTTAGTTCTGATCCAGCGATAAGAGGCACAGGAAACAAGTCACACCTCTTAAATGTGTCTGTGAATGGGCAGTCAAGCTGGGAGCCCGGCAGCTGTTGGCACTTGGTGGGCATTCAAGGAGACATGCTCACAAAATGAGCATGGAAAGTTGCCCACCGGCTGAGACTGAGTGTTGTGTGGCTGTTTTAAAGCTGACTGAGCTTTCTGTTTCACATCTGAGAGATGCATTTTCAGCAGAGCATACTAAACGAGGCCTGACAACTGTCTGCTTTTCAGCTGCAATGTCTCCTTTTCAAAAGATTTATTCTGAAGTTACAGGCAGTCTGTTTTATTGAACAGTATCGCTTTTGCTATCTTTACAAGAAAACCTCTAAAAGGTCATTCATATGAAAAACTAAATGGTTCTCTTAAACAGTGTGACTCACAAACTGTCCTTTACATGCAGAAGATAATCTCCTTCTCTAAGCTCAGACTTTAAATGCACTGTTAAAGAACTTTCTATTTTAAATGAATTATGCTGCTTTTAACTTTTAGAGTGCATCATCAGCGTTTTCTAATTGAGAACAGCAACAGAAGCACCAACTGCAAACATTTTAATATTACTGTATTTGTCAACCATGCAGTACTGACTACTGTATTCTGCTGCTTTGTGAACATAATCTTAGAGTTCAGAGTGTTGAGAATTGGCTTTAATGATGCCCATGACTTTTTAACGGAGGTTATTATACTCTGAGAGGCTCAAAATCACTTCATTCTCAATTCAATTAAATCCCTTAAATAAGATAAGCAAGCTGAAGGGGATCCATATAATTGGAGTAACTAAGCAGAACCGATTCAATTATATAATGCTCTCAAAGACTCTTTTATTTGAAATCATGTTCAGTTCATATGCTACTCAGGCTTATTGTGAAGCGTCTGACGCTCAAAGAAGACTGGATGCATGTGGCCATGTAACTGTATCAAACGTTCTGATTAGGGATTTAACAAAAGCTTGAATTAAAGCCTACAAACTAATCCTACTTTAGCAAGTGATGGTGTTTCCATAATCTACATTATGCCATGAGGTCTTTTGATGCAATCTTACCCAAAAGCAGGTGCTTGTGCGCACAGCTTTTCTATCTCACTTCGATCTCCTGGATCAAGTGGATCAAGAGATTGAGGGTCTGGGCAACCGTTCTCCTGAGGACCAACATAGAGCACGTCTACCGCTGGACTGGGAAAGTCAACCTGTTTATGGCCAGACAATGATATTTAAAGTCATGAATTGAGAAATCAAAAATCCCTTGACCTCTTGACTCCCATTAGTCTAAAAACAGCTTATATTGAAGCCAATCTGCAAAAATGTCAGCTTGTTAAATGTACAATTCTATGATGTAATAATGTGTCGATAAACTCTGGCTTCAAAGACGATCAACGCCTGCTTCTACATCACTGCCCGTTTAGCTCAGTAACCGAATGAAAAACTTTATTTTTAATAAAGTTCCAAACTGTGTCAGTAGGAACCTGGTCCTTTGTTCACTTCATTATGGATTCGTCTACAAACAAGGCACAGTCCGACGCAGAATTTTCAGAAGGATTAAAAACTGAAAGACGATGATGTGCCGACTATACTGGATCCGAAAGTAATGTCACCCCACATAAGTGTGACTGTTTTATTACATGGTCACTATTGCTTTTTGCTTAATGTGTACCGAGTACACATTTCAAACATAACACAACTGTTAGCCAATCATAGCAGTGGCCATTTACTTCAGAGTATACAATCCACCATAGCTATTTAAACAGAGCGTTCGGATGAGGTGGGTCAAAAAACAAAACAAAAAAAAACACTGGACAAAAGTATCCTATTAATTACTACATGATGGTGTTTTTTGGTATACAGATCTTGTTAAGATGGGCTCAGAAAAAGCAAAGGTAAATCATGACCATTTAAGTGTCAATCAATGTCAGTGGGAGCAACTGAATCTAGATGGGGGAAAAAGCACAAACAAAATAACCTGAAGTATGATCCGTTCTGATGGATTCCTCCCCTTGCCTGCAGCTCCAGGCTGAAGGACTTGAGGAGATGTCCACAAACTTAGCAGCATACTACCTCTTGACAGCACCCTGAAACACAAAATGCAAGAATATATATATATATATATATATGTCTATTATGTATATTACTTATCAATTGCTGTATAAACTTAGCACATGCATCCTAATGTAGAGTGGTCATGTTGTGCTGTCATAAAGCAATTGCCATAATTAAAAGTAAGATTTTGTCTGTTCAATTTTTGCCCAACTTTTAATTCTAAATAGGCTAATTTGCAATTTGATCAAAACCAGTATTACCTAGTGTCTTTTCTTTATTCTTCGAGATTTTACATAAAGACACAGTTAAGTGAATGCATCCTTTTCAGGCATAAACAACGAAGCACTGAATAACTGATTTAGCACCCAATTATTACTTAAAAAATAATAAATACAAAAAAAGCACGTAAACGAATATGAAGAAGTCCTGAAAATTCTACAACGTTACAGTATAATACACTCTTCAAGGTTAATTTCATTTTATTTTAGGCATTGTTTTAAGACTTGCCTTCTGAAATCAAACAAAGGCATGGACACTTTTCCCAAAAGCTCTGGTCCCTTCCGTTGCTTGTTGGAATCTGGCGAGTTGTTTGCATTCTGGTTGAGAACGCCGTAGAGAGAAAGACTCAGCATGGCCTCCAGTGGTAAAAGCGCCACTGAAATAGGGAAATTTATCCTAAAGAAACAGAGGTAGTCGTCACCAACAGCAGAAACTGGCAGCAATCCCACTGATTTCCCTCCAATTCTACAAATTGCAGGAAGTAGCGTGCCAGTGTGTTTAAGGGGCATTAGCACTTACAATTCATCCCATTTGATGTGGTAGAAAAAACTCTTGTATGTTCCCACTTTTTTGGACTGGACAGGCTTGAAGAGATTCCTGTTGTTGTGGGTCAGGGCACACATCAGGTAGTATTTTTCAAAACTGAAAAACAGGATGGACAAATTACTCTATAGCACGGAAAGGGAAGAAAACATCAGCCTTTACTTATCTATTGATAAAAGCATAATTTGACTAAATAATTAAAACTAAAACTATGAAAACTAATGAAATGTTTTTTCCCCCCATTTAGTTATATGCGCAATTTACACCAAAATTGTTTGCATATATATTTATTCAAGTATACATGTTTCAAATAATGAACAAAGTATGTGCTACCATTTTTTTTTTTTTAAACACGGCCGATCAAAAATTCTAATATTATTTGGATTATAGGGGGCACAAGGATGCATATTTTGAATGTCTTTTGGTGTGGTCAATGGAAATTTTTCACAATGCTATCAATAGGCTTCATGATGAGCACTCGGGTAGAAAGTATCCTCAAGGGGAAAAGAAATGGTACGTTCTCAGAACCAAGTGGTGCAGAACTTTGACCCTCCTTTGCCTCCAAACACACCACACCCCTCTCTCTCTCTGTCCAGCTCTGCCTGATCTCACTGTTCTTTATGGAAATCACTAGTCAAGTTTATTTCGGCCACAGCAGATAAGTGCTGCTGCTGAGGGTAGATAAATAAAAGAGCTAAAGATAAAATAGGCTACACAGTAAAGCCAAAAACAAAGATAAACTCACTTCTACTGACTTAAACTAGTATTCAACAGAATACAGAAATATGGAATATAGAAATCTCTTTCACTTTGTTAATTGAATGCATCCCTGCTAATAACAGTACTTCTGACTTCGAGAAAAAAAAAAAAAAACTGACCCCAATATTCTAAACAGAATATACACACTATGTATGAACTTTCATAAAAAGCATCAATTGACTTGAATCCTTGTCTAATAAAAATCCCAATTTTAGGTCACTTAAGAACGAATACATACATTTCAAATTATGCACTGACTGTCAAAAGTATTTAGCTGTAATGCACAGCCCTTGTAATACAAGATCATCAGCAACATCCCGGTCTCCAAATATTCAATATCAGAAAACAGCTCTCATTTCCTGCAAACTTTTTCATAGGTGGCCTTAAAAGGCATGTTGAATACAGTTATTTTTGAGTTTAATGAATGGATCGTAAGCTCTCCAGGTTGGGTTAAATGTTAAATGATCCAGATATAATTTATCGAGGCTGATTGCTCCAAGAGAACACAGACTTTAAATTACTCCAATTATCTCGGAGGAAATAACAGTGTAATGAATATGGACTAAGGCAGTGCTTTAAAAGTAGCAGAGAAGTTTACCTTGGCTGTGAGTTTGTTAAACAGAGTCATTATCAGTCTGAATTGAATTAAACAGCGTTTAGCCGTTATTTAGACTGCAGGGTTGGATACGCCAAAACAGGAAGGGTAAATAGATTTCTATTTAAATCCTTTTTTTTATTATGAAAGCAGTAAGCTCAGGCTTAGACCACCTTCAGAAACACACACATCACAAGCGCTAAAAGGGACACAGTGCTCACCTGCTGACCCAGGCAGCAGGAATGCCATGAATGGCAAATAGCGTGAACTGCAGATGCTCAGTGGTCCCCGAGGCCTCTTTGCAGTCCCTCCTGTCATCCATGTGCTCTTCCATCGTAGAGCTAGGAGTAGTTGGACAGAAAGACCTCAGGTAGAGCTTGGCAAGCTCATACACAGCATCTGTGAGTCCGGCTAAACTCTCCTCCACTGGGCTAGCACAACCTGGGGATCGCAAGCAGCAGAGTACAGAATAGGTGAACAAGAAACAGCCACTGAGATGATTTTAGCAATTGAGATTGGTTTGAGAAGCTGAGTTTACCATTAGCAGAACTTGTAGAAGCTGAACTCGTGGCACCAGCCTGCAAAACAAAACAGTGCTCTTTTTTTGGTGAGTTATTAACAGTACTGGACCAGTAAAAATCTACTAATAACAGAATTATACAAGTTTAGATGTCATATTAAGTGGATCTCAAAATGAACATCCATTATATTATAATATATATCATATTATACCATACCATATATTATAATGCCTAACTTTCACCATTTCAAATAACTGATTTCAGTTTAGCTTCAGAACTGTAATACCACATATTTATCAACATCAACATATGAACAAACATTAAAATTCTTAGTGGCTTATCAGTATCAGCTACAACTTTATTACAGTGCAGAAGTACTTGACACTAAATGTTCTCTGACCTCTGGAGAACGTGTTCTGGGTAGGTTGACAGAGCGTTTGAGCTTCTTGACAGCATCGCTGATGGCTGGAGTCTCGACTTCATCCAGAGCACAGCACAGATTTTTAACAGACTGAACCACATTGTCCACCGTTTTATACTGGGTGCTCTAATGAGAGAAAGTTTTTAAACGCGTCTTTATTTCTTGACTATATAGTATTAGCTTGCTGTGTTTGGGAATCATTACCTCATTCTGAAGGCAGAGATGGACCTGCTTATGATATCCTTCAAGGTATTCAGCAAGACCCTCTCTAGATAAGAAAAGAAACATACAAAGGAATGCGAGAAATCAACATGCACACTTCAAAGGCCATCCAAAGCTTTCGTAGCCTTTAGTGGGGCAGGAGATAAGATGGAGCACATTCCTACCGTGTGACTGACTCTTTAAACGGCCTCTCCACTAGGCCAAGGTATTTCTCCAAGACAATAGAGGAAATGTCATCTTCTGCCTGTTAGCATACAAAACATATTTATACATCAAGCATATCCATTAATAGTCTCTGAAGAGAGCAATGCAGTCAACAACTTGTTTCTATTTGTTTATTTCAGTCTTTGTGTCTTACTGTTCGGGCCAGATCTCTTCTCATCGTGTTAAGAAAGAGGAGTTGTAGTTTGATCTCCGTTTCCCACTTCCTGCAGTCCTGCACGTACTCATGACTGCCCAGACTGTGTTTACTGGCAGATAAATGTTAAAGATGCTTCAGACATGGGCCAAATCCAAAAGCAACAATGAATAAATGATTAAATATTACATTACAAATTACTTTATATAAAGTTAGAAGCGATGGCTGCTAGAAATTCAGCTTTAGCAATTCATAATTACATTTATTTATTTATTTATTTTTTTCCATGTTCATTTCATAATTGTATGGTTTTTAATATTAAATTAATTGCAATTGATCACATCTACAATAAACGTTTTTGTTTACATGATATATGTGCGTGTACCATGTATATTTATTAAGTATATCAATACCAACAAAGATGTATAGAATATGTATATACCCACATGCAAATTTATATATTAAATATATTTCTATATTACATAAATTATATGAATATAAATACATAAATGTAAATATTTTCAATGTAGGTGTGAGTCTTAAATGTTTGACTGATCGATCAATCATTTGATAACACCACATGTGATTAATAAATGAATGATGAGAAAGACCTCTTTCAAATACATTAAACATTTCTTAGCAACCTCAAACCTGCTTTATAAAAAATAAATAACAAAAATGTGTCATTTTCTTAGAGAATAAACTCTAAGACCATTCCAGGGTAGGACATGTGTCCTGGAAGACCAAAGCTGGAAAGTTTGAATAATTACTCGTATTAACTAGCCAAGGTCAAGCGAGGACCTGACAGTGAGTAACTATATCTTAACACATGGGAAACTAACAACAGGTTTTCAAAGGTCTGCACTGAACACACCAATAACATGGTAACTAAGGGAGGCTGCCTTGCATTGCAGAGCTTGAAATGATTTGTTTTTGCCCATTCCCCCTGTTCCTTATTAGGGCAGGCAAACGCTCCCCTAGAAATGTTGGTTCTGCTCTTCCAATGGTGTGGGTAAAAAGGAAACATTTCCCCTAGCACAATTAAAGCAAAATAACCCTGTTTTCAAGGAATGTTGGCAGGGGACTTGTTTATGTAATAGGACAGAATGCCTGCAAAAGGAAAAAGGAGAGGGTAAATGAAGTACTCACTTCTGTAGAACCTCCTCTTGTCCACAGACCTTGAGAACGTAGCTGCTGATGTCCACCTGGTTCAAGTCATCATGGACCCAACACAAAGCCTGCATGATGAGCAGATCCACTGGAGAACTCACTGTGCAAAGAAAAAAGGCATCCATGGACTGAGTTAATGAAGTAGTAAACAAGAAATGCATTTTGTCCATACAATGCAAATCAGTGGTGTCCAATATTGCATTTTTGACTCTTATCGTATTATTAACAAACATTTATATAAAAAACATTTTTTAGTAAAGACATGAGGGTGAATAAATAATAAAAGAACTTAAATTGAAATGAACCGAGGACCATGCTGAAGGTGTTATTAAAAAAAAAAATGACGTAGCCAGTATAACCCACTTTTTTGCCGAGCTTGAACTGATGTTGGTTACAAACGGACTGTTACCAAAGAGTTCATGCGGAACAATGTTGACTTGGAGGACAGCAAGGGATGAGAGTGCCATTTGGAAGACGACCTATGAACTATTGTGAACCTCTTGTGGTTCACTGAGATGGAAAACCATAACAAGAAATGGATTTGGCATGAGAAGTTTCACTAGATCGGAGCAAAAATGTGACACCCAACATATTGTTCATGGTCACCCCAGGCTGCAGCAATAACAGGCCCCACACCCCTCCTTGGAATGATCCTCTCTACAAGCTCCAAGCCTAGGGCCGGATTACAGTTAGTCAGCTGTGCCTGGCCTGGACTCTTCTTGTCTGCCGTGTTTTTCAAGCCTAAAGGTTGATGGTCATGCCTAATTTGTGGTGGATTTGGGGTTGCTTTGAAGGGTTGTGGGATGCCAGTAAAATTCCTCTTTTCGTGGCACTACAGCAACACACATGGTACTGGAATGTCAGGAGATTGTGGTTGGTCTAAAATCTTGGAAAA
Organism: Enteromius afrohamiltoni; assembly: GCA_034779775.1. Taxonomy (NCBI): domain Eukaryota; kingdom Metazoa; phylum Chordata; class Actinopteri; order Cypriniformes; family Cyprinidae; genus Enteromius; species Enteromius afrohamiltoni. The sequence goes on from JAUYWG010000055.1 coordinate 9,400,439, forward strand.
AGCTAAAAGGCGGAAAGGCTAGAGTAGAACATCAGACCACATATGCACAATGCTGAATTTGTAAATAAAAAGCATTTGAAAAGGAGAATTGACAAGGTCTGATCCAGGGATCAGAAAACAGACACTTAATCTGAGTTTATCCTGGAAAAGCCTTCATATTCCACACATTCAAACCCTAGTCGCCTCCTCAGCTTCATTTGCCTTGTCTTTAATGCCAAGTATGTCTGGAATTGCTAACGTTACTAACCTTACACACAGCTAAGCATTTTCCTCCACTTAAACAAACTAAGGAAAACCTCAAAAACCAATTTTTCCTCTTTGAAGATTCAGACAGTCAGCACTGACATGCAAAGACATGGTATGTCCATTTAGCTGTATGGTGAATCTCTGCACGGATAAAGAAAGTTAAGTAACAATAAAAGCCTTACTTTGATGACCAATGTTCTTGGAACATAGGAATGTTATCACAAACCTGACTTTCAGTATGATCTAAAATCTCTTGATCTAAACACAACAAACAGGGTCAGTGTAAGAGTAAAAAAACAAGCAAGAACTATGTGAACATTATAACCATCCAGCCAGCTATAGCCTAGCCACTCCTGAAATATATTAGCTATCTGTGAAGTGACTTCGGGGCCCCGACAGACACTGTGCCCCCTTTTTCCTTCCTAAGACCACAGTCTATGCTGGATTTATCCAGGACAAAAAGAGCTATGGGGCTTAGGCAGTAAAAACACCGAAAAATTCTTCAACACAAAAGGCCAGTCTTGATTTTCTGCCAGGAGTGAGGTGGCCAGAGACTCAGCACAAAAAAAATGAGGCCCGGCAGTCTTCAGAACACAGCCGCTTCACAGGGAACTGAGCCAAGGCCACTACAGCTCAATGAAAAGGACTTTCCGTGCCTGGACCACAGACAGGTTACCCAGTAAAAAACCTTGGCAAGTGAGATGCAAGCTGGAAAATGAAAAACACAGGAGCCCTGGTTGAAGAATCTGTTGAGCAGACGCACCATGACAGTTATGTAAAGAGAGAATGTGTCGCAGTGGCCAAGAAATGCTCTCTGGCATTGTGACATGACTTCTTCATTTTTCAGCTTCCTTCATTGCAGACATTCAAAGAAGCTTGCTATTAACAAATGGTGAGTACATGATTCATCAAATGTGACAATATTAGATGCTTTTAAGGGATAGTTCACCGAAACATAAAAATTGTCACCCTGTATGACTAACTTTCTTTTCAAAATGTTAATCTTTGTGTGAACTCTTCCTTTAATAGCCTTAACAGTTAGCATAACAATTTTCATATAAAACAGAAGCTCTTTATAATGGTATATAATTTATAAAGTTCAGTGTGACAAATAACTGCTTACCATCACAAGTGAAAGTTACAGGCTGTTGAGAATCAGAAATCTCAATGGATACTTTTACACTGCCCCCATTGTCCCCTCCTGCATCCCTCTGAGTGATCACAGGGCTGAGAACATAGCCAGGATTTGTAGCCAGGTCATCGTGTGGGAACTCTGACCTCAATCTGCAAAAATAAAAGGACAACACTTTGTGTAAATGACGATTGCAAATGTGGTGTACCACAAGGTTCAGTCTTAAGCCCTTTGTTTATATTCATATACATGCTCTCTCTGCGTGCGATATTAGTTGCAAACCATGTATTAGCTCCCATTGTTACACACACAGCTGCAGACTTCCTGCATTTCACTTGTCAGCAGTCTTTGTCTGAGTTATACGTATGAGGTTTTAAGGCATTTCCCAAATTAGTCCTTCAGGTCCAAATTAGCTTTGCTTCCCCTATAGAAGCTAACTTTACTAGTGCTGATTCAGCTATCCTGGGACCTTCTGATATCAGATTAATAACCCAGCTGTGGTAGTGGGACCTGCTTTTTTCTGAGGTATTTCCACAGTCAATTAAATAAAAAAACAACAACAACTCCTCATAACTCACTTTGAAATGTCTTCACAGAACGCTACGACTTCTAGATTTTGGGCTTCCTTTTCCTCTAAGACGGGGTACTTTGAGAGTATATTTGTACTTCCTTTATTGACCTGTGAAAAGACAGACACGAAACAATGTTTATACAGATGAGCAGACATTATCTTAGACATTGACTTTCTCTAATGGTGTCCTACACATAGGAAATCACTATATCTAACATATATCTTAAACATATCTTAAATATATGTTGTAAACAATATATATATATATATATATATATATATATGTACAGTCTGTATTATGCACGGGGTACCAAATAGACATGATTGATGATATTAACATCCCAGTTCAAATGTGGAATGGGACATTCTCTCTATTTGGTGAGAGGATACTGAGAATGTAAAGAATGTCTGGAATGCCAAAAAAAAAAAGACTTCCTTCAGGAAGGAAACAGGACAAAAAAGAACAACAACATAGAATCAAAGGTACTTTCAGTTCAATAATGGCTCACATATTAAGAAATTGAATACTAATATAAATTTTCTGTTTAATTACATTTAGACTACATGCATGTAATCTCAATAATCATATAGATTAGGCATATTTTTGTGAGATTTTCTCTTAACATGGTCTCTGATAAGAACGTCCTCTTCTGACGCATTTACCATAAATGAAATCAAAGTAATCAACAAGTAATAAACAATCGAGTGTAGGTTAAACGTTTTATTGTGGATAGTGCATACATGCATCTGATATGATGATGACTCCTTTAGCTGTTTACTAGGCCAAAGCTCTAGGCCTAACCTTAGAGGAAAAACGAGACGCCATGTGACACACATTCACAAATTATTCATCCACTTTTGCTTAGAGCTACGGTTTTACAGTTCTGGCTGCCCTACATGCAGGCTCTCCCAGTCCAAACAGACCTTTTCCTCAGGTTAAAAGTTTCTTAGGAATCTGCCAAGAAACAATGCAAAAAACACTCAGGAATGAGAGGAAGCTGTCTTACACGAGCTTAGTATTCAATTGAATACAAGTAAAATTCCACCATCATCTACGTTTGCGCGTAACAGAATTAACAGAAAATGCAACTTCCTCCCTGCTATTGTTGCTAACAATACGGATATGCATTAACTGGAACTTTATTCCCTACTGACCCGATAATACTTCCACTAAATAAATATGAGTGAACTTCCGCCATATGATTTAACACTCCACTGACGACAGAGTACTTGATGGTAAACTGTGACTAAGAGCTTTGTTTATGAAACTAATTGCTCACATTGACATTAAACAAACTTCATTTTTTAGCAGTCAGACAATCAGTTAATGGTTCATATGGAGGGGGTGTTCACAGCACATTTAGAAACACACACACAAACAGAAACCACAGGGTCAATGTATCAACCAGAAACACCTTGTTGTCTGCATACAAGAGCTACTGTGTAGGCTAAGTGACTTTGTGATACACTATGATAAATAATACCAGTCTTTCTAAAACAGGGTTGGATACATACTAGCTCAATTCAGTGTCCAATTGATGTCTGATGTCCATGTTGCTGCTTCTAACGCTCCCAGGCAAATTTGACACACATTATGTGTGTCAGACATGTCAAAAGTAGTGTATCTGTGCATTAGGCCTTACAATACACACTCTAACAGATCTGCCACAGTGTTTAACATTGGTTAAATTATGAACTGAACTGAAGTTAGTCCATTTTTTTTCCCATTTTAAAGAGTATCACAATGCACTGCATATCAGCTTTAACTTATTTGACATAATCAGCCTTGTTTACATCAAGAGGAAAGCACGCACATGTACGCAATCTGCGGCCAGTTACACCAGTGGCGGCTACTGGTCTGTCAAATAGGGGAAGCTCATTTTCGGCCTACATCATGAAATTGTCTATTTATTTAAAAGTAGACAAGGAATGTGGTGTATAATTGTGTGAAATGTATGAAGAAAATCAAGCAATTTCGCCAAGCAAATATAAAGAAATAGGTTGCAGCAGTTTTTATTTAGACTGAACTTGAAAAATCCGCGATGGGACTGAGCGCGAATAGCTTCAGCGATTCCTTATAGTACAAAATCGCTGTCAGTCAAAAGGAGATGCAATCTTTCTTTTTTCTTTCATAAATCATTAGGATATAAAGTAAAGATCATGTTCCTAGAAAATATTTTGTAAACTACAATAAATATATCAAAACTTAATTTTGATTAGTAATATGCATTGTTACGGACTTCATTCGGACAACTTTAGAAGTGATTTTCTCAATGTTTTGATTTTTTTGGGCACTCTCAAGATTCCAGATATTCAAATACTTCTATCTCTGCCAAATATTGCAATATCCTAACAAATCATACATCAATGGAAAGCTTGTTTATTTATCAAATTATCAAATGATGTATACATATTAAATTCAAATTAAGATGCTTGTTTGACACTTAAGGTTGTTTTTGTGGTCAAGGGGTAAATGTTTATTATATTAGCATGAAACTCTACCTTTGAAACCAATATTTGTTTGTATCAGGAGATAATGTATAATCTGGGCTTGTCTTATGAATGCTGTGTAATAAAAATATGCTATATAAAAAAAGCATTTCCTTTACTAATCCTAAATGCTTTCAACCATAATCCAAAAAGAAACCACTTTTGATAATGTGTTGTTAACCCAAACCACAAGCATGAAGTAATGGCTACAGTGAACTTACACTTACACCAAGACTGACAACAAACAGGTCTTTTGCGATGTGCATGCTGATAAGGGCTGAAATATCCAGGGCTTGTGATAAGAGTATCTAGTGTTGTGTGTGGTGAAGCGGAGTAACTGTACACCAAAACCAAAGCTCAGATTAGTTTCGCTGCTCTTTCGCACACTCCAAAAAGAGAGCTGCCATGGCAACGGGGAGCTGCACGTCCCCGCTGCAGGCATGTCAGGAAAGAACCCATGGGGCAAAAACAGCTAGCTGGGGCTTGTCTGTGCTAATGAGACCAGCAGCAGTCCTCTCTATAGATACACACACAAATATAGCAGAATACTAGCTAGGACAGTGTTACTTTGACTATGAACTAGACCTGACGTGTGACTCAGAAATATTATGATAGTTCCAAAACTTGAAAAGAGGAAGTGCAACGACTGAACCCTCTGACCGCTCTATTTTATCATTAGATGAAAGCTGTGCCTGTTGTAAAAGTTACGGTCACAAATTCTCCAAGTACTGCGGGAAATGTGTGACAACAGCCAATTGTCCTAGTCAGAAACAAACATAATGAAACAGGAAGTAGAAGTGGGGGGGTGGGGGGGCTGGGGGGTGGGGGGTGCATTTACACACCCTCCTCATAAGGAATCAAAGTTTCACATTCCTCTCAGGAAGCCGCACTTCATATTGGCAAACAATTACAATGTTACTAACGAAAGACCAGCGATAAAGCCAGAGTTCCAGTTAAAACGGTGGTAAAATGAATTCTGACTAAGCACCAGCAGAAGTCTTAATAAGATTAAGATAAGAAGTCAACTATGAGGAACAAAACCAAAAATGAAAGATGCAAATCTCCCCTAGCAGAAGCTTTTGCAAAGACATTGGCATGGTATAATAATTAGAAAAACATTCGCGCACGTTTTTAACTGCTACTTCCTGTCATATCACAGAGCAATGCTGCTTTCTTTTTAAAGTGCTAATTTTTTAATTTACAGGTATGCAAGCACGAGAAACACTAATAAAATACTATGTTGTCAATTAGGGGTGTAGGGACTCAATAAGTAGGGTTAGTTTGAGTTTTGATATCTTATATATTTTTGTTAACACGCTGTGCTTAAGTTGTTAAACTAAAAAGTGGAGTCAAAATTTTTCACCTTTAAAGCATGATAGCTATAGTCACAGTCTGGGCTGGGCTGGGTGATATACTTTATATAGATCAATGTTTTCATGCTCATCTTGTCAGTAAAGCTGTTTTTTTATCTCTGTGTATTAACTGACACTCCATTTGAAAACAGCTGATGGAGATTTACCGTTAATCAAAGAAATGCCCATAATATATCAATATAGATATTGCCCAGCCCTAGTCACAGTGCAGTTCACTCAGAACTTTCCACTACTTCCCAACACTTTTCAATTGTTCTTCTATATAAACACGCTTACACAGACATCTTGTGTAGTGTCTTGCGCATGACACAGCATACAACCCCACGCTCAAATTAAAATTAAATTAAAAGGCCAACTACTAACAAAATTTGCATGTTTTTGCCATTCCACTGCTTTGGTGGAACTGAACTTATATTTAAACTTATTGTTTTCTTAATACACTAGCCACCAGTTTCACAGACAAGGCTTAAGCTAGTCCCAGACTAAATAGCATGCAATTAGATAGCAATAGAGCTGTCTCGGGTGAAAATATCTTGCTCTGACATATCTTAAAACATGTCACTGTCATTGTTCTGTCTCAAGATGCACACCTGTAATATTTTCTTATAAGGCATTTTTGCCTTAAATATCATAATTTAACTAATGCTTAGTCCTGTCTTAAGCTAAGCTCCGTTTGTGAAACTGGGCCTATAGGGCTATAGGCCTATTCCCGGTTAGGGATTAGATTAAGCCAGGACTAGACCTTTGCTAATTTAGGACATTTAAGAATTTTTAGAGACATGTCTTACAAAAATGCATTACCTGGGAGCATTTTAAGACCAAACAATGGCAGTAATGTATTTTAAGGTATGTCAGTGCAAGCTTTTTCCAGTTTAGGCAGCTCTTAACATTTATTTTAATCTAGGACTAGTCTTAAACCCTGTTCGGGAAACTGCCCCATAATGTTTAGGACCCTATGATTTCCGCAATACAAAAAACAAGGACAGAATTTTTCTGTATAACACGGAATGTCACAGAATTTGTCAAATTTTGGATGGATAAAAGAAGTCACTTTATGACTTATTTTACACCAGTAAATGCAAAACTAGCCTCATATTTACAAAAACAAACTTAAACTCTTCATAGAAACTCGTTTGGTGCAGTTTAACTTGAAGATACTGTGACAGAAATGTATTACTGAATGTAATGACAGTACTGCTAATAAAAATCTATTATTGAAACATTATTTTTAAAATTAATGTTTACCAGAATAATTATTCTCAATGTACCTCAACGTAAAGTTGAATGATTTCAATTAATTAGACATGCTTTTTGAAAAATAATATTTAACCATTAAAACATGGAATGAAAATGTAATTTTGAAAAAAATAAAACTGAATTAGGGGGGAAAATACATGAAATACATAGTCGATTTTGAAAATATGTTATAGTTCATTATTATGTGTCAATTAGACACAATGGGTATGATTTTACTGATACATGTCTGAATTAATTTCTACTTCCTCCTACAAACCCACTTCAGGTTTTTCAAACTCTGCACAAGAAGAAGTGGTAATCACAATTAATAAGTAGGAAGGTCGTTCCTCTTACCTGTTTGCCTTGGCTATGATCAGTTGAGGTTGCAGGTATATTTATGGACTGGCTTCTTGTCACGGCCGCCCCAGTTGATGCTCTTCTGTGTTGGGTGGCTAAAGTCTTCACCTGTGCTGAAGGACTGCCATTATCCACTACCTCAGGTTCATCCAGAAGAACCGCATCCCATGGGTCTTTAGCAGTCCCAGACTCCTCTACGAAAGCTCCACTAGATACAGTGGGTGTCTCCTCCACCTCCACCTCCTTGCGCTTGTTGAGCGGGTCCAGGTCGAGCCACTCAAAACGGCTGATGTTAGGAGGTTCTGAGGGTTGAGGCATGGGCTCCAGGGACTTGACACTTGCGGATTCGGTTTCCATGCTGGAGGACCTGCCGTTCTTCAAGTATTCCGAAGTGCTGGCAATCTTATCAAAAAGCTTGGCCATCTCCGGAGTGACGGCAGGCTGTGGGTAGACCAGAGCAGCAGGTGGTTGGATTGGTGTAAAGGAGAGGAACGGGGTCGGTTGGGCCGGCAGACTAATAAAAGGAGATAAAGCTGGACTAAAACCATTCTGGAAAGAGCACGGAGGCTTCGGGAAGGGAGCAGAGGGGAAAATGGGAGTCTGTGCGTGTGTTGGGGTTGGCGTCCAGTGAAAAGAAGAAGGGCTGAACGCATGTCCTCCAGGATAAGACGCGCTAAGATTGCAACCTAGCAAAGAGGAAGGTCTTGTCATTTTGTTGACGCCAAAACTGTCATCCAGAAGCAGCTTTTCCAGCTCCTCCTTGGTCAGCTTCTCTAGATCGATATCCTCAAATTTGTCTTTTTGTTCTTTCTTCTGTGTTTCCGATTCAGAGAAGACAATGAGGTCTTTCTCTTGCCGGCTAGTGGATGTTGGCGCAGATGGATTGGGAAGAGGATTAACAGAAGTCGCTGTGGCTGGTAGTGTGTGCCTTTTCTCACGCTTGATTTTATCCAAGGCCTCTAACTCCATGCGTAAAGCCTCCTCCTTTCCCACAATCCCTTTGGGCCGGACCACCCCCGGAGAGGCTGGCCTGTCAAACTTAAACCCATTGCCACTGGATATGTGGGCCATGGTGTCAGCTTTGCCTTTCTATGTACATGAGGAGACCACTGGGCTTGACAGGAAGTTCACAACAGGTGCCTACAGGAGGAAATTAAGAGAATATATTACATTTTAGCATCAGGAACCCGTTTTTTAAAAGATATATTGCATGTTCAATGCCAACTACGACGCACTTGTAAGTGCCACTTGTAAAGGTGGTCTATATAAGTCACTCTGGGGATTTTTTTTAACCAGCAGATTTCCTGTTCACAATGGTGTGTTTACAAATATGACCTTCTTTCACTCACAGTACCAGATCCAGTTCATTATGCACCAACACAGGGTGTCACATTCTGACATAAATCAAATGAATGAATGCTTTTTGTTCTTATGTTCAATATGAAAGCCTTTGCAAAACATGAAAAAACGGGTGAACACAACCCTACACCTTGCAACAAAAAAATCGACTCAACAGCAAATTAAGTCTGACAAAAGATGCACAACGCCATCATTTACGACCAGATCATGGAAAATTGTTCATGTTACAACCCAACAACCAAACGCTTTGGACATCTGACAAAACCCATCACAAATATTTCAGATATGAGAAGTCTTAATTTAGATTATGAAATTGTCTAAACGTCACCATTAAAAAGTACAGTTCATGTCAGTGGCCAGTTAGGGTGTGTCAAAATCTAGATTTAATGGGTGAATGGCAGGCAGTTGCATACCAGACATTTCCTTGTGCCTTACAGGCCTGAGACATGCCAGCTTGCAATTAAAACGGAACCAATTAGTTCCAAACTCAAAATAGGGTTTCAGCTCCTCATTCGTAGCTTTACCTATTAGGTGCTAAAACCCACAAAAAAGGGCAGGACTGATTTACGTTACTAAAGTGGGAACAAAACATGCACATGTGTCTCTAACAAGTCAAGACACAGAGGAATGTGTAATTTAGGGGTGTTATACATAACGCAACACAGAGTTTAGTTCACAAGCAACTTGATGCGTTATGGCCTAACCTGAACACCAAACACGTAATCATTACAGCAATCACTCTACCAAACAATGTAGTTTTTGTAGTAGAATAGTTGTTCTGCTAAATGCTGATGATCAAATAATCTAATTAATTTGCTATTATATTAATATATAATAACAGCTGTTCAAATAAACTTCATGAGTGATATTAAAAAAAAAAAACTATTAAAACATCTATCACACTGCTATTTAATAGCTATATAAATATTATTTGTTGAAATTCCAGAAATAATCATTAAAGCCTTATTTATATAATTACCATTATATAAAACTAGTTACACAGTGATAAAAGATTTTGGCGCATACCTTTACCGCTAATAATCCAAGAACACGCCACACACTAAGATATGTTGGGATGTGGTCATAAAATTTGATTTAGTTTAACAAAAGCATCAATGCTGCCAAGTCTGGCTATCAATACTCCATCAAGGCCACTGAGTACAAAGAGGAATCTAGCACACAATCCAGAGGGCTCAGGCTCTTTTGACTATTATTCACAGAAAATACCAAGCACGTCTCATCAGCAAGGCATCAATTGTGCAAAAAGACGATGCTTAAATATTTAACATGCTACGTTATGAAAGTATGAAGACCTGTGTGCTCAAAATTGCACTCGTTATATGATCATTTTTTACATTTTATAGTGTAAAACCTTCTATAAAAACAGTATTTCGTTGACTTACAATGCAGCACATCTTTGTAATTTATTCTTATCAAATCTTTGAAGCTCAAACCTCCCGGGAACGTTTCTCACGCCTCATGTTTTTGCACTTTACAATAAAACGACTTATCAAGCTTCACTGCAAGCCGTTCAAAGTACAGAAGTCACGCTCAAAACAGAAATGAATGACCAGATAATGCATATGGCTTTTAAACAACAGCGCGTCGGTTTATGAACGCTGGTTCACTTTTACGCCTCAGGAACAGACTGAATGCAAAGCAAGAGTCTGCAATACAGAGTTTTAGTTTGAGATGCTTTTCCAAGCGCTTGCAAAACATGTCAAGGGAAGACAAATAGTTCCCAAGGCGGTGAGAATGTCCAGAAGGGTAAACAGACGACAGACAAAACAATGCAGCATTTGTAATGCGTGAAAGCTGTCATTACACATATTCCGTTTACAGTCATCACAATATAGCGTGTTTACGTGACATAAAACAACAGCAGGACAGCCAAAAAACTGTATTGCATATGCATATCCAGCTAGCATACCCAAGGCACATGATTCAGGCATATAAATACAATGACGCAACACTGCAGGAACAACACGATTACATGCCACCATTTCAGTTGAACTTTTAAAGAAGCCAGCCATATGTGCTGAATCCACAAAATTACACAAGCCTGTTTCATTTAGGAAAAAAACAAGACAAAACCTGATTCTCCAGTCAGTTACCACAACAACATTTACTCTAATTGGCATTCAAATCTATTAGAAACATTAAGAGACTATAATTATTATCAACTGTGCTATTTTCAGAGAGAACAAAGGTGTAAGTAAATAATGCAGTGGGATGCATTATATTTTTCTTGCATAAAGATTTTATTTATAAAAACAGATTAAAGAATGACAGAAGAGTTAGTTTTTATTTTAGTGAAGGTGCAGCAGATACCTGAGCTCCATCTGACCACCACTAACCTGTTCTGAACTCAATTTATTAAGAGTACTATAAGAAATATTGTTCAGTTTAGGTCCTCGAAATAAATATGCAACTTACCTGGTTGAAAGACGTTTCAAAAATCGAACCAAAGTTTATAAGTGATGCAAAGTATGCAACTAACTAGATATTCAAAGAAGCCACGTTACCATAACGACAGACTGCCAATAAATAACGTTACAAATTCATATTTTTCATCAAATAATGCTGTCAGCGTAGTAAATGTTACGCCGCGCGAAGTAAAACATCTCTTAAACGCATGCATTAACGCTACAACACAAGATCCCTCGTAGAAAGTTGTTTCCGAAACTTTTACGCAATGTTTGTGCAAATGTTTCGGCGTTTCGGCGCACTTCACGCGCCAACAAAAGTGAAAACACAAGCAGAAGAAAAACAAACAGCGCAAACACTCAGACAACACGCTATGTTTCCGGTAGACAGACGGATAGAGCTGACGGGTAAACTGAAATGAATTGTAAGAGTTTGCGTGAATAAAGGACGATTCCCACCTTCAGACTCTCCGATCTTTGACGCTGGACATTTTCCTCCAGCTGGAAAATTTGCTCATGCAGTCGTAGACACAAACGTCAGTTCCTGCTAGAGATCAGAGCGTAAAGATTACAGGGAAACAGCGACACCTGGAGGCCATAAAACACAGCACGCTTCTTTGGGTTGTCGGAGTACTGTATAACACCAAAACTAAAAAAGCGCGTCAGTGCCACCTGCTGTAGATTACTAACTAAGTGCAGCGCGTTAAATTACACGACAAATATTGTAGTCAGTAAAATAATCCGTTACATTACACATTTAAGGTAATTTTTGATTAGTCTTACGTTTAGATTAGGCTACTGTTGTCCCATTACATTGACTTATAGGATAATCTTGTAGGCCACCATAACGATATAAAATAGCCGACGAAGAGTAAGAAAATAAGCCTATTACATTCATTGTAATTATCAACATGAAGTGTAGCCTATTAAACACTAGTTATAGTTAATAAATCTAGGTTCTGGGGTTCGTAAAGGAGCTGCAGGGGTTGAAAAGATAACAATTATAAACGTGTATATATATATATATATATATATATATATATACTACCGTTCAAAGATTTGGGGTTAGTAAGATATTCAATGGTTTTTAAATATGTTTCTTCTGCTCATCAAGGCTGCTTTTATTAGATTAAAAATTCAGACAAAAAAGGCATTATTGAGAAAAAGTATTTCAATTTAAAATAACTGTTTTCTGTGTGAATATATTTTAAAATGTAATTTATTCCTGTGATACAAAGCATCATTACTCCAGTCTTCAGTGTCAAAATGATGATTTATTATAGAATTGTCAATGTTGGAAACAGTTGTGCAGCCAAATATATATTTTTATTTTATTTTTTTCTCAGGATTCTTTGATGAACAACAAGTAAAAAAACAACATAATATTTTACCAAATATAAAACATTTCTAAAATGTAAATCTATGTTGTGACTTTTTGGTTCATTTAACAGATCCTTGGTTAATAAAAGTATTCACTTCTTTCAAAGAAGAAAGAATAAACCTGTACTGATTCCAAACTTTTGAACAGTAGTGAAACAGTAAACTACTGTAACAGTAGTTTTGAACATTACTAAATTAATTATTTAAATTAATGCTTCTTTTTTTATTATTTAAATGATCAAAGAATCCTAAAAAAAAAACTATTAAGCAGCTCAACTGTTTCCAACACAGATAATAATTTTATGCAGTTGCACTCATTGATAATGGATCTAATATTTAATATGCTATGTGATTTACTTGCATATCAACTTCAATCCTTTCCATTACTCATTTTGCCAAAATGTTTTCCTCAACAATTTCTCGACAGTTTGACACATTGGCACACTTCAGTAACAACAGTAAATCACTGTTAGTTGTAATGGGAAACACAGCTGTAACACAACTTTTTGTGTTTTTTTTTTTTTCTTCACAATAAATGCAAAACAAACCTACAAGACAACATCAAAATAGCCCTGCACACTAATAACAAAAATAATAATAATTGGGAAACCATTGTTTTACACAATAATAAAGGTAAAAAAGAGCATAACATTGTGAGCAATTTCTACATTTGTATACCTAATTGTAAGTTTGTTGCATAAATTTCTACACTTTTGCTCTTGTATATCACAGCTACTGTATCTGTATTGCCTTTTCTTTTTATGTCGTTCTCATGGCATTAAAACAATATATAAAAAAATGTGTTTAAAAAAATATTAATAAATCAGAATTGATCTTAATTGTTGCTCGATCTAATATAAAGGTGTAAATGTTGTTATTTAAAATAATTTAATTGGTTCATGTTTCAATTGATTTTCTTGTTGTCCTCCAGGCCTGAAGGTGGCGGTAAAGTGTGTCGTTGTAAACACAGGAAAGCGGTGAGTGAAAACACAGATGACTGGAGCGCACCATGGCAACGAGTTTAGCTGAAAGCTTTAGCTACCAACCGCTTAAATGTAAGTGTTTCGCTTATTAAACACGTATGATGAGTTCTTCTTATGGTTGCCTTAAATAAAAAGACAAACGAGTGTTAGTTTTGACATGAACTTGCAAGTCGCGGCGTTTTGTAGTTGGTTTTTAAAGTAAACATACTTCGCGGTTAGCGACAGGCTGACTAAAATGCATCCCACAATATCAGCTAATATTGATAGTATATGAGATACTGTGTGTTGTGCGTAGTTTTATTTCAATTTTCTGCCTACAGACTATTTTGTTGTACTCTTAACATGGACATGTTTAGCCCATCCCATCTCAAGAGGGCACCCAAGACAACAATTTGTTTGTATTTGTGTGTTTATCAGGTTTAGAGATTAGAAGCATAACTCTCCTGTTGCTGGTGGCTTGTTGTGTATCAGGAGAAATTGGAAAACAAATTGTCCGAGAGGATCATTTAGGCAAACATAACCATGAACACAATGCAAATATGTTCCTTGGCTCTGAGGTACCAGCACTATGGTTTTTAAAAACAGTTATTAATCCAGTTTCATTCTACCAACTAACTGTCCCTGTTTTAAAGGACAAAGATGAAATACAGAAACTCAGCCCATCTGAGCAGCGAAAGCGGCTGGTGGAGATTGTGAAGAAGATTGACACCAACTCTGATAAATACCTGACTTCAGGTCAGTTCTGGTTCGATTGACTTCAATATCTTGCCACCTAGAATTAATTTGAAACCGTTATATAGTCCTGGTATAGCAAAGCTGGATTTTCATCAGCCATTGCACAATCCTTCAGAAATCATTTTGATATATTGATTAGCTGCTCAAGACACATTTTCTGTTGCTTCTCTAGAGGAAATCACATTATGGATACAGAGGGTGTACAGGACATATGCACTGGATGATGCTGAGGAACGCTTCCCTGAGTTTGACTCCAACAATGATGGACTGGTATCTTGGGACGAATACAATATGGTCTTGCATGGTCATACTGTGGAAGTTGATGCAGATGAGGTTCTTAAAGACCCTGAGGAGGAGTCTCTCAGATTTGTAAGTTGCATAATGTTTGATCGTTTCATATTGTGGAACAGCAATAAAAGGTCTTGAGTGATTGAAAGGAGGTTTTTATTCCCTCACAGCTCCATGCAAAGGAAAAAAGACGCTTTGACTTTGCCAATATGGATGGCTCAGATGGCCTGAACTTAACTGAGTTCCTTGCGTTTACTCATCCGTCTGAAGTGGACCACATGGCTGTAAGTATAAAGTGAAGATGCAGTAAATTACAGATGTAACATTCGGGCTAACTGTGTGCTTTGTGTTTGCAGGATTTTGCCATTGAAGATGTGCTTTCTGAATATGACTTGGATAAAGATGGATTCATCAGCTTGAGTGAATTCATTGGAGATCTCAGAGCAAATGGTATGACTATGTTAGGATAAGTAACAGTAATAGTGAAGTATTGTCATTATACTAGTGGTTATAAAGATAAATTGGTAAAAATACATTTCTACATTATATTGTCTGAATAGTGAAGAAAATACAGTGTTTTACAGTGAATAATACAGTTGAATTTACGCATAATAACATTTTAATGTGTAGTAGGAAAAGTTATTTTTCATTTTTCACTTGCTAAACATTATATTTAGTGGTTTTATGAAATTATTATTATTTATTTTTTTTTTTTACTGATATATTGTGCGTCAATCACATACTTTACCATTAGGATCTTTTGCTTTACAGATTTGTGTGTGGTGTTAGCATTTCCAGGAGTGTGGTAAATTATTATCAGAAACGTGTAAGCTTGCTTGTCTGTGTTTAAGAGCAGGAAGAGCCCTCGCAGTGGGAGGTTGAGGAAACGGTGCGCTTTAAAGATCTCTATGACCAGGATAAGGATGGAAAACTCAACAGGAATGAACAGCTTCGCTGGGTCGCCCCCAACAGCTATGGCTCGGCACGAGAAGAAGTCAGTCAATGTGCCGTTCTTCCACTGTTGTCTTTTCGACATCTTTAACAACACGTTCTAAATATTTTGTCTTCTTGAATGTTGAACAGGCCATTCATCTTATCAAGGAAATTGACCGAGATGGTGATGGAAGGCTCTCAGAAACAGAGATTTTAAAAAACCAAGATACCTTCATGAACAGTGAAGTGACTGACTACGGCAGACAGCTTCACGTGCCACATGATGAATTGTAATAGTTACAGTTCGGTGCCACAAAGAAAGAGTACTTGAGTTTTTACAAGTTCATTTTCATTGGATCACAGCCCTGTGTCTTGATTTGTAAATATGATGCGATGAACTCATAATGATGCTGAGTTCAAAACTATCAATAAAACTTTTCGGTAATGGTAACACTTTATTTTAAGGGTCCAGAATAATGCATTAGTTACCTGAACATATAATAAGGGTATATTAGACGTTATTTACAATTAATTAGGCATTTTAAAAACAAACATTTGTCATACTTCCTTTATTAGCACTAAATTAGTGGCAGTTTAGCCTTA
>JAUYWG010000055.1:9416744-9443709 GCA_034779775.1 Enteromius afrohamiltoni
CCTTATAGTCTATAAAATTGAATATTACTCAATAGGTGCCATGATTAATATGGATTTAAGTTTCACTTTAGAACAGGGGGTCAAATTCCATTTATTAGCGCTATATTAATCATAGTTTAGCCCTAATTTTTAGCTTTTCCTTATCAATAAATAATCTTTTTGTTTATAGTCTTTAAAATTAATTGTAAATAATGGATAATATGCCCTTACTATATGAACAGATAACCATTACCATACACGTGTTCATGCTTAACTGATGCATAATTGTTAATCATAAATGACAAGTTTATTTGTGCTTAACTAATGCATAATTCGAGCCCTTAAAATGTTAAGTTAATTATTACTTGTGTGTTTTTGCTCAAGTAATGCTTAATTGTGAACAAATTAACCATTAATTAATGCTTAACTAATGCATAATTCGAGCCCTTAAAATGTTAAGTTAATTATTACTTGTGTGTTTTTGCTCAAGTAATGCTTAATTGTGAACAAATTAACCATTAATTAATGCTTAACTAATGCATTATTCTGACCCCCTATCCCCCCCATATCTGTAATTTTATATCACTTCTTTGGATGTAGTGACATGTAGGATGTAAAGATGTAGCAGAAGAATTACAATTACAACCTTGAAATCAGGATTGTTTCATTTGAACAAAGCTGTATGTTTCTTTTGGCCCTCTCTATATAAAATCCGTAGCTGTCGTGCACAGTTACCATGCTGACGCTTGGAGTCAAAAGATATTCAAATCAACTTGTCACTACTTGATTTCACTATTCACCTCGGTATTTCTGCAGGAATAAAGAAACGACTCAGCTCAACTCTGCTTAGATTTCTATGGCTTTAATTTGCTCTAAATCTCTTCCCTTCTAAAGACCGACTCTTAATATTTTCCAAAAGTTGTTCCGTTCCTATCTAGTATTCAAATGGCTGCTAAACGCATGCATATTATCTGTAAGCCCCACACTCCGCGGTCAATGACATAAAGCAGAGAGCTTCCTTATCTTAGTCAAACCTGAGCACCACAGGCGTAATGTGAACAGTGGTTTCCTGCATATGGTATTGTCAGTTCTTTCTTTCATTTTTCGCAATTCCGATTTGGTTTCCTTTTGTGTGCTTGCAATATTCCTACAAACAGCCTCTGAAATGACACCGTTACAATTTAAAGATTCTTTTTGGGTAAGTACGGGGGTCATTAACTACAAACTACTTTGACAGATTCAATTGAACGTTGTTGTCTGTTAGGGCTGACATGCGTGAGGTTAACAATGCATATGGTGACATTACACGAGAGCATGTGTTTAACTTCCAGTAATTCACCGGCATCACAATACCCTTGGTTCACTTATCAAAGCTCAGTATTTTTTGTGCACTGCCATTTTTGTTCATTTGTAATTACAGTTTCTTTAAATAAGATTTTGAGGGTAATTCAAACGAAGACTTGTTTAAAATTTTGATGTAAGATTTTTAGGAAACAGCCTTTTTTTTTTTTCCTTTACAAAAAGTACTTCTCTACAATTGAGGGTTGAGCGATTATATTTAGACATCCTCATACTGTGTCATGGAGATGATCTGTGGGCTTCCTGTTAAGCGTTTGACTTTGTGCCTCTTTTTAGCTTTGATCTTGTATTGTCAGAGCATCTATCTGCAAAGCTTCTGGGTTGATTTGCCTGTCAAACCAAGCTAGTGCTGTTCAGTGTTGAGGGTGCATGTAAAATACATTCCATAGTTAGGTAAACAGTTTCTTTCTGTTGCAAACGTAAGATTGTTAAGATAAACAAAGGAGCATTCCGTATAATATTCCATTAACACATGTTAATATTCCATAGCATTCCATGTCAATAAGCACAGTAAACGATTAAACCGTTTAACCACCTCAGACAGTCTGGAATCGCATATTATTTTTGAATAGATTCCAGCTTCTTCAAGTTAGGCCTAATTTTGATTAATACTATGATTTAGAAAGAAACTTTCCACAGATTCAAGATTAAAACTGTTATAATAAACAATCCTGTTACTGGAAAAATATAATCTAATCCTCATGGTTCCAGGGCCCAGAATTCACAAGTAACACCGGATATGAGACTCTTATCCAGAGGCTATGTGATGGGCGAAGAGCTTGCAAAGATATGGAGGAGCTCTTAAGAATGCGGTAACAACAGAAAATTGCATATTTATATTTTTTTCTACAAGTTTAGCATTGTTTAAAAGTATTAAGCTATACTGGATTAGATAACGATGCAGTTTTCTGCTCATAGAGCGATGGCAGAGGAGCGCTACGGCAAGGAATTGATTACTATCGCACGCAAGACAGGAGGGCAAAGTGAAATTGGGTAAAATATTAAGTATGAATTGGCTTCTAGATTTTTGCATACAATAAAAGGTTCTTGAGTATCAATTTATCATTGTTTATATTGCTTTGATATTGTAGCACTTTGAAGGCATCATTTGACCAGCTAAAAGCCCGTAAGTAACTCTTCAAATATATATTGGCAAAAGAATTTCATTTTAAAAAGAAAGGAATAAACAGCATCAGCTACATCTTTAACAAGTGTTGGGGGGAATGCATTACAAGTAATAATATTAGTCTCCTGACATGTTGGGAGAAATCAGAAATGCAGAGCATTGTGTGCGGTGTGAATACAGAGCAGCTCTAGACTAAATGTGAGTGTGCATTAATTCAACTCACAGAAAAAGCAGATTTAGTATTCATCAAAATGAATTGATATAAACTCAGAATATGACGCATCTGTGTAATTAAATTACACAGATGTATCTAATCTCATTTATTAACCAATGGGTTTGCTGCTGACCTTTGAGGATCCAGTTCAATCATACTTAAAAGCAAAAATGACTTCAAAACTAACTATGGTGCTTCATTGTTTTTTTTTATTGGCGAAATGTATTGAACTTTCTTCTCTGTTATTCTACTTTATAGATGTGAATTTACTTTTTCTTCAGCCTGGGGTTTATTCGTGACACTTTTTGGTGTGAAAGGGCTTTCACATTTGCTATAAATAGACCTTCTTATGTTAAAAACAAACACTCAAGCTCTGCCCATATTTAAAAAGTAACACAGAAGTAATGTAACACACTACTTTCCATAAGTAACTAAGTAATACACAATATTGTAATGCGTTACTTTTAAATGTAACTTTCCCCAACACTGCTCTTAACTAAACCCATACCTTCAAGATCACTAATGAATATTTCTCACCTAGAAATGGAGAACATCGGAAATTTGCACATTCAGCTCTCTGGGATGTTACGAGAAGAGGCAAAAAGAATGGAGCAGTTCAGAGAACGACAAAAAGAGCAGCGGAAAAAGGTTAAATGCCACGTGATGTTTTAATTAATCTACATTTGCAGAACCTCAAACCACTTGCTCGTAGTTTATTCTATTTTTTGGCGAACAAAAACTGTACTGTAGGCACGTTCAAACCAAGATGCCTTTTTATACACTCTCAGGCACATCTTTTTAGCTTTTTTTTTTTTTACTCCTAAATGATATCTTAGTACATATTTGTAATTTAAACACGCATTTTAGATTTTATTTGACACCTATCATTGCTTTATTACATTTTACAGTTTGAAGGGGTCATGGAAAAGGTTCAGAAGACCAAAGTGTCATTGTATAAGAAAACCATGGAGGTAAGCCTAATTCACTATACATATCAGTCACTTTAAATTTAAAGGCTACTCGGTTCATCCTGTATTTGCCTAATAGAGACTGAAAGCAGAATATCAGGAAGAGGAAGGGTGAAAAGAGAGTGATTTAAATCATCAATGCATACGCTAACCTCTGTGCAGCCAGTGTGCAGGGCAAAGAGGGGGATGGGACTTTAAAATGTTGTAACTGTCATCTCAGGAAGTCTCACTTCTCTACTAGAAGTATATTTCCTTCTCGGCCGCACACTTTTGTTGGCTCGGGCTGACACAGCCTCTGTTTTCTTAATATTAGGTTTTCTCTCTTCCTCATTTATTTACAATGTCCTGAAAACAGATGACTGTTGTTGTTAAGAAAACATAGAAAAACAAATTCAGAAAGCTAATGATCGTATAGCATTCTGTTTTGATAAACAAAGGAGTGAAAGGGAATCTGACCTGTTCAGTTTAGGAACTGTGAAGGTATTTGTGTGATTTGAGGTAAGATGATTACTGAATGAAAGGAAGTCAGTCCAAACCTCAAAAGGTAAATACTTCATGATCTATCACCAGGGTTTTTAAGCACAATGGGTCAATGGGTCTGTCCCTGTAGTATAACAGATTTTAGAAAGTATATTGTAAATGTAATAAAAACTTGAGTTAGTTTTTTATCACCTTGGACAGCAGGGCTTCTCAATCCTGGTCCTGGAGGTCCGCTGTCCTGCAAATTTTAGCACCAACCGTAATCAAACGCACCTGAACCAGCTAATTAAGATGTTCAGGATTACTTGGAAGCTACAGGCAGGCGAGATTAATCGAGGTTGGAGCAAAACTGTGCAGGACAGTGGACCTCCAGGACCAGGATTGAGAAGCCCTGTTGTACAGGGTTCCTACGAGGTTTAAAAAAGTATTTTCCAGGTCTGGAAAAATATGGAAAAAAAGAAAGCAGAGTATTAATGTGTTGTTAATGTTATGTGAAAATGAATAATGATTGTTTAGTTATTTTCAAATACGCAGTTTCTGATTCTACAAAAAGCTTCTTAGCACTGCATTGCGTAGCCTCAGAGACCTTTGCAAAATAAAAAAATATACAGACATTCGCACAAAAGAAACCATTAAAGTTAGCAAATAGAACAATGCACACTGAGCAACCTATCATGCCATCAGCCAATGTCACAGTGCGGTTTCTTGGCCTCTACAAAGAATGTGTTGAAGAGACCTAAGCGCTTGAAATATTGCATACTGCACTAATGAAAGCCAAATTTTAAACACTTTTTACAGTTCCAGTCTTATTGAACTTGGCAAATTTTCTCATCAACCCATTTCATCTCATGGTTTCTGTGCCATCATGCAGGATGTGTTAAATTGCACATTATGCCTTGATATTAGATGTACTACAATACAAAAAGCCCACTTTTGAGCAGGCGGATCTTGTTCATTCGTGTGCATCCATGCTCTTGTTTTATGCACAAAGAAATTTTAATTTTAGCGTAAGATTGCAAAAAAATCCTGTGCGCGTGTGAATAGTTTCTCGAGGGCACAAAAAAGATTATTGTGTGCACGTAAAGGTCTGTTTATTTATTTTTATTTTTAAAGGAGATTTGACTCTTTTTTTTTTGCCCCATTAGATTCCAGTTGTATTGGAAAATTTATGTCATATCTGAAAAAAAAGCTAGCTGTATAAAGAGAGCAGCTAGATGAATTGCATGTACCGTAGGTAGTTTTGTTTTCCATCAGCTTGCTGTATGTCTTGTTTTCCTGTTGATTTGTATTGGGTGGATGTAAATTTACATTTACATACATGTATTAATTCATTTATTGATTCAGGCTGACTGAATATGTGCAAGTTTGAATGAGTGAAACCAGTTGGTTTCAAAAAGTAATAACGTTCCAGTAGATTACAAAAGTCTAATCTCATTTTTCTGTGAATTGTCATGAGATAAGAGAGTGTAGATCCAGGTTAGAATCAAGTTTAAAGATAAGAGGAAGTTTCCTGCACAAATTGTAATTATTTTAAATATATTTAGTAATTTGGGGTTAATTTGGCCACCATTTAAGTTTAGGTGAGCATTGCTTTAATAACCCTGTATGCTTTTCCCAGTCTAAAAGAACGTATGAACAGCGGTGTAAAGAGGCTGATGAAGCTGAACTGGCTGCTGAGAAGCTCAACAGTACATCCACTGTCACTCCCAAACAATCTGAAAAGGTAAATTATGGGTTATTATGGACAGAATTTGTGTCTGTTGTGAATGTCAAATATGACAACATACACTTATGTTGTTAAATAAGTTATATTTATTTATTGGCAGAAATAAATACTTTTATTCAGCAAGGATGCATTAAATTGATCAAATGTGATCATAAACACATATAAGACACAACAAAAATGAGATAAAATGCTGTTTTATTCTTAAATATTTAAAATATTTAAAACACTTATGAACAGTAGTATGATTCTATTAATTTATGATTTGATGAAATACATTTTTGGTAAAAATGCTAGTGATATTGTTTGTTGCCATTTCTTTTTTGATTAAACAAAGGACTTTCTGTGTCAACCCAGACGTGCCATGTACATTTCCAAAATATGAACATTTTTGTTAAACTGTGAAAAAAATGTTAATAGTATTTTGGTATTTTTTTTACTTTTTCTGTTTTATTATTATTATTATTTTTATTTCTATATTTCCGCATACAATGCAACAAAGACGGCTACGGTCAGCTGATTTTACTAAGAGACCCCCCAATCTCTCTGTACAAATAAACCGATTATCTTTGTATTAAAAGTTATTTTGTGCTCTATGCCATTGCAGACACAAAACAAAGCAAAACAGTGCAGGGATGCAGCAACAGATGCAGGTGAGAATAAAAAATATGCTTTGTTTTCACACCTCGCAGCATCTGGTCTCAGTGCAAAAAAAACGTAATCGGTACATCCGAACCCCCCAAAAAAACCCAAACTGTGATTCAAGTATTAACATGCACAATTGATATAGTTTCAATCAAGATATGAAAGGTTAAAGCTTGTTCCCGATTCACAGAGAAACAGTACATGTCAAACATAGAGCAGCTGGATAGGATTCGTCAGGAATGGGAGACCACTCATGAGTGCACATGTGAGGTATAAAAACACACTTGCCTTTCTGTTTGCTGGCTTTCGGATATAGCACTATCTATCTGCTGAAGCCGTGAACCACACAGAGCACACTAAAAAAACGAACTTCCCTTTCTCTCTCGTTTTATACCCGTATGTCCCACAAACCACAAACGCTAAACTTAACTGCAACAGAGACTGTTTTTGACATATTTAACAACATTATTACCATTGTATTTGTCACAATTTGACAAAGACTTTGCTATATCACCATTTACTGTATTTAACACCTTATATGGTGAGTTAGCTCAGCTTGTGCCATCCTTCTGATTTCCTACTGCATCTGTCCAATGCATAAGCATTAATAATAATCAGTTGACTAATTCATGGGCATATAGATGTATTTTTAGCACAATGTTGAGCTATATTCTGTGAATTTCTCCAGGTTTTTCAGCAGCAGGAAGATGATCGCATTAACATTTTGAGAAATGCTATTTGGGTCCATTGTAATCACTTCTCTATGCAATGCGTCAAAGACGATGAGGTCAGTATTACTTATTGAAGCATTTTATAGCATCAACGTTACTTTTTTTGCTTTCAGAATTTCTTTTCACATTCACATTTTAAACGATTGCTTTTCACAATTAATCCGTCAGTGTCTGTCAGTTCAATCTACAATACATATATAGAAAGTCATTTTCTTTTTTGTGTTGCACTTACATACTATACACCAAACTGTCTAGTTTTATGTATACACACTGAAAACAGGGTTAGCTGAAATAAAACTGTTTTTAAATTAAAACCATTTAAAAACATTTCCGTTACTTGAATAAAATAAAAGTCAACTTCAATTTAATCAAATATAAAAATCTATGGAATGTATGGAAGCTGTTTCTGCCACTGAATAAAAAAAAAACAAAAAAAGGTTATTACCAATTTTTGTCTCACAATTCTTTTTACGAGAAAAAAAGTCCGAGTTGCGTGATATAAACCCACAATTGCGCATTAAAAAGTCTAAGTATGAGTGGGGAAAAAACCCAAATGTCACAATAACATCTTTTTTTATATTTTATTTAGTGGCAGAAATGGGCTTCCATAGACATGGTGTTGAATAATTAATGAATAAATAAAACAGCTAGTTACTAACAACTATTTATTTTAGTGTAACTTTGATGGACTAAAAGAACAGCAACAACAACTCTCTCTCTCTCTCTCTCTGTGTATGTTTATATATAACAAACCACAAGATGAATATAAAATAAAAAACTCAAAATACAAATAAAATATAATAGTATATTCTAACATAATATTAAACAGTAACAGTATTTTAATGATACTAAAATAACACTAATCTATATTGATCTATTTTTTACAAAGTTGTTTGTATATAATTAAAAAATAATAATATTAGCACAAATGTTGAACCTTTTCTAGAAATGTCTGCAAATTAGTGCATATTTTAATAATGTTATATTTGCTTTTTTTTTTTTTTTTTTAGAAAAGTTGCAATACAAATATATTGTCTTAATGCACTATAATTAAACAGCAGGGGAAGTAAAATTATATTTTTATTTTTTTACTTGATTAACCTGTGGTGTAAAAATGATAAGAATAAGTATATTACTCTATTTCTAATGATATAAGCAAACATTGCTCCTGTGAGCTTAATCCAAATTTAGTTGTTCTTTGGAACAGAAGCCAATTAAAGCAATTCCGTTTTGGTATTAAATGATAAAAATACGAATTAGAAACATTTTCACCTGTGGTAAGCACTGGCCATACTGTAAAACTACTGATCATTTCTGTGCAGTGTTATGAGGAGGTGAGGAAAGTGCTAGAAATGTGTGACATCACGGAAGACATTAACAGTTTCATCAACACGAAAAGCACTGGCACCACTCGTGCAGGTCAGTGCATGTCTGTTGTTTAAACTTTATTTGACGGCAATCGCAAATCGGCATCATGACGCGGGATAGTTCAATAACCAAATCCTGTGATGATGATGGTATAGTTTAACAAAGGTGCTGTTGTCTCTTTGCTGAATTACATTTTCTGTCTGTAGCACCTATTGTGTTTGAAAACAATTATGAAAGAGAACCAACAACAGACAGCAATGGCATCGCACGCTTTGGAGGAGGCGTGATGAAGAGGTGTGTTTTCCACTGCTGGGTCTGTATGTTCATGTATATTTGCCATGCTGACAAGGCAGAAAGCAATGGAAAATGTAAGCCATACTGCTGTTTAGCAGGAGCTGGTTTTGGCTTCAGAAATACCAGTTCATTAGTCTTAAGGGTGTTAGCAGATATACCACACAAATAGACATGCAGGCCGGGCTGTGAATTTGTGACTTCATATGAAACTGTAAAACATTTCTTAATGCACTGTTTTTACTTTTCTTTTTGAAAGGTTTTCAAATCTCTTGCAAGGAAACTGTACTGTTGGCTCTAAGACTAATAATGAAGGTGCTCAGCCCTCAGCTCCTCCATCAGGTGCCTATCTATAATCACATTTCAGCCACTTCTTTTTCATTTTCCATTCTTCTATTTTCAACACCACCAGAGGGCACTTCAGCCCACTGTTTAATTTCATCAAATAGTATTTGGATCGTTTTCTTCTTTATCGTTTTTTGGAAGTATTTTCCCAAATGTAACTACTTAAAAAAAATTCGAGCTGTCAAACGATTAATTGCATTTTTGTTTACTTAATATGTGTGTATGCTGTGTATATTTATTTTGTATATGTAAATACAAACATGTATTTATTAAAGATATATTTAGGTACTGATATAGAATATAAATGTTTAAATGTATACATGTAAAGATTTTCAAAATATATACTGCATGTGTGTGTTTATATATACACTTAATAAAAATACAAATTACACATATGTATGTTATGTAAACAAAAAGAATCATTTGACAGCACTAATAAAAATACTGTTATTGTTAGTTTCCGCCAGCTCAGGTCCAGTATTAACAGCTGGAACAACTTTTGTTTTTAAATAATGCATTGGTTAATTGGTTAAGGCGTGTTACCAAATATTTCTATTTTGGCTTTAATCATTTTAGTATATAAACTAGTTAACGGCCTGGACAACTTTTCTCATTTTTATTTATACTTTTTAAAGTTATATATTATATATATATATATAATATCATTAATCTATTTTTTTCTCAGCTGAAATCTCAGATGGAGTGTACGCCTCTATTCCTGGATTTTCACAAGCAACTTCAGGCAATGTTGGCTCTCCAAGCGGCACATACCAGGCTCAATATGACTATATTGCTCAGGTAGAATAAATACATACATGTCAAATACGTGTAAATGATTATAATTACTTTACAAGAGAATACTAAGAATATGCATTCACTGCACATACAGAATATTTTAAAGGCCAAATATAGTCATCCCTTTAGAACTCTATTATATATTCAAGAAAATGTGCCACTGAAGTATAAGCCGGTATTAAAGGGGTCAGATGATGCAAGATTTTTCCTTTCTCTTTAAAGTGCTCCGAGCTCTTGGTTCAAAAAGAAGACCTGTAAAGTTTCAAAACCAAAGAGATATTCTTTCTAAAAGTTATGACTAGTAAAGCCCCCCCTAAAATGGCATGTTTAAGTGCCCCCACTGTTCTACTTCAAAGATTTGGGGGGGGGTTCATAACACTGCCCAAAGAAGGCTGTAGTTTCTGCCGATTGCTGGAGGTGCTGTGTGTCGTTGTGAAAGTGAAAGTACTTTGTTTATGCTTCCAAAAGAGGACAGAACTAGAAATCGGTGGTTAACCTGGTTAACCAAATTTTAGAGCGTGTTCAGCACATTTACAGGGGAAAGACTCCTACAACATCGACAGTAGCCTATTCTGGCTGTGCCAGGACTGTAAAGTTTAAACAGTCTGGCGCGTCTGACACACAACCTTCTGATCTACGTGATCTACGAAGTGTAAAAAGACAGTACTTAGTCATGATAATCAGTAATTAAGTCTCCACTGGATGCAAGAAATCCCCCGTTTGTAATGTGTTTTATTGTTTTGTTGTATGTTATGGTAAGTAGGGCTGGGCGATATATATATATATGGAACGATATGTTATGCGCATCGGTTCTTTGATTAGCGCTAAATCTCCCTCAGCTGTTTTTAAATGCAGCGCCAGTTTATGAACAGAGCCGTAGATCACTGACAAGGTGCGCGTTGAGTTTCGCGGGTGATTCAATGGCGCAGCTTCTCAGTGATCTACGGCTCTGTTTATAAGCTGGCGTTCCTTTTAAAAACAGCTGACGAAGATTTAGCGCTAATCAAAGAACCATCTTTACTGATGAGATGCGCAGAGTATATCGTTTGATATATATCGCCCAGGCCTACTGGTGAGGGGCGTAACATTTCCACCACATACTTAACAGCGCAATAACAGCCTAGCTTTTTTTTTAGAACGATGAGCTTTGTACAAATCGACACCTTCAGAATGTTTTTTTGCACCTTAAACCACATAAATGTTATTTTTAGCAACATCATACGACCCCTTTAAAACTTCCATGCTTATTCAGAAGTATCCATTTGTTTTTATCGTGGCTCTTTACTAAGCACAGAAAAATGTTCATGCCATTTTTTATTATTTTTTTTGGATGTTGCAAAACTATTTAATGCAGTGTGATGAGAGACTTTTGTGCGTGCAGGGCGCTGATGAGCTCTCCATCTCTGTGGGGGAAGTGCTGCTCGTGGTGGAACAGGGAGGAGACGGCTGGTGGACGGTGGAGAGGGACGGCCAGACTGGGCTGGTGCCAGGCTCCTACTTGGCCAAGATATGAGTCAAGAGTCTAGCGCACACTGGAAAGGCTCTCCGTGTCTTTAAACGCCCTCTAATAGCAGAGTTATTAAGGGCGCTCCCTATAAACAAGTCTCAGAGGAGGATTTCTGTTTGCTAAATGCAGTTAAGCAGTAGAACATCTATACTGAAAATCTGCATGGAACATAAAAACGGGTTAATATCTATATTATATGGGACTAATGTCGAGATAGAGATTTATATTTATTATAAAAGTTATTTATTGTGAAGGAAAATATGATGTATACACAATACAATAGCCACTACGGACCTGCCATGATCAGCTCATGCGAAAACGATGACAATGCAGAGATTTTGGCGTACACAGTATTTCAAATTTCATCTCTGTTTACTTTTTGGAAAGTTAATCAACGAGACAGAAGTGAGGTCTTCAATATTAATGTCACGTGTAATAGAGCTCTATTTTCAGCATTTTGCATTTTTCACTTGGTCTGCATAAAATAAAAGCTGTGTAATGATCTTTGCATCATGTTGCCGTTGACTGAATGTAAGTTGGTAATGGTTTGAACACTGTGGCTGTAGTACTTTTTGACTCGGGCGGTTGGTTGAGAGATACTTAAGGGATAAACATTTTAAATTTTAAACAGAACGACCTGCTTTGTTTTGTCCTCAAGTATCAAGTTTCCAAAAGGCCAAGAGAACAATCCACAAACTTTTAAGAACATTTCTAAACTTTCCATATTTTATTTATCATAAACGTTTAGGAATCACTTTTGATTACAGTCTATTATAGCGCAATAGCTTGGCGTCTGTTTTGATGTTTTGATGACGTCTTTTGCTCACCAAAGTTGCATTTATTTGATCAAAGTTTAAGTAAAACAAATTATAATAATAATATTAAACCTATGTATTCTAATTATTTTGTAATAAAAATTATTGAAACCATTTTCTATTCTAAAACATTTTAAAATGGGTTTATGTATTACGTTGTTTTTTTTTGGCAACTGAGTTCTGATTTACATTTGATAAATTCAGAATTGAGATTTAAAATCACAGCTCACCCAAAAATGATATTTTTGTCTTTTACATGAATTCATCTGCGTTGCAAACTTTGTGTTGAACACAAAAGAAAACATTTAGAAAAATTCTGAAGAACCAAACAGTTGTTGGTCTCTATTGACTTCCACAGTAAAGAAATACAGTGGAAGTCAATTAAGTCATTACCAGGATTCTTTAAAATGTCTTCTTTTATGTTCAACATACAGGTTTCTTTCAGGTTCAACAGGCTTGAAACGACATGAGGGTGAGTAAATGAATTGTCATTTTCGGGTGAGCTATCTCTTCAATATGCAATTGCAAGTTGGTAGTATAGTAATCATAGTACTTTCTATTAAAGTGTTTTTTTCAGCACGTAAATCAGTCAGTAAACCAACACCCTGCTGATTCTTTATCTCGTATCTGGTTAAAAGGTTTCACATTGCTCTTTTGAACAGATCGTGTTTCAGCACTGACAGGTCCTTCTCATTAATAGCAAGCAATGATAGAGGGGAAACCCACACGACAGGCTCATTAATTGCATGTCAACTTTCTACTATTAATATCCTGCCATTAGAGCTTGCAGATGTTGTGCTGTTATTAATGGATCCAAGAACACAGTGATCAAACTTCCCCCTCTAGATAATGTGTGATGGTATGTTACTAAGCATGACCAATGCAGCAAGCAGATGGGACCCATCCTCCCCCTCCCTGGGAAAGGACTGAACTTTGACCCTGGTCTATGCTATCAAGTGTTTAGGCCGCCTGACTGAATAAAGACCCCAGACAAGGTCTTGTCTTGAGTGCCTTGTGCACTATGGAATTGCTCATTGAGTCATGAATGATACAGTTGTGCTCCGAGATGTTACAATACAGAGTTTCAAACAAAAAAAACAAATGGTTTCTAAAAAAAAAAAAAGGGCCTTTTTTTTTTTTCTTTTGTAGTAACCATGGTTTAACTACGGCTTTACAGCCATGTAACCATGATTCATCTATAGTTTTTGTAGAAATATATATATATATATATATATACATATATACACACACACATGTATATATTAGGCTAGTTATTTAACAGTTCGAAAGTTTAGCATAAAAAAATACTGCAATTGTGTTTTAAATTAAATTAAAAGGCTGAGTGATTCAAAATATAAACATGCCGCTTTGTCCCTCTATTATATATTTTGCACATATGAATTGGTCATAGAACTACAAAGTGAGTTTCAAATGTGAATGCTGCGTGACTGTGCCAAATCACTTACTTCCCTACTATATAGTATGCGGCAAGTAGTATGTCCGAATTCATAGCATTCGAAATTCAGTAGGCGAAAGTACCCGGATGACCTAGTTCTTCCGCCTGAATTCTATAGTAGGCATACCATGGACACTGTCCTATCCCATAAGGCACTGGGAGAGGAGGTGTGGCTCATTTTAACTGTAAGCACCTCAGGAAAAAAAAAGGTGTTTATTGTGATTAAATTACACGCATTCTAAATAAACGCAGCAGAGAACTTATTGAAAGTTTACATTTTCGGGAAAACTTTTAATCCAGTAAAGCCCGGTACTGCCGGCCCTCGATCTTCACCGTCATTTGAGGAACTCCCCTTGGGGTCTTTCGATGGACCATCCAGGTCTTCTTCGGTGGAGATGGTGGTCAGTTGGCATGCATTCATCGCAGTGGTTGGGTGGTCTGTGTACTGGCCTCTGGCGGTCGTCGCTCCAGCTTGATGGCATCCACCCGTTCCACCTTGCCTCATGGAGCAGGGAAGTCCTCTTAACATCCAGTCGACTACTACCCGTTCAGCGACTTCAGCAGGCGATGGAGATCCCTTTAGCAACCAGTGTTCCGCTAACCGCATCAGCTCGGTAGCCTGGGCGCAACCCCCAACTCCAAGTCATGAAATTTTTGGGCAGCAGCTGTGGATGACACCCTCAATTGGCCAATAATTTCTATTTTTAGTTCATTATAATTATTGTGTTTGTTTCCATTGACTGTGCCAGTGAGGGGTGGGTGCAAGACAGTGCTGTCCCCCCAGTGAATGGGTCTGGCGGGGGAAACCAATCCTTCAAGAAGAGTGTGTTTGAATATATAAAATATATATATATTTTAATATTCAAAACAACTTTAAAATAGATGTCATAGATATAAAGGAGTGATCTACTCATGTTTTACATTTGCCTAATAAACCACAACACTATTTACACTAATTACAAATGAATATTTTATTTTATATTGCACTACAATTGAAATAAACTAATAGAAAATGAATTCTGCTCCAGGCAGGACAATGTAGCTCACTAGAAAAAAATATTTGCAACATGTTTACTGCAGAAGAACTATTAAATACTCTAGAACTTTACTATAGTTTTCTACAAAATAAACTATAGATAAGTCATGGTTACATGGTTGCAGTAAAACCATGGTTCCCTTTCAGTCAGTCACTATGACGTTACGACATTGACATGGGGTCCTGCTTGGGAGACCAATCGACTCTAAACTTACATACATCTTGCATACCCCATACATACAGGTATATAAGATGGCTTTCTGCTTCGGAGCCGAGGCATACCAATTGATCCAAGTTTGGCCAAGATATAGACTCTGAACCAAATTTGCGACATCATAACTTTTGAACAAAGATGAATAAAACAAATCCGTTTAGTCACAACTTTTCAGCTCAGTCCAAACATCATCCAGTTTTGAGAAGAATTGGATTCATTTTGAAGGAGTAAGGAAAAAAAACTGAGTACTGTACTTTTCAAAATGGGTGCTACTGTAATGGGTGGAGTCTTAATGTAAGCTATTGGATGTGATCAGCATGATGAGGGAAATCATGTGTACTAAGTTTATTTTTTCTAGAATTAGGGGTTCAGGAGTTATTAGCATTTTAATGTGGAATTTTTGGGTTTTTTTATTATTCATCAATTATTTATCTTTCTATTAGAAAAAAAAAATGTGGTTTTCACAAAAATAACGCAGAGCAATGGTTTTTAACATTGATATAATAAGTGTCTTGAACTGGACTAAATGACTGCTGAATGGTTTCTCTTTATCAACACAAAATCTAAAAATAGAAAACAGCGACTTGAAAATGATCATTTTAAATTTTAGTGTTTATTTACTACTTTATTTATTTTTCTAAATATTACAGTTTTTAAATACATGCAGCTTCTTTAAAAACCTTTTTTCTTACCCGCACAATATAATTTTAGAATTTTTCAAGCCAAAAATGCACTCGCGTCAAAGAAATGCAACAACAGGCGTCAATTTATGAAACATTTATTTTAGATCGAAATTACAAGCTTATTTCACAATTTTTCCTCCCTATGTACATTCCATTAAAATAATACACTGTTGACCCTGTTCGACATACCTACATGTTATCCAAACTAACTTTAAACTCGATATATTACTAGACTAGTAATGTTCACACTGTAAGCAATGAAAAAAAGGAGGAAAAGAAGATAAAGTGTTCAGTAAATGGCAGGTAGTGCATCTAGAGCATCCCCCAAACCTCTTTACACTTTACATGTGAACCCCATTTTCTCTGTACGATTGGACCCACAATGCCAAACAATCTTGTGTGGTCAATCTAGACCTGTCTCTCACACTGCCACTGTCCCTAAGCAGCAGACTGGTGATGGGTGACATCTGAGACAGCTGTACCACGAGTCCATCCTCTCGCATCAAAGCATTTCCCCATCCCAACCATTTAGAATCTTGGTATTTGAAATATATAACTAAACCGTACACATAGTGCAAACTAACAAATGAGGAAAGCATACATTCCACATATTATTCCATACAATATCTGCATCTTCCACTCCATATAACAGAGACAAGGAAGAGAAAGTGTTAACTTTTATTGTGTTCAAGTCTTCTCAACGGGACTAAAAACTGGCTGTCTGGCATTTTGCAGTCTGGCCCGACGCCTTTGAGAGAAAAACGAAGGTTTGAATTAAAACGCAGTCATTTTCAGTGACGTGTACTGTATCAATAAATAGTATGCGCTTTAGTTTCACCCATCACCAGTGCAATGTGTGAGCAAACCCTGTGTAAGGTGTGTAGAAAAAGAGATAAATTAGGGTGTATCCAGTGTGCCACCTTGCACCGAAAGAACCCTGAGCCCAGTGTGTGTGTGTGTGTGTGTGTGAGTGTATGAAGAGAAAGAGTCTGTCTGCTAGGTTTTTTTTTTTCATGCATACGTCCCTCCGGTGATGAGGAGCTCGTAGGCCGGGTCTCGGCTTCTGCGACACAGCACCACACAAGTGCACAGCATTCCCAGCATCTGGAGGAAAAATACAATTCGGCTTCATTTAGAACTCACAATTACTTGTAAATATGTAACTTATAAATTCTGTTCTTTTAAGCTAAGAAAACTGTTGTTTCCCCAAAAATATTGAGCATGGTTTTTAACAACGATAATAATAAGACATGACATGAAATTAGCATATGAGAAGGATTTCTGAATAATGGTGACTGAAAAATCGGATTTGCCATCACAGGAATAAACTACATTTTAAAATGTATTATAAAATTGAAAATGTCTATCAAATACTATTGAATAATGATATTTAACAACATCACTGTTTTATTGTATATTTAATAAACTAAATGCAGCTTTGTCGAGCATAAAAGTAAAAAACAACAACAACTGAAAATATCTCCACATCTTCAAAAGATGATAAAGAATGTGAACTGTGGCAGGAAATGCACATAACCGCCAGTTATGACAACGGTCTACAAAAGAGTGAGGTGAACGTCTTTAAACTTGCGCTGATGAACTTAATCAAAGAAAAAACATCTGGTGTAATTTATGCATGTTTGCCAAGAACAACCTAACCTACTGCCCCGGTTCTTGCTTGTTAATTCGGGCAGACTGAGTCAGTAACCATGTGCGAGTCACAGGCATGTGCTGGGCTTGCCAAGACGCGGTCTTGTTTGCCTTTACGCCCCAGAGGGTATTTGGAACAGTATGAATGTCAAAGTCTGTGATTCAGCAGCTACGGCGCAACAAAAGCATATACTGACGCTGCCCGACTGCTGCAGTCCCAGAGCTCTGTCTGACCGAGACAAAAGAGAAGCTCTGCGCTGTTGACTCAGTCTAAACCAGGACTTCCCAAACTTTTTTGGTCACCCAAACCCAGCTACTTGAAGTAACCCCAATGAAGTGAATATTTCAATTAAACTACACATTCACGGTTCTTTGACGTTGATTAAAGCTTTAATGACATGCAAGTATAAAAAATATATATATATACATATATGTTTTTTATTTTTCTTGAGATTTGAGAATGAATTACTGATTTATGTCTTAAACACTTAACCTTTAAACATTTAGAGACTCAAGCTTTTATTTAAGTGGAATATTGATAAAATGCTGTAAACATGCGTCCGCAAAAATACTATGCAAATAAATCAAATCTGGCACACAGTGCGTTCGCAAATGCAGTGCGCAGGACGCCAAAATTGAGTTAGCTGCATTTGTTGTAAACCGAGAAGCACTGAGACACCGAATACACTGGATCATTAAGTGCTCATGTGAGCAAACTAAACAGTTATTACACTAAATTGCAGCCTTTGCTTTATAATAGCACTAAGCTGTATCCCAAATATCGCACAGCGCTAACAATCAGTTCTTCATCTTTCCATCAGCTAACAAAACCCCTTTTGGGAAAGGGAATACCTGAATTGCAGCAAACGTGAGAGTGGCCCAGATGACGTACATCATAATCTCTTTCAGTTTCTTCACAACCAGGGCTTCGCATCCCTAAAATAAATCAACCGATATATATCACAAATCACATGCAGGCGTCCTTTGCTTCATTGGCTACAAGCAGATTTCTCAAACGTCTCTCACCTCAGGGTAGAGGTCTCCGGGACGGGACAGGGAGCCGGTGCAGTTGTTCACATTGGGTTTGCAGCAGCTCAGTGGCACGCTGTTGTTCCTTGACTCTTTAAACCAGCGCGTGTTCTTCCAGTCTGAGTAGTTGGTGATGCCACAGCAATGGAGCTTCAAAGACATTACGCTGATTTTATTATTAGGGTTGGGATATAACAATACAATAACATTCTGTACATCTTAATAGTCTTACCTGTCTCTGCACATAGTCGATAGCGCGGCTGGGAGCATCCGTGTTGGTGCCGTTGTATTCATCATACACTTTCTGGATGGAATGATTGACCTCGTCTTCCACCTGCAAACACACAAATAAGCATTTCATTTGCCGCAGTAAATTGATATCAAAAAGGATTTTTTAAAAACCTTATCAAATGTATGCCTTAGCTTTTAAGTCAGATTCTTACGTTTAACAAGAAATTCAACTGCAATAATAAAACGCTATAAAACGCTTTAATCGTCTAAATACAATTTTAAATAGGCCTATGCAAGTGTACAACGGTAAAAAAATGAAATGATACTTTGAAAATGAAAATAAAACCAACAGTTGGTGTTGTCAAGTGTTAATGAGTGATTCATTCACTCAAACAGCCAATTAATGAACGGGTCATTGAACTTTATCTGATTCCTTTAAAATGTGGATTAATTCATTTGTTGCTCTGAGACATGCAACGGTTTAACTGTGGGGAGCTATATTACCTCTACCTAAATATAGCGAGAACAGACAAAGTTGTGCATCTAAAGTGATTCGCTTAATATTAACTTCTTGTGATTTTGGTTTTAGATTTCAGCACACATTTGCAATCGTGATGATATTTTAAAAAACAGCACCCCTGCTTGTCTATATTGTTTAACATCCGTTCTGTATGTAGGAGGAGACACATTTTTGTAGTCGATATAGCACTGTTACACAACAGGCCTGCTCAATGCAAGGCGGGTATTGTAACCCAACAACTTTCATTTAAAAACAAAAGAGATGCAGGCACTCCTATTTCTATAAATATTGACTTCTTTTCAATGCAGGGCTCACCTTTGCTCTGTAAATATAGCCAAGAACCACCACAACCACCTCAGTAACAAACACCAGCATAAGAATGATGACGAACTGCAAAAGACAGATGCAACGAAATGTGGTTTAAGCAGAGCAAGATATAAGAACAATGATCCGTTATCATTTCGACTCGTTTGTTATCAGTGTTGAAAGCAGCTGTGACATTTTAAATGTCTTTACTGTCGCTTTTGATTCATTTAATGCATTCAAAATCTGAAAACCACCATAAGGCAGTGCTGGAAACGTAACAGTTCACTAACCGTGGCAAGGCCGCAGCGGCTCTCTCGAATGGTGGCGCAGCATCCGATGAGGCCAATAATGAACAGCAGCGCTCCGACTGCTATAATGACAACGGCTGGGATCAGGGTGTACACATCCTCAAAGAAATGGTCGTAGTCATCATACGTGATGAACACGTAGGCTCCGACATAGCAGAGAATGCCAGCGGCGGCCTATAAAGAGATAAAGGAGAGTGTTAGTTATACGAGAAAACAGATATGATGTGAAATTCGTGCAAAGAGTTAGGCCTATTGTAGTCTCGGTTAGCTGTGAGAGGTTACTGAACTGATATAATGCAGTCATAATCACAGAAAGGCAATCAAATGAGTAATTTAGGATAAAGGCGAACTAAACACAACTCCATATCACTTTGACTTTCAAATGCAAGAACGACTAAGGATATGAAATGCTGACCAATGATAAAACCATCAGCCAAAATGAAAGATCAACACACAGAAATGTGGATAATTATCATCTTATAAGTCAAGTCAAGTCTTTTATCTATATAGCGCTTTTAACAATACAGATAGTAGCAAAGCACTGAACATTATCAAACAGGAGAATAGAGTGATGGTAATGTATAATGATGAGATTAAACTGTTTATTTATCAAATGCAGAGACAGTCTCTGTAGTCAAGACAACGATAATCACTGGAAATCAGGTGTCCCCAGCTAAACAAGCCAGAGGCGACAGCGGCAAGGAACCAAAACCCCATCCTTGAGAGAATGGGGGAAAAACCTTGGGAGAACCAGGCTTGGTTGGGTCCATGGGAAACAAGACAGGCTCTGGGTGCACCGTGGACCACGATTTTTGGGGGGGGAAAGGTTTTTAAAAAGGTTTTACTCTTCCCCACTCATAACCTCCCTATGAATCAGCTCTCAGGCTCTGGACATGATGAACACAGAATTAATAAAACAGCCTGATCCCTAAAAAAAGAACAGGAACGTGTCACACCACCGCCGTCAAGTGGAGACTTTAAACTTCATTCAGTCCCAGAATAAAGAGATTAATCAAACAAAGCAGACAAGAAAATCCAGCTGATAGGTGGAGAAGTGTTTATACAGATCTGACAGAGGTAGGTGTGAAATGGGAAACTTTGCCATCAATGCCCTAAGTACAGTCGTTTTTAACATTAGCCGTGGAAGAGTTGCATATTTAAATTTAAATATTTGAAAATTAAATACATGGGGTATGGGAAAAATATT
Organism: Enteromius afrohamiltoni; assembly: GCA_034779775.1. Classification (NCBI taxonomy): domain Eukaryota; kingdom Metazoa; phylum Chordata; class Actinopteri; order Cypriniformes; family Cyprinidae; genus Enteromius; species Enteromius afrohamiltoni. The sequence continues at coordinate 9,437,731 of JAUYWG010000055.1, forward strand.
TATTATATTATATTTTTTAACATAGGACTATATTAATTTATTTTTTAATAACGGTGTATTGCCAATATATGCACACACACACAATTTAGGACAATATTACAGATTTTAAATTGGTAAACCCTACTCAAACATACTTTAATGTTCTTTTTTAGAATTTTTAGAGTGAATTTATAATACTTTTATTTCAATTAATCCATCACTTTTATTTATATAGCGCTTTTAACAATACAGATTGTAGCAAAGCACTGAACATGATCAAATAGGAGAACAGAGTGATGGTAATGTATAATGACGAGATTAAACTGTTTATTTATCAAATGCAGAGGCGGTCTCAGTAGTCAAGACGACGATAATCACTAGAAATTAAATGCCCCCAACTAAACAAGCCAGAGGCGACAGCGGCAAGGAACCAAAACCCCATACGTGAGATTATTTCACATAATTGTACAATATTGTGTACAACTACGATATCTAAATTCACCTTAGAACTGACTAGCCTATATTTACTTTTATAGATGTTTGTTTTTAATGTCAAAGGGTTTTTATCTTTATAACATCAAAATAACGTTCGATTGATTTATGATAGGATTTTATCAAATCAAAATATAATTGCGTAAGATCCACTTAATAAACTAAAAATGCTTTATATACAGTCTATTCCAAAAATGTACTGCCTAAAACAATATTGCAAGGCTATTAAAAGTAAATCATTTGTAGAAAATCTAAAACATTTGTGCAAATGTTTCACATTTGATCCTATTGCAAAGTCATTGTGAACTCTTTGTTGTAGTGTGTGATGATGGACCAGGCCGCTTTTAGAGACTGCGACTAGACTCCTAGAAAATTATTACAGTATAGTTTCCAAAAGGGATTGCCTGAGGAGGAGGAGGAGGAGGAATAGCTTTAACATGTCAAACAACACAACCAAACCTGCTTTGGGGCTAAGGAAAACAATGACTTGCCAGTTCACGCAGGCATACTCAAAGCTAAAAGACATATAAATAACACTAATCTTACGCCTAACACGCATTGACGCTATAATATATAAGTATTAAGACTTGTCTTTGCATTTTTACTTGCACGTAAACAAAGACTGCAATACAGAGCAACGAGCAGTTTTTTAAATAATGCAATATAAACACAATAGGCATGTCGAATATAGCAAACTGTGCGTGTATTTAGCCGGTTTCACGAGCGCATTGGTGAAGGAGTGTGTGTGTGTAACAATGCAGCTGCTCGACACCTGACTGTGTCCATCTGACAACACTGACGCACTCCCAAATTCAGTCCCGAACACCTCCGACTTACCCAAAATATCAGGTTCAGGAACACCAAAACGGTTTTAGACGACGTAATTCCACACTGCCCCATCATCAAACGACGGAAAAAAGCCGTTTAAGTTACAAATATTACAAACTGGCTGCGGATTATAAGACGGCTGTGCGTTTCCTGGCTGCCATACCACTGCTGCGCTCGAGACAGATCCGGGAACAGCGCCACGCAGCGGTCAGCTCACGAACTCTCACCGGCACAAACAGAGAAACCCCTCTCACGATCTTCGTACAGGAAATAAGGGAGGCATGGAAAGTCGATGACGTTTTATTCTTAATAGACTTTTATTAGGAGCGCAAGGCATTAAGCATTGCAAATTTCGCACCACTCACATTTTCTTCATAAAATACTATTTTTTTGTAGCTGCAAAGAGCGACATCGTTTCTTGGTGTTCAAAACATCGACATATTAAATATAGAAAGCAAAGGGTTACATGCAAAACAGTTACACAATAGGATTTAACTAAGTAATCTCTTTACTGACACCTGCTGTTACATCATTGAATTGCATAATCACAATCAATCAGATCAATAGTAAGCCTAAGCATACACCCAACACATGGCTGAAGCTCATTAAAGACCGCAGGCAGGCTTTTAAGGTTAAATGTTCCGTGAAATAAATACAGATGTTTAAATATTAAAATGTAGTCTTGAAAAACAGCACAGAGGGTATTAACAACACTGATTCAAATAAGGATTTAAAATGAGAGGTAACTGCACTGTGATCTATTTTGGAGTTCACACGCATATGCAAAAAACTTCCTCTTGCTATTTTTTTTTTTATGCTTGACTGTGTCTTTCTATTATGTAGGAGGAACAAAAATAATTCGAAATATTTTAATTTACATATTTTCCATTCCACAACTGTTTCAGAGATTAGGGAAGAAAAAAAAAGTCGCAGGTCTATTGCAATTTATTACGCAAGCTGTAATTTTGTCTCACATTTCATATCAACCAAACAAATAAATCCACAATCACTAAAAATATATCAATAAATAAAGTAAAAACTCATTCAAAAATAAACAATAAAAGAATACCGTAGGATTTTCATTAACAAATCAATTTCACAAATAATTACAAAGCACATTGAATTAAACACAACATTTTAAGAAGAAAAAAAATTATGTTTTCTAATAAACTTTGAAAAATCACTTCTAGAGTGATAATCATAAAAGGTCAAATATAATCAAGCTGAATGGATGTTAAATTTTTTTTATTTTTTTTTTTTATTTTATATTCTTGTGCACTTTAAAACTGTAAATGTATTATGATTTTAAATAATCTAATATATCTATAGATCTAATATAATAAAGATAAAAGTGGTTACCAGCAGTTTTCTCTCCTTAAGGTTCTCGACTTAAAATAGATACAAGATTTATGTTCTTTCGCAATGATAAAAAGCTAGTTTTTAGTCATTTACTAATTGTACCATATGTGAATTAACCTATACTATAATCTCAATGCACTGTTCCTATAAAAAAACTAAAGACAAAACAAAAACGGAAGTTATAAGTTCTGCACCATTTAGCCTAAGCTCTGCCTGAAGCAACCAAACATGCAAATGTAATATTTACAAGCATGTATGTTAATCACTGAGTTTTAGCGAAACTAAAATCAGCATGAGTGCCGAACAGCTTATCCCAGTGACTAAAATGGGGTGCGAAGTTAGTATTAGGTTTCTGGTGGTGCACATCATGCTTGCTCGGACCTCCATAAACGCCAAATGGGATCAGACGAGACGTGGACCAAGGGAAATCATATCCGCAATGGTCTTCCACCGATACATAGACATGGACCACCATGAACATCCAGGTGGTGAGCAGATGACACCTCAACATAACGGGATTGACCGTGGTCCAGAAGCCCACCGTCACCAACTCCCATCCACCAAGGCACTGTGTGGCCAGAGCAAATGGGGCCGAATAATTATGGTGGATGGCATGGAAAGTCACATACAGCCAGCGGATCTTATGATGCAAAAAGTGCCAGATAAAATACTGTAAGTCAAAAAGAAGAAGGTTTCCAGTCACCCCACCTGCAAGCTCCAGCAATGTAGGTGCTTGTTCAGGAAGGGGAACAGGAGGTCTCCACATCCACTGAGCTACCGCTGCAGGAAACACCAGAAGTACGTGATTATAAAGAGTAACTCCACTGCAGTGAAGGAGCATTGCAGTTGTGGGCATCTTTCCGGGTTGAATCTTGTACCGGTTAATAGCTGGCCACTTTGTTCCCATGATGTCGCAGACTAGGTAGGGTAGGCAAAGAACAAAATACGATGCTACGGTCAGAATCACAGGAAAGAGAGGAGAACGGAGAGTTTCAGAGTGGTTGAGTCGCACAAAGTCCCACAAAGGCTGCAAAACTGAGTCTTTTGACTGGAAAGTCTCCCAAACTGCCTCAAACGCCTGAACTAGTGTCATTTTCAGTGACTGAGCCACTATATCTTCTTTTAAAGCAACAAATACAACTTCAAAGAGTTTAGTTTTCTAAATCAACCTCTGTCCTGGAAGTTTCATGTGGCTCAGGTAGCCTACCTGGTATCTAATGACTTTGTACTGAAATATTTATACCTTTACTCGGTTTCTAAATTATTTAGGTGTCTGAGGGGTGTATGTAGACACTACTTACACAATGCAATACCTATATTTATTTGAATTTTGGAAATTAAAGCTGTGTTTAAGACAGATGTGAATTTATTGCATGTCCGTACATGCCCTGTTGTCTTTCCACTCCGTGACGCAAGAGGGCGTCGACGACGTCTGAGTCAAACGATGGAAAAAGAATGAGCGAACAGAAAGGTGATTAGCATAGCCGGCACTGAATGGGCGTGGCATTGGCCCATACGCTTTCTAATTGGTCAGGTATGATATGCAATTCTTTAATGTGAAAACAATGAAAATTAAAACGTCTCACTGATATTATTCCGAAGTAAATTATTTAATTATGAGGCCAGGAAGGTGTAGCAATCGTGCCGTCTCTACACTGATGGTGATGCTATTACAGGAAAAGTGCCGCTTTCTTCATCAGAGAGCTGCAGGCGCAACGAAAGAAAGAGAATAGTGCAGTTCACAAAGAAAAAGAAAGAAATGTGGATGGTCACGCATCAGACCCACACAGCAGCATTCGAGTGACAGCAGCCAGTCTGGTACAGAGGAGCATCCGCCCACATTCAGCCACAAAACTGATCCTGTAAAGCAAAAGAGAGCCAGGCGTTCCTGTCGCTACCTCCTGTATCGATTTTGTGCAGTGTGTGACCGCTTTGGCATCCACAGGACCGGCCTCATAGCCCGAGAGAGAAACGCACCTTTTCCAGAACGATACTGAAGTATAGCGCTAATGGTGTCACGTGGTGCGTGTTACTTTCCTCCGCGCTGTTCAGGGTGGACCAATCACAGCACATCATGATTACATCGTGAAACTTAAAAAAAAACCGTTTAGCGCGGATAGCTTATGCAGATTTTGATTTTACATTTTTGGCATGTCAGGTATCAGTTAATAGATTAAAACGATTATACTTTTCGATGTAGAAACATCTCCAATAATGCAGGAATCGTTGTCATATTTGAACGCTGATGAATGAAGAATTCGACTTTGTGAGCCAGCAAAGCGCCCCCCGGAGGAAGTGCGCGTCGAGTTTCATAACTTATCTAACGTATGCCTCCCAATCTTAGAATATCGCATGTTTATGCTAACATATACGTGAACGTACTGAGAAAGAGCGACAGCAATAAGTACTGAGGTACTGGAGAGTTTACAGTGACTACAAAGGTGCGCCATCCGATCTAATGGAGTCAGAAAGTGCAGATGTGGTGCAGGTTAGTGGCGAACGTCTGTTAGATGACATCCACAACAAATATATCCACCAGCAATTTTAATCAGAGTTTTAATTCAGAGCAACACTGTCAGGTCCAGTCCACCTAAACGCCAACATAAGTAAACCAAACCAACACGGTAACGTGTCCTAAACAGTCGAACTTTATGTTTAACGGTACTTCCTGATCCCACAGTGCGTGTTAGAAAATGTTCGATTCTCCAATGAACTGGGAATCGAATCTTTATAGTGAATCAGTTCGATGTGGTTATTTTTAGATTATTTTATTAATAAAGCATAAATAAAAAGCCCCAGTCGAAAGCGTTAGTATGTACCAGCATGAACATCAGCGATGAAAGAAATTAACTTAGCCTTTTTGAGATTCTGAATCTACTGAATCAGTTGCTATGCAAAACGAGTCCCTGTTTCGAAATCAGCTCGAAGCGTAAGAGGCTGGCGGCACCTGCTGTTCAAAGCGGGGTAACTTCATAAACGTAAAATATATTTGATTTAATCTACATGTATTTAAACTATAATCTATATATGAGGAGTTCAGATGCAACAGCCTCCAATTGACGTTTTCAATTAAAATGAGCATTTTTATCAGGCTCGTGTGTTTAGATTCAGTCATTTTAGTGTAATGTATAGTTCCTTTTCAATGCAATTAAAGTGAAAGAATGGTAAAAACTGAAAAAATGCAGATTTTATAAGGAGATTCATTCTTTATACACACACACACACATGTTGGGTTTACATGTTGTATGGGGACATTCCATAGGCGTAATGGTTTTTATACTGTACAGACTGTATGTGTTATTGCCCTACACTGACCCTACA
>JAUYWG010000055.1:9443900-9454329 GCA_034779775.1 Enteromius afrohamiltoni
GTATTCCTATCTTTGTGGGGACAATTGGTCCCCATAAGGTGATAAATACCAGGTGCACACACACACACACACATATAGATATATATTTTAAGTTTTCTTAATATGTATCTTTATATGCCATCTTTATATACACCAGATGTAATATCATCAGGATAGTTAATTGGTCAAAACCGTTTTTAGGTTAATTGATCTTAATGTCATTGGAAAATAGTGACATACACTCAGTCATGAGCAAACCAAATCAACCCAATGGGATGCACCTTTAAAGAGTTTGAAAAGATCTAAAATCTGTATTGTAAAGGCTTTCTGAAACAAACTAAAAGATGGACTTTGAGTCAGCTGTAGTAAATGCTAGTTGCGAGTGTGTTCAGATGTTATGTAATAGCATTTTTACAGGGAAACCTGTGGTATTTTAAGTTATAGTGTAACACTAATCATGTAAATCAGGATTTAAGCTGATATGTTTTATATTTTAAGCAGATTATTATACAAGTGGCTCTATACACAAATACACTAGTGTTTTATTGTTAAACAATTACAAAAAACATGGTTTTAAGATTCAAGGGCCTCATGAATGTATTCACAGTTAGGATTTAAACACAAAAGACATTTTTGGGTGATCCATTATTGCTCCACTGCATCAAACATTGAAACTGCATGAGTATGTTGTCGTATAGCAGACGTTTTCATGTTCTTTTATTTATTTCACAGTCATTGGGTCCTGAGGATGAACCAGCCTCTTCGTTCGTGTCAGCTGATGTTGAAAATGACAACTCGAGCCAGAATGCTGAGATTGGCATTAAGGACGCTTCACAGAAGTACGGTCAGGTGCAGCAACTGTGTCGCTTCTATTCTCAGGGCAGGCGATGCTATTATGGGAAAAGGTGCCGCTTTCTTCATCAAAATGCTGCGAGTGCACAGAACGATGAAGAGAACGGTCCCCAATCAGACCCACAGCAACAGAGGAGTGAAAACGGACAGTCTGGTATAAAGGTGAGCCACAGAACCGCTCCTGTGAAGCAAGAGAGAGCCAGACGACCCTGCCGCTACTTTTTGTCTGGGTTTTGTTCAATGGAGGACCGGTGTCGCTTCCTGCATCTGCAGCAGTTTCCACCCGTGGAGGACCAGCCTCACGGCCCGATGGAGAGGAACAACTTCAGGCCTTCTGCTCCGGCCACACGACCTGCTAAAAGTCAAGAGCAGGTTAAACTAGCTGATCTCACCGATGAGGTCTGCAAGCAGCTGAGAGCCACTGAGATCGCTCAGCTCACCAAGAGATTTCCGAAAGACAAACTCATCGTGCAGGAGAGAGAAGATGGGCAGCTGACCTACTACAGAGTCACGGTTCAAGCCACAGATCCTGACTGGGTAAACATTTATTGTATGAACCCGGGGGTGTCCAAACCTGTTCCTGGAGCACCGCTGTCTTGCAGAGTTTCTCTCAAACCTTAATTACACAAACTTGAACTAGCAAATCAAGGTCTTGCTAGGAACCTTCAGGCGTATGTGTTGGAGATGGATGCAGCTAAACACGAGACAGAGGAATGGACACCCCCGGTATAGACCACAGAGTGCATTGAGTACAAAGTAGCAACCAAAGACCAATCATAGGCCAAGTGGAGTTCTCGCTAGAATTAATAGGAATTAGGGAGCAAAGACGTGCTTTCCAATCCTTCATAGCAGTAGCATACAGCTGATTGAACAAAACTGAATGAATCATCAAGAATGGATTACTTTTGTTTGCTTGATTACTTAACTCATTCAAATGTACTTAATATTACACAAGTCTGAATGGACTTGTAGTTAGTCTAAGATTTTAGTGATGACTGCAAAACAGAGCACAAGCTGCCAAGTTCTGCACTAACTGGAGTTTATAAGGAGAGCATTACAGTAATATCTGAGGTAACCAATGCATGAATAAGAAGGACAGATTGCATTATGATTAATATCCACAGACAATAAATTAGATTTAGTCAGAGTAGATCTTGTAGCCATGAGTAAGACTGTGTTAGCTAAAAAACAGTTTTTCATAATCAGCAATTGCAAGCGTGTTACTACTTACATGAATGTATGGATCACAGACAAATGACTCAGATCCAATTTAAGGCAAAGCACATCTATTGAAGAGTTTTGAGTTTTATTTTTCTGTTTTGCAGCCATTTGATCTGAATGAAGTGGACATCATGGTCAGCTTTCCCGAACGTTACCCTCAAGAGGTGTGTAGGTATCAAACGTTTCAGAATTTTTAAAACCTTTGCTAGATTTTTCTAATGAGAGCTAACGTATCGTAGGTTTTCACTGTGGATATCCCTGAAGACCAGGACTTACCACCAGTCATGGGGAGGTGAGAAGAGCTGTAGCTGATTATACACGTGCCAAATGTGTCATTTAAAATCATTTTGTCTTGCGTTATCGCAGACATGTGCAGAAGGCCTCAGAAGAATGGCTGAAGGCTAAACATGCCACTAATCAGCTGATGGGAAGAGTCGAGCTGCTCTTCAGGCCATATTTGCGCTGGCTGGACCGCAGTATGGAGAAACTCTTCACTGAAGGAGCCAGGCAGGTGAGAATATAAAGCAGCCGGTCAGATTACAGCTTGTCATATCAGAGAATCAGTTACTCTTAAATATCTTTTCTCAGCTGAAGAAAGATGTTGACCTAAAGAAGGCTGGAATAGAGTTCGTGCACTATGAGCAAATCAAGGTCACCGTTTTTAAGAACACATCCAAGAAATCGGACACTCCTGAGCGGATAGTGTCACTAACTGTGGCTTCAGGAGAGGACGAAGAGCAGGATGAAGCTGGAGTAGAGAATGAGGAGGAAGAGGATGAGACTGCTTTCGGTAGTGATGGAGAAGAAGGCAGCCAGAAGGTGGAGAACATAAAGACAAGAGAGCGACGGAGAGGCACTGAAGTCAAACTGCTGGGTCTGAAACTGGGAGAACAAACAGCTACTGTGGCAGCTAAACAGATCTCCGTGTCCCTGAAGTGCAGCAGGTGAATTTACTGAAGTAAAACTAAAACGTTTCATTATGTTTATTTATCAGAGATGGTTAATTAGATGCTATTAACATACATTTTCATGTCACCAAAATATATTGCTAAATGCATAGCATAATATATGAAACATGATGAGGTCACCCAAGCTTGATGTCAATTATACCGCACCCATAGCCTCTTATTTGTGTAGAGGACTGATGTATCATAAAATGTCCTCAGGCAGGAGTGCAAATTAACCATGCGCTCCTCCTTGTAGGTGTAAAGTTGATTCTGACCTGACCCTGTCCGGGCGTCTGACCTGTACTGCTCAGTGTGAGAAATGTCAAGCCGGGATCAGGGCTGCCTTCAGACCCAGTATGCTGCACCACTACAGTGATATTTTGGGCTACCTGGACCTTAACGCAGTCGCACCTGTTGATCTGGTACTAAAGGACTCTGTGTTCAGTGTGGGTTGCCTTAACTGCAACAAGGAGGACACGATTCAGGTCTGATGACGATTTACTGGAGATGACATCATATACTTATAGATATAATATTTAAAGTGGTTATAAAAGGTTCATAATAGGGCCGCTTTAACACATTACTCAGCCCTACAATTTGACACCATGAGATAAATGCTATATTCTTTTTGGAGGATTTTGAAAATGGAAAAGCATGTGAAAATATTGTCAATTGTTCTCTTACTTCTTCTCTAGAATCTGACGTACGGGCAAAACTGGGAACAAAACTGCCAACATTGTCATACAAAACTCAGCATTTTTGTGGAGGCGACACGTTTCCAGTTCATTCAGCCAGAGCCCAGAAATCAGACAGGTCTGACCCCTGTCCTATATCCTCACTGATTCTGTCCAGTTCTTGTTTCTGGTGAATTGATGTCCTAGGGTTAGGCTCGCAAAAATCTGTGCGGGTCATTTCTAGATTAAGGTTCTGTCTCTTTGTGTTTATTAAAAGTCCTGAGGTATCTCTCCGCAATTATCTGGCATGTTCTGGTGCCTTGAGGTGAAGGAGATCCCTGACCCTCTCTGTAAAGTGCATTGAGTGTGAAAAGCAGTATATAAGTGTTACATTATTGTTACTTGCTAAATTTACAGGTGCAGCTGCCCAATACCCTCGGCGCTACAGAGACCCTGCGGTTCAGCAAGGGAAACCTCTACCCGATAAAGGAGCCTGCAGGCACTTCAGACAAAGTCATCGGTGGCTAAGGTAACTACCAGGAGTTTTCTTTTTGAATGTATTTTGAATGTCCTCTTGTGCGACCTATAAAGTGCCCTTGGCTCATATTTAGGGCAGCTGTCTTGTATTAACCGTCTCTTCTGCTAGATTTCCATGCTGTGGTCGGGCTTACCCATGTGACGCATGCCATGATGAAGATCAGGACCATCCGATGGAGCTGGCCAACAGAATGATCTGCGGTTATTGTGCCAAAGAGCAGGTCAGAAGGAGAAAGCCGTCTGGCTGACTGAATGAGGATTATTTTCACCTCAAACCCCCTTAACCTAGATATTGCATTGAAATTAGAGACTAATTAGACAGGTTTTCTGCTTGTTTAAACCTGAGGTTTTTAGAAATATTACATTTGGAAAAAGGTTTTGACCCAAACTTTGCCAAGACATTAGTTCCCAGAACAGGAATGAGTCTGACACGGGTTTTGTCTGGTCATGCTTCAGTATTTAGATTTTCCAAAGAAATAGACTTTTCTTAAAGCACATACAATCTAAAAGATTTAGAATTAAATCATTTTCCTGTTAAACTAAAATAGAATAGGAAAAATATTTTAAATTCTAAATGTGTTTAGATTGGAATTTTTTTTTTTATCCTTTTGGTCTCAAATATTTTGAAGATTTCATGATTTTCCACAAATTTATCTGAACACACATTTTGGGTTTCGACTCACCAGTTGAGAAACACTGCTTTCTAATATACTTACAATTTTTGACTTTTTCCTTTGTTTTTTCTTCTAGCCATACAACAATGGTAAACCTTGCATTAGTTGTGGAGGTATGATGACGAGAGCAGCCTTCACAAGCCACTGGGAAGGTGGTCAGGGCTGTAGAAACAAGATTAAGATGAGCAGGTATGTGCAATAAACCCTGTGGCAGTGAATTATAGTGTAGTATAACATGTACCTATTGCCATGCGTGCTGCAACATCATATATTTTGTTTGATAAATATTTTATGCACACTGACATTTGTTGACAGCCTAGAATATGTTTTTTTTTAAATAAATGAGTTGGATCTTGCCTGATTACCTTTTTATTTTCTATACAGGAACGACCGTCAGAAATACGCCAGTACAAATAAAACGGTGCCTAACAAAAAGAATAAAGAAAAAAGTAATTAAAGATACCTAAAAACTAATCACCTAAAAGTCATCAAATCACATTTTTACATTTTCTTTTCAAATGATTTCACAAAATGTTTTTGTTGCAGTGTACAATGAATTTGAAATAAAATGCATTTGAGAGATATATATCCAGCATAACATGGAAACTGTTCACACTTTTTGTAGATCTCCTATCTTTTTGTTTGCTAGTAGTAAAAACATATTGTATGTGCATAAATTCATTACATCTTTGGTTTTAGATTGCTTACAAAATACCTGAAATGATGCAAGGCAAGAGTCATTTAGACTTCAAAACTTTGCTAAAGGTTACAATCATTATGATGTGAGATTTAATTATTTTTAATTAGTCACTGAACATCTCTCTCTCTCTCTTTTTATAATTTTTCTTTTTTTTTTCTTCAAAATGCAACCAAATCAAATTATGGATATATCCATAATGCAGTAATGCAATAAGCAAAATATGGAATGCAAAATATTTCTGCGCAATTTCTATGATGGCAATTCAAATAAAATTATTTGCAAAAATTGTTTTGTTGTTGTTGTTATTATTAATATTTAATGAGGTATGCAAAATATCTAATTAAACACTACATTCAGGTATGGTCATAAGTTTACACACCCCTGAATCTGCAAAATGTTTATAATAAAAAAATGTTATGTTAAAAACACTGGCCTCATATCTCTCATATGAAAAGGCATGCATTGATTTCATAGCAGATCTAGACGGGTGGAGCTGGGGGAGGTGGAGGGTTTCAGAGGAAGCTGAACTAGACTATTTACTGCAAATATTGAGCAAGCAATTTCATTAGCTGATGTGTCAGCAGCTTGTGCTATGTAGTAAATTATGTAATAACAAGATAATTGGTGTAAATTGTTTTTATTTAAGTCTTCTGACCATAAAAGGTCATTATTAGGTTATTTGTAATAGCGCAAGCTATATTCAAGCAACATTGCACCTACATATCTACTAACTCTCAATAGAGTGCTAGCAGAGTATTAGTAGACTGGTAGGGTTAGGGTTAGAATAAGTTGATATGTACTTGCAAAGTTACTTATAGTCAGTAGAACGTCTTTTGGGAGACCATCACAATAAAGAGTTAGCAGATATTAATTAGAGAGTGTACTAATATTCTAATGATAGTTAGTTGATAGTTAATTTTAGTTATTTGGTACAAAGCTACTTATTGTCAAAAGGGACCGTCAAAATAAAGTATTACCATTATTTAAAACTAAATGTGTTTTTTGTTTTCAATTTTTTTGATTAACTGGTAATAAATACTAAAGCAGGAGAATTGGCAGACACTGTTATTATTTTGTTGTCTTCAGAGTAGAAGGTCCTTGATAGGTTTTATGTAATATTACATTTAAACTTCCAAGTAAAGTTAAGTTTTTAATATATATATAGATTCAGAAAAATGTAGATAAATGATCCATTCAATAACCAAGGCTCTAAAGAGACTGAGAGACTAGGGTTTTTGGAAAAGCCTTTCTATTGTGCCAGGATTTGAAGGAAGTAATCCAACATAACATTTGTTTACTAGCGATCTTGTTGCACCGAAGAGAACGTGCCTTGATAGGACGTTCAAGTCTGGCTCGGCAGTATAAATAGGGCTGGGGTATTCCCATTAGCATTCACTTGCATTTGCTCAATCTAGCAGCAGGATGTGGAACATCACAGAAGTTGCTCTTCGGCTCCCGACCTCCAAGGCTTCAGACCTTCTCCTTCAGCCCCTTTGGGACTACCTGTTGTTCTGGCACTACACCTTGATCTCGTCTCCATTCTTCCCAGTGCTGCTTGCCTTCTCCTGCTACTTCACCTTCAGCGTCCCCTTTGCTATCCTTGATGTCCTGGGAGAGAGAGCTCCTCTTTTTGAGTACAAGATTCAAAAGCAGCGGCGTCCCACCATCTGCATGATGCTGAGGACTCTGGGAACGGCGGTGTACAATCATCTAGTGTTTGTTCTTCCGGCTGTGTTGATAACCAATGTGGTGATGCCTGTGCCTCCACTCCCAGCAGTTGCTCCAACAATATGGGAACTGATCTCCGGGGTGTTGGGTCTTTTGCTCATCTTTGACACACAGTACTTCTTCTGGCACTTGGTGCACCACAAAAACCCTCACCTGTACCGATGGGTCCACGCCATCCATCACGATTACATCTCACCGTTCTCCTGGTCCACCCAGCACCTCAGCGCTGTGGAGTTGATGACCGTGGGCTTCTGGAGCCACATCAATCCCATCCTGCTCAGGTGTCACCCTCTGACCATATGGACTCTGTCTGTTTTCAGCATTTGGATGTCTGTGGAAGACCATATCGGCTACGATCTGCCTTATTCGCCTGGCCACCTTGTTCCTTTTGGGCTTCTTGGAGGAGCGATGGCCCATGACATACATCACCAGAAACCCAGCAGTAACTTTGCACCCTTCTTCAGTCACTGGGACAGACTCTTTGGCACTGTCGTAACAGTGAAGCCCACCAAGAAAACTGATAAAGAGAAGTAGACGGCTTCTTCAGTTTTAAGCCATACATTTGTGTAAATACAAAGCTTTTAAATTCTTGTACAAATCTTGCATTTTTCTATTCTTGTATTTTTGTTGGCATTGAAGTTAATAAAGAACATTTTTTCTATATTTTAATTTGCTATGTGCTTTTATTGTGTTATGTCTTGTAACATATTTTCATATTATTAAATGCAGTCCAGTTTTTAATCGAACATCTGTTGCCCTGTATGGTATCTAAGCCACACGTTCACATTTACAGAAACAAGTGACATTTCTCAGCCAAATATATTTGTAATATATTAGGAAACTGGATTGAAAATACATTTTAAGCACATATATTTGACCCTGGACAACAAAACCAGCCACAACAGTCTCAATTTTTCGAAATTGAGATTTATACATAATCTGAAAACTAAATAAATAAGCTTCCCGTTGACGTGCGGTTATGACTGGATAATGTCTGGCCGATATATATGTATTTGAAAATCTGGAATCTAAGAAAAAAACAACAACACGTAAATAAAAAATACTGAGAAACTTTTAAAGTTGTGCAAATGAAGTTCTTAGCATTCGAAGCATTACTAATCCAAATTTCAGTTTTGATATATTTATGGTAGGAAATGCACAAAATATCTTCATAGAACACAATCTTTACTTAATTTTTCTAATGACTTGTGGCATAAAAGAAAAATCTATCATTTTGATCCAAACAATGTTTTTTTTATTTTTTTTGTGCTATTCTTTTGTGCTATTGCTGCAAATATACCTCAGCGACTCACTTCAGGTTCACATATAGCAAAACCTCTAAACCTGAAATTTATTCCAATCAGCCAGAAGGTGGTAGCACATAACAGCCCTTGTCTGCCAATGATCTGATATTTTACAGATTTACAGTAGTTGACAATGACATAATATCGGCTAACTAACCCGATTACTGAGCCGGGGAGGTTTAAAGACAAAGCTAGTGCTTTCCTCCAAATCACTACCAAGAGTTTATTACAGATTAAAAGGTCAAATATTGCTCTACCGGATATGATCTTTGAAAGTATTTCCTTGCAAATCCCTGTTAATAATAATGCGCATGTGTTATATGGATTAATGCGCCGCCAGATCTCTACAGCAAAACAGTAAAGAAAACCTAAATATGTAAAGTGTATGTTAAAGTTCGTGAGATGTTAAAAAAAACCCCTGCAAAATAGAAATATTGTAAAATATTACTACAATTTAAAAAACTTAATAACTTAATAATTTATTGATGTGGTGACAAAGCTGGTTTCAGCAGCAATAACTCTTCAGTGTGACAATCTTTTAGAAAAATTACTCTTGTATTCTGTTTTAGTGCTTAAGAAACATTTATTAATATTGTCAATGTTGACAACAGTCGTGCTGCTTAATATTTTTTAGGAAAATGATGTAGTTTTTTAGGATTCTTTGTTGAATTAAAAGTTTTTTTTGCAATTACTAGTTAAGTTTTTAACTACTTTAGTTTAAGACGTTCATGTTCAAAAAACAGCTGAGAATGCATCAATTTCTACCATACAGCTTTAAGAAGGGATGTTTTTCAACCAATAACTAACCATATATTGAAAGTGATACGTGTTAAATGTGGACTTACAGTGCCAAGAAAAGACTGTGGACCATATAAATAGAAAAACATAAAAAAGCCTGAAAAAAGACGTAACTATATTCACCACGCAAACAAGTCTGAGAGGTCACGACAGAAGTTATTGGAGTGCAAGTGTTCTTCAAATTAAATTAGATTATAATTTTGCAAATAAACAGCTGGCCTGATTCACTATCGGAAGAGTCAATGTGGCTCTCTAAACATTTACATTTGCCCAGAGGCATAAACAAAAGACTTGCATGAAGAACATTAATTGTCAGCGTCTCAATGAGTTTTATGGTTCATTTTATCAACCCTTCCACATCTGAAGCATGAAAACATCTGTATGTACGCAATGATGCCTTCAATCAAACCTCACGCTCATTTCAAGGTCTGTGAACCACTGAAGACAAACATACAGACTACAGCTGAACACTTCCCAGCATGTTTACTGTGAACGAGAAACTCGTTAAAAAATAAAGTGACCTGGGTTGGACTTTTTTCTTTGGGTTGGTGACAAGATTTTCTCCTATTTTATCACTGCGCTAGTTGATATAAATATCAAAGGTACGCGCAAAGAATAGAAATAGAAAGACATTAAAAGAGTTCAAATTTTATTGCACTCAAAACATTAAAAATGCTTGAAACTTGAAAACAATAAATATGACCTTAAGAATGAAAAAAAAAAACAGAAGAAAAAACAACACCTGTTAGTGCACACTCTTATTAAGATACTGCACAAACATATTGGCAATCTGTCCGATGTTCTCTGTCGGATGCATCTTGGTGTAACTGATGAACTGACGTCTGAGTTTCCTCAACTCCACCATGTTAAGACTTCTTGTGAGTTCAATGTATTGAAGAAGTTAAGAAAACGGTAGGTAAGGCAAGTAATGCGTATTGCATTAGCAAATACAATCTTTTTTGTAAATAGATTTACAATGTTACAAAAAAAAGAATAATAATAAAAAAAATATATA
>JAUYWG010000055.1:9463740-9488265 GCA_034779775.1 Enteromius afrohamiltoni
TCCATGCTTCCACTACAATAACAACACCACTAATAATTAATCCTGGACAACAACATGATTAATCAGATCCAAAATTACAGATTGTTTATACATGTGTGCTTACTGCAATATATATATATATATATATATATATATATATATATATATATATGTGTGTGTGTGTACATGTATTATTTTTATGTGTGCTTATATAACGTGTCGTGTGTACATAATATATACTATGTAAACAAAAACTTGGAAGAGATTTTGAGGATCAAACATCCTAGTGGGTTTTATATTTGCCTTCCTAACAAAAATCCAATTATCATATTCATCAACCAATTTCTAAAACAAAATCAAGTTACTCACACATTTTAAACCAAAAATAGGGCCCAACGTTAAAATTATGGAATTATTAAAAGGGGTTTTACCTATATTTTGAATTACGCATGGCATTATGGTGGATTTCATTTTAAGAAAATATCCATAAATGTAACAAATATGTCCTAAAAGAAAGCAGTACTTTTTTCGGCATATTATGTCTTACAGTGTGCCAATCCATAACACGACATCAGGGTTTTCCTACATTCCTACACTCACTTCACATTCTGACCTGCAGAGTTTCTACAGTTAAATTAATTACAGTTAATTACTTCTAATAGTCCTGTAAATAAACATAAACCTGGAAACCACCATTTTTTCACCAAAAATTCAATACAACAATGGGAACACAGCATCCTGCAAAAGATAACAAAGCACGCTGAAAAGATTCAACCATATTACCTGAGAACAACCACAATCGGGCTTTCACTCCCAGTTACAACCATCAAGCCTTTCCAGATCATCAAAGCAGAAGATACAATCATCCCAAAATTCAGCACCTGATAGTAAAGCTGAAAAACACGAGATGCAAAACGTCAGACGGCTTTTTCTTTGGCTCCTAGTTTGATAACATTTTCTAGCTGAAGTACGTGTTGTTAGTAAAGCTTACGATGACTGCTGGAGATTTAATATCTCTAGTAACCTCAGTGCAACTGCTTAAAGTGAAACTGTACTATACAAATAATAGCACTGAACAACAGAGCAGCAGCTGTTGGCAAAAAGCCCTTTTCACACCCGCTTCACAAAAAAATATATATAATCGTTTAAAGCCCATTTTATCGCAAAAAAGAGAATAGAGCACTAATTTGTATAAAACGTTAAAGCCACGGCCATTCAAGCTGACGTGTAGTAAGCAGAGGAAGCGCCGAGCTAACAGGCTAAATAAATACACACCTGCCGCTTATTCATCCGCCGGACATCGTCGAGGAAGTCTAATGATAACATTGTGTCTGTGTATTAAATATGTACGACAAAAGTCAATTAAAATAACCGCAAAATTGAGTTTTTGCTGCAAACGCTTCGCCGCCACTGCTGAAGTTAGCGGATACGCGGCGACTCTTCTGGTTGCCTGACTTCCGGTAAGAAGAGGAAGAATAACCCAATGAAAGGTGATAGGTCGTTGTTTCTTTTTAAAATAGGTAAGAGTTGCGCGTATGGATGGAGTAACGTTAGATGGCTCTTGAAATGTAATCATTTTGGTAATCGCGTCCAAAAACTATACATGCAATATTACGTATTTTCTGGTAATAGCCGTTAGGTAAACACAATAAAACTTTCCCTGCTGGTGAGGCATGCTGTCACAGAAGGTCAGTCAGCGCGCATGTTAAATGAACCGTATCTTTCCTGGGCAATAGCAGCCCTTTGTAGCCAAGACTTTAAGGTATGTACCTGTACAGAAACTGACTAAGTTTAATCTTAAACATTATCGGTTGAATAATGAGAAAAAAAACCCCTCAAACCTCCGCCGATAGCACAGAGCTCTCTGTCATGTCTTTAATATGTAAATATTGTTTTCCCCATACAAGCATTTACAAAAGTGCTAAATTTGATTGTAAGAATGGCTCATTGAATATAAATGTAATTGAAACTAGTAATCTACATGGAATGAATATGAAAATATATTTTCTCTGAGTGCAGATACCTGGGTTTAAGTGAATACCTTTTGGAAAAAATGTAATCTCCGTAGTAGCAATAGTTACAGATGTTTAGCTTTGTGTTACAAGCACGCTACCTAATAAATAGAAAATAAACATCAGACATGCCCTTCCTTCAAGACCAGCACAGCATAAGCACCACCAAAGATTGACCATCAAAGGTACTAAATTCTTCAGCATTTTTGGTGACCCTGAATACAGCCGAAATATTACATGACTGTCTCACTTATGGCTACATTAAGTAACATACATAACATTTCCTGCGTTGTAATGTACCCAAGACAGGTTTGACGCGGTACGTGAACAAAAACATACATTTGCTCTGTAGCGAAACATTGTAACACGCTGACATGATGCTTTTGCAATAACACAAAAATAAATTATGATTATCCACATACATAGGATGGACAAGTAAGCTGTAAAAAGTGACAATTAATTGCATGAATTTAACAGTTCATCCGAATAATGCGATAAAACTCTGAATGAGTGTCTGTTTTAAACGTTATTTCATATATGTGATAAATGACACGTGATATAGGATTTTACTGTAAGGCAACATGTTTGCAGTACCACATTTATCAGCTGCATATTCAGCAACCATTTGCTTGCAGTTAAGTTGATTAGCAGCTTTCCATTTGAAGTCGTTTCTTCTGTTCAGGCCTTCTCTTCCTCAAATCCTCTTGTTTCTGATGCCTGTGTGTCTGTGAGCTCACTGTGGAGTTTGCTTTGCTCCACCTCTGTGGACAGGCCCGTCTTTTTTGCAGAAAGAGCTGGGGTTTCCTCGCTGAAGTATGTCAAGTGTTCTTGTCCTTTCCCCATTTTCTCATCGATAAAGTCCCCGCGCTCACCCGCTTCTTTGACCTTATGTACAATAATGAGGTGTCTGCTGAGTGCTAACTGAGAGGTGAAACAAAGGCCGCAGTGCTGGCACTGGGGTGCGTCGCTGTCGGTTCTGTGTTGAGGTATGTGCTCCTGAAACCGGGCCTGGTCTTCACAGGTAAAGCCACATTTGGCGCAGCGATAAAGTCGCTTCTGCCTCTTGCCAGGGATGCTGCATGATGTTCCCCCATGTCCTGCTGCTCCACGAGTCCCCTCTGCTCTTCTTTTCCGTTTCTAAAAGAGAAAAATGCAGCTGCATATGCTGTACTAATGTATGTATGTTTCTACAAAATAAATAAGCATTTGTGATTACCTCGCATTTGGGTTTGACCACCTCTTGAGATGCTAGCTTTGCCATCTGGCTGAAATCTGGGTTCTTGATTCCATGCATTAAGCTGATGTGGTTCTTTAGCATTGAGTGTTTGCCGAAAGACACCCTCTCGGTTGTGCAGTACCTTCAGGGGTTTTAAAGAAACAACACTAAGCTGTACTCTTAAGAAATCCTGATTTAACATCTTAAAATATCAAAAGTGATTTTACCAGCACGTGTAAACTTTCTTTCTCCCATCATGGTCGCTGCGAAGGTGTCGTTTAAGACTCAAGGGTGAATTGAAGGATGTTTCACATAGTCGGCACGGATGCTTTTTTACCAACTGTTAAACACAGGCACGTTCAAATGTGAGGATTTTGGATTACAAATACAAAATCCTACATGCACTGCAAAGGATCTCACCTTGCCATGGCTGGTCTTCATGTGATTGACGTAAGCATCTCTGTCAGGGACCCAGAGGAGGCATTCTCCACAGGTCCAACCAACCTTCTTCATACTAGCTTCAGCACTTGACTTCTGTGCAGCAGAACTCTCTCTTCCCTTCACGCAGGCCTCATTAACAGGTTTTGTCAATCTTGCTTGGAGGTTTTGTGGTGATGTTTTATCAGAAGTAGTTGATGTCTCCATCTTTTTGGGGCTTTTTTCTGCTTCTTCTCGGAAAACTCCACCATGAACAGTCTGTAGATGAAACGATTGTATTTCACTTTTAACCCTTACGTACTGTTGGGGATGTTTTCATCCACTACGGTGTGATTTTGAGTCTTAATTTGGCCGCTGTTTCAGCAAATGAAATGATTTTTGTTGACAAATCTTATTTTGAAAACTCAACTCACTGTGAGAAAATGTACTACCCTTTCGTTATGTTCGGGATGAAAACATACACTACATTAAACTGCTGTAAAAATGTATCAGATAAATGTAATTTTTTTGCATAAATCTGTTAAACAACTAGTTCTCCATCCATGTGGTGCATATTTAGATTTTCCCAGACACATAAGATGAGTGCGCAAAGGTCTCTCTCTCACACATACACACTATAATTTGCTGTTATACTCCACATTAAAAGCCAGAAACTAAGCTTTTTTTGCACAGGCCTATCTAAAGGGTTAAGGGTGCCAACTGATCAACAGTAAAAACAACACATTTTAACTCTTCCCAACAGGGAAAACCACCAACAATCAACAATTTTCTTTTTCCCCAAATCAGTGACATCACTTATGAACTTTAACAGATTTATGCAAAAAACAATTGAAAATACAATAATATATATACGATTTTTTTTTTTTTTTTTACAGCAGTTTAACTTAATGGATGTTTTGATCCCGAACATAACAAAAGGGTAGTAAATTTGAAGAATGCACAAGGGTTAAATATGAATAATTTTTTCAATATCTGAGTAATACAATCCCACTCTTGTTTTTTAGGTCAGCACTGATAAGATGAGACATCTCTAGTGCTGTGGCAGTACAATGGCATAGGGAACAGTTGTGGCAGATGTAAAAATAAATGACCTGGGGCCTGTACCATGAAGGTAGATGAACAAACTCAGGGTTACAGGATTAGTTTTGGGTTGACAAATCCAAACCACTTCAATGACCGCTTGTCATCAACTTTCTCTGTCAATTCAGGCTTGATCCTGAGTTAATGTAGCGCCTGCACATGAAAGTGTGACATCAGCACTGAGCAGCCAATCAAACTCAGGATTGGTGCAAACTAATCCTAAACTTACCTGGTTAGCCACCTAAACCAGCTTCATGGTACAGGCCCCTGCTCTTTGTTTCCACAATTAAACCACAAGAAGATAATAAAAATCTCTCCTGGCGCTTTCATTTAGCTACAGTATTTTACTAGAAAAAATTGTGTTTAGCCTATCTAAACATACCAACTGACATGTTAACAGACAGTTTTCTATGCTCTAAAACAAAACAAACAAAAACCTTAGAACGTTGGTGTCACACCGAACGACCACCTGTCATTTGCAAGCACCCCACCGTGAGTAACATACTCTCATTTTGACAACAACACGCCTCTCAGCATGCAATCAAACTCTCGCAGCTCATGCAGAATGCATGTGTGACCGCTTTAAATATTTTGGGTTAACTTAAAAGAATGTTGCATTAGCTTGTTTATTTCTACTAGGTTATACTACAGCATATTTTTCAGAAAAAAGTCACTTCTGACTATATCGTAACGGGACACTGTCCTGCAGAATTTCAAATCTTATCAAATCCTAAACTCTGCAGGACAGTGCCCCTCCAGGAGCCGAGTTTGACACGTGCTTTAACTTTAACAATACTTATATAACATTACAGTGGAGTTTATTATAAGAATGGTTTATTATAAATATATTTAAAGCAGCATGTGGGAAATGCACTATACAAAAACATTTGGGCTACAAATGCTTCACGCCAACAAAGTTGTTTTGAAATAAAGGTTGCAGCATGAAAAAAAGTGACTTATAGTCTGGAAAATAAAGTATATGTGCATTATTAGATTAATCCAGACAGCACTTACTTGCTTACGTACAGGAGGTAGTAAATTAAATAATGTTCTTAATTGTATGCTTACCATCTGGTGATCACAACAGTCTCATATGGAGCACTTTTTGTAAGTTGGTAAGGAGCATCTGCTAGATGTCTTAAATGTAAATGTCTTTAAGCATCATGCACAAAATAAGTATGGAATGAACTCAAACCTACTAAACATACTAAATACATTATTCAGTGAAGCTTTCCCTTAATAAGTTTACATGCTCAGTTAATAATCCGGTTACAGGGTTTTTGCAGGTCTTTGCCTGAAATGTGCTGCTTAACATGCATGTATACAAGCCGGACAAATCAAAGCTACAGTAGCATTCTGTAAGAAATGAGGTCTATTTGTCTGACTGCACAGACATCTGGCTAACAAAACAGTTAATATATTTTAAAAAGCATTATAATTTTTTAAAATCAGGCTTTAAAGAACATGTAAGCACATTTTATTCCTCTAAATACAAATTAAGCTAAAATTGATGTGTGTGCAATATGCAAAATAAATTTCCCCAATTGCACTAAACAACAGAAATGGTGTCATTCACACATTGCAATGACCTACAGCACTACAAGCGGCTACAAACCTTGAAATGTTGCACCAAGGGTAGCTTCTCTGGGAAGAATGAAGTGCACTCTGGACACTTGAACACACATTTACGATGATGAAAATGTTGATACAACAACTGCTTCCTCTTAAAGACTGTTTCACAGGAACACTTGTAGATCACCCTGCATAGAATGAACCCCAAGTAACTCCTCAGCACAGAGCTAGGAAAATTTATTAAGACTTTAAGAAATTATGGTGTAGCAGATCAATAGATGCACTTACTGATGGTTGGGTTCACTGCCACCATGCTTGCTTTTTACATGCATCAGACAGCCATCAGAAGATTTGAAGGCTACAGGACAGATAGTGCACTTATAGAAGACCTCACAATGCTTCTCCTCAATGTGACTCTTCAAAAGGGACAGGGACATGAAAAGCATTTCACAATGCAGACACCTGAAAGAAATGTGAGCGCATCAAAAAGGGTGAGAGAGTGAAAACAACACAAAAGGCATTCGTGGTCTCAGAAAGGAAGTTCATTTTTCTAGAGGTCACAGTTCAAGGTACTTACGAGTACCCAATTTTACGGGCATAGTGGAGACAATTCTCTTTCACATGCTTCTGGAAGTCCACTGAGCGACTGAGTGCCCCACATTCAGGACAGCAATAAGGAGATTTGTGTGAGTGAATGCGCTGATGGGCTCTGTAGCTGCACTTGTTGGGTAGCAGCATTGAGCAAACCTTGCACATCTGCATTTAAAGAAAGCAAAAACAAGGGTCAAAAACATAGAAGAGCATCCACAGGAACATCTCTTCAAAGGAAAACACGCGTCACGTGTTCATATACTGTAGAGCATGTGCCAGGTTTTTAGTAATATACTCTTTGTATTTACATTGACTTTGAAAAACACTTGCTCTTTCTCTGTATAATAGAATGACCCATCAAGTAAAAAATAATAACATTTCTTCCTGACACCTTAAAAACAGGCTTACTTTTCCATTATCATTATTACATAGAAAGTATTACATTTTTAAAAATAATAATTCGGTTCCTGTTAATACTACGGATAGTGGTGACACTTGCAAATGTATTTGTTCTCTTTTTATTTTGATTTTCACTCTTGCTTTAAATACCTAGGTGATTATATATTAACATTTGTGTTATTATTGTCACTATTATTCATAATGTCATATTGAGTAAAAATCTATTTCTGACTGAAGGAGATGCTGTATGTTTTTTGTTTTTTTTTGTGCGTTTCAACACTTGTCTAGATGTGTTTTGTCTGGTTTTGTGATCGTGTTCTTTTTGTATGTCTGAAAACCGAAAAATTACCTCAATGAATATAATACAAAAATAAAAATAATAATAATGTCAAAATGTAAAATGTCAGCTATTTTCATAGACCTATTGACCTTAACAATCACGGGGGTCCTTTCTATGCTTTTTTCTGCATGAAAGAGGTTTTTTAAATAATATGATAGAGAAGCAGTTAATAAAACACACACACACAAAATTATATATATATATATATATATATTAGGGGTGGCACGGTGCGGTTTGTATCACGGTTTTAGGGTCTTGGTTTTCGGTTCTGTACAGTTCTTATTTTTTTTTATCTTTAACACTCCAGAAATGTATTTCAGCATATGATATACAGCTTAATTATCCACAATTTAGGATTCAGTGTTAAAAATGTTATATCATGTAATCATTCATAAACTGAATTGGAAGCGTGTTGCATAATACTTGCATACAGTCGCAGTTCTATCCATTGTTTTATTTCCGCTGTCATCAAAGGTAATAGAGCGCAGAACGGGACGCATTTTTCTGTCCGATCCCGGCTCGCATCCGACAGAGCTGTAACAAAAAAATTTTCTCATACTAATGACACATGCACTTTTTTTGTGGAAAGCCCGCTTTTATTAAGCAACTGTAGGAAGGCGTTCGGAAATGTCAGCGGATGAGAGCATCAGCGCACACATGTCATAACAGACACACATTCACGCTGATGTGACCGAGCCTGAGCATCCTTTCTAAATATCTGTCTGAACTGTATCCATCCTCTAATAGGTAACATGAAATGTTCCCACACACCAGAGTTATACGACGCTGGCCCAGCCTCCAACTCCGGGGCAGCCTTCCTTTTCTCTCCTACTTGCCATTTCTATACGTACAGTATTGTGACCTGCAGCACTCCACACCATAGACACCTCAATTCTTTCGCGTGAAAGGGAAACACACTGACGTCACATACAGGGCACGAGGCTACATTGCGGATGTCATGAACCATCGAACCGTGCGACACATGCATGCACCGAACCGAGACAAGTGAACCGAACGGTTCGTTATTTTTCATGAACCGTGCCATCCCTAATATATATATAAATATATAAAATTATATGCAATTTATATATATATATATATATATATATATATATATATATATATACTGTTTATCAACAAAGGACTGTTTTTCACAAAAAATATTACTCACAAAAATATTAGTTAAGTAATAATTTAACTAATAGTTAACAGTGGCATAGTGATTGCATGTGAATTGAATGTTTTATGTATTTCATGTCACTGACTAGACTTGTATTAAAACAATTTGTCACTTTTGTAACAAGTTATGCTTTGTAATTCCAGTAGTTGATTTGACTCACCAGACCTTCAGCCTCCGTTGATCTCTGATAGTGACCTGCAAGGGCTGTGTAGTCTGTCATCTGTTTATTACAGTCCAGACATTTGAATCCATGTTTAATAACTTTGTCAGGATAAAGTGGCAACACCACATGGCTTTTGGCTGACTCTGAGGCTGTGTTCCCGCATTGTATCTGATTTACAGACTGCTTAAGCTTGGTGGGCGCCAACATCTGGTCAACAGCAATGGGCTTCATAAACAACTGTGTGCATTGCATCACCATGCCTTTGTTCTTGTGGTCTCGAGCATGGGCCAGGAGAGCACATTTGTTAAAAAACACCAAGGTTTTGGAGCAGTGGGTGCATGCGACTTCAATGTGCACACTCCTACGGCTGTAATGGTAAGCAAGACTCTTTTCCAAACCGAAGGAGTCTCCGCATTCTAGGCAGCAATAGCCCTGCGGTGGGAGTCTGATATTGGTACCTGGTGGTGGATTCAGGTCAGGAACATATGTTGGCACTGGGTTTGAGTAATTCAACAGTCTGTTTAAGGTTCCAGCTGCGGTATTTGGAACAACAGCTCGTGTGTTTGGAGAGACTTTTTTAACTTGATGTACCAATGGCACAGAACTGCACACCATTGATGATGATAACTGAGAGGGCTCCTGCCTATTAGTGGAAGACCTTGCTGTAACCGAGGCAGCTACGCTATGTGGCACAAGATTTAAGTTTGCTAAGTGTAATGCCTTCGGTAGGTAGTTTGTATTGGCAAAAGAACCAATCTGTGCAGAAGCAGCCTTCTTTTGCTTGCTGCCAACATGCGTTGTCTTTAGAGCATGGCCGTTACTTTGAGTTTGAAGTTTCTTTGATTTCATGCTGGATTTGCTCCCTAGTAAAGGTGTCTTTGAGGTTTCCTGCTTTCCATCTTCAAAAATGACCTCCGAAATAGTATCGTTTGAACGATACAAAGGCAATGTTTTCGAGTAGACATCTTCAACTGAAGACTGTGATGGCGATGACCCAAACGGTGATGTAAGATCTTCTGTTTCAGAGTCTGGCAATATGCTTGTGACGGTGCGTTTGATTTCTCCGGATGAAGTTTTGATTGTCTTTATTCTGACTCGTGGGATGGCTGGAGGCGAGCCGGTAGCGACAGCTGGAGATGCTTTACCACTGCTGTCACTGCATATACTCATTGGGCTGTCAGGCTGTTTCGCGAAACGTTTTACCACCTCCAAAGGACTTCTTGGGCTCCTTGGAGATATTGGTATTTTTGGACTAATTTTCATGGACTCTTTTGGGGTAACTGGGAAGTCCTTTAAATTAGTATGCCCACCTGGATCCTTTTTAGCATTCAAGGCTGCTAATGCATCAAGGCAAGATGACAATCTGGAGCTGTGAGCTTTGACACACGGACAGGGAGGGGAAATGCTCGTCTCAGGAGTTGAACACGCATTTATTCCACAATCTTGGATGCTGTCGACTTTAGAGAGCATTTTTTGTTCAACGGTATCATCTTTCAAAGAAGAGCCATCACACCCAAGATCATCCAAACCTTTTGAAACAGGATGTCTTTCATTGCACATCAAGCTGGATGTGTCTGGTTTTCCATGATTGTCTAAAACAGGAAGAGGCGAAGATGTAAAGAGTGAATCAGATGGGAAGTATGAAGCCTCTACAGATTTTGGACGGTCATCAAATCCATTGCTATGAATGTCTTCAGATTCTGGACTGGATATAGGGCTAAACTGAGGCATAGATGCTGATAGCGAGGGAACTTTTTCATTCTTGTAGAGGACAGGAATCTTTTCCGTGGAACGTCTTGAGCAATCTCCATTGACCGAAGAGCTATCCAGCCTTGGAAGGCTGGAGGGATGTGTCTCCAGTGAGCCTGCTGAACTCTTGAACCCATTCTGTAAAAGGTGCCCCAATTGAGAGCTCTCCTTCTCCACAAGATTTTCATAGGAGTTCTGGCGGCTAGTGTTCTTTACAATAACACTGACAGCAGGGGCATCGGTTGTAGGGTGAGGGGTCAAAACCGTGGCATCCATTAACATTTCCGGATGCTTAAGGTGTCCCTCTCCCTCATCTTGATTCCCGTGAATGGCCTCTTTGGCATCCAGACTGGTAGCATCAGGGATGTCAAAGGCAGCCAAGAGATCATCAAAATCAGGGGTCTTCATATCACCCATGATTGGAGGCTTTCAAAACCTGAGGCAATAATATGTAGAGAGAAATAAGTCACAACATATGCAGGTCACATATGTGTAAAATAGTACCTTAATACCAGTATTAACAGGCATAAAACTACAGCATCAGCAATATACACTCAAACTAATTTAATTGTAATCACCATTTGATTCTTGGTTAATTCATCTCAGCAGTTTTTGGTATCCATCTGTTTTTCTGCTGCGCTCCTTCATCTGTACTGCACTGACATTTCCAGGAACTTCCATAGTACAGGTCCAGCCAGCTGAAAGACTTGTTTATGGAAACATTGACTCCATTCTAAGCTTTTTAACATTACAATACTGTATGTGGCAAGTAAACTCCTGTTCTATTTACTTTTTGCCAGTCAAATTTACCTTCGTATAGCCTGTCACATCACATCACCTAAATTAGTTTAACATGAAAACTCTCGGAGAATTAGTTTTAAATCGAGAGTACACCTTTGTACAGGCGTTACGTAAATAAAACAACAACATTTATCAAAAGTTATGAGTTTTTAGTACGATAAGGTAAAGAGCTAGCGTTAGCTTATATGCTAACTGAGAAAACAAACCTTCGCCAAGCTGACAAACCCCTTTAAAAACATTGCTCAAATTAGTACTGCTTCACCCCGTTACACATGACCTGTCGTTTTATATATGTTAATACAGATGAGATGGTATCTATGAAGAAATTAAAGCGATTCGTATTGACAGAAGCGTTAGCAGTACAGTCGGGAGAGCGCTTCTCTAACGTTAGCTGCTCGCATCCCAGCTCTGTAAATAACGCAAACCTGCGGTAATGATAAAACTGTCTGCGGGTATACAGCCAAACGCGGTTTTAAAGCAACCTCTCAAAAGCCATGCAAATGGATGAGCAAGTCAACGTAATGTATGATTGATTTGTGAGGTTTATAAAAGTGAGTTGTTTACAGTTGCTCGCTGTCTGCTAGCTAACAGCTCTCTTCCCTTCCTGTGAGCGCGAGGACCCCGCTCAACACCACGCACGGGCCGTGGCTCAAATCCTCAGTAGCTGCCTACATAGACAGCATTTTCGGACAGCGTCCCCCACCATTTAGAAGACGCAAAAGCGCATACGACGCGCAAAAAAAGCTGTATAGGATCAACCACAGACAATTAGCGATGTCTTCACAAACAACAAGAGCAACTAGCCTGTTTCATAAAGCATGTTTATAAAGGTGCTTGTTTATATAGATGGGGCAAATTACATTTAGGAAAAAGTAGTACGACCGAACGACTTTGCGCATTACAAAGTAATTTGTCATCGTCTTTTTGTATTAGGCTATTATTTTTTTTTTAACATTTTCAATTTTTGACTAGACATTTTTTTTATATCATTGATGACATTATTTTAGATTAGCTATAGATTAGACAGAAGGTTAAACTAAGTTTCAGACTTTGACAGGGTGGAAACTGTCAATTGAAAACAATATCTTTCTAAAGAAAGATAAAGGCAGGTAGGATTTGGGTTAACTTGTGCTGATAACACGTGTATTTATTACCCCATATAATCACTGGGATAACCAAAACCACAAATTCCTTTGGAAATACGTAGCCTGTTGACAATGAACGCGTAAATGAACAGTCAGATTCCGCAATTTCAAGTTATCACTTAATATCAATGTCCAAATACAGTTGGCCTTTTCCAATCACAATACTTATGTGGTTCTTTGTGATAGCTCTGTTATTAAACATGTAGTTTCCACAAAATGTATGTAAGCACTGATCTTTTATGATTTCTTTCGGAAATTCTAAAACATTTCCATAAAACAGTTACTAGTCTTTTCAACCTAATCAAATGGGCTTACATATTGTGCCATTACATACACATAGAGTAAGAACTGCAGTAGCTGAATTCCATTGCCTTTGAGACAGTAGGAACAGAGGTGAAAGTGCAAATTATCATGATTTTTTTTCTTCAAATACACCAACTCATATTATAACTGTAATAACATATACATTAAAACATTTCTAAAATGTAGTACATTTTTTTTTTTTTTTGTAGTCTAGATTATTTTAATCTGAAGTATATTTGATAAGATATGCCCAGGAATGATTATGCACAAAGATAAATCACAACATTCAGTTTGTGAAGAGGACACATAAAATGTGCAGGAAAGGCTTGGTTGATATTAGTGAATCATGACTGCTTGCCCTAGCAAAGCACATAAAATGTCTTAATGAATATCTGTTAATGTGTTTTGTACACACTGGGCCTTCAATAAAATGCAGTGATGCACAATGCAGTCTATTAAGCTGCGAGTCTGCGTCATCTTGTGTTAACTAAAAGGTATTAGGCACCATTTAATTTTATGAGTTTCCATGAAAACAGTAATAGATTCCACATACGGTGGAGATACCATCGTAAAACTTCAGTTTAGAGTTGGACAGACTCTACTTTTTACATAATTTTAAAAATGAAATTAAATCAAATTGATCTGAAGCTGGATGTTGTGCATCATTGTCTGTAGCCTATTCAAGGACAAGACTATAATGTCCAGTAAACTCATGCATTTGAGAATACTAGTAAGTTCTAAAAAAAAAACAAAAAAAGTTTATAAAGGATTAGTTTATTAAGTGGAGATTAATCATTGTCCATATATGAATAGGAGCAGCACAGGCTCAGATTACCGCCGGCTATTGTGTTAGTGATGTGTTCTGAGTTCAGGCATGAAGCTGAATCAATCTCTATGTGCTACAGTGGCATCTAGCGTCCTAATTGTGTAAGGCTGGTAGTTTTTGTACACTAATTTTGTTTAAAATAATGTATTTTGTGTTCAGTTAACTGCTTTTCTGTGACCAGGTCTCATTAAAGTCTTCTATATTACACTGTAAATATTTATATGTACCAGGACAGGACCCACTGATAAAAATTGTGTCCTCTGAATCCAAACTCTATTGCTGCCTGACGAAATCTTTAAAAGCACAGGTCTATATGTGACCCTGGACCACAAACCAGTCATAAGTAGCACAATATATTTGTAGAAATAGCCAACAATGTACTATGGGTCAAAAATGTATTTTTTTCTTCAATTGGATATTAAGTAAGGATCATGTTTCATGAGGATATTTAGTACATTTCCTACTGTAAAAACGTGTGATTAGTATTATTAGTATTATTTTCTTTTTTGTTTTGTACCCCCAGATTCTAGATTTTCAAAAATTGACTTTTATGACTGGTTTTGTGGTCCAGGGTCACATTTTGTGTTTTTGTATCAGCTATCAGGGTTTAATCTATCTAGTTTTGATTGGTCACTGGTCTATCTTTATCTTATCATATGGATAATATGAATGATTATACCCTTTTCAGGCACCTGTTCAGCATGTGACTCCGCCTCTGGGACGGCCATAGAATTGCAGGCCCTTCGTCACATTCAAATTTTTATTCCTGATAGTTCGTTTTCTTTTACACTTGTATCTTGTTGGAAATAAGGAGGAGCTTCATTGCAATAAATGATAAAAAGATGCTGTTTCATTAATACTCAGTGTAGTAATTCCTAACTAGCAATCCGATAGCAATGTGCAAGTGTGTTAAATAAAAACACATTATTGTGTAGTTAATTAATGATAAGATTTCCAAGTGGGAAGAGTATATATCCCAGCTCAAGGTTCAAGAACCAGCAGTTTTCACAGAGAACACAGAATGAGTAAGCCATTTATTTACCTTTACATTCTTTAGAGATTTATTCAAACTGATATTTGTACACTGCAAAAAATTCTTTCTAAGACTAGATGTGTTTGTCTCGTTTCCAGCCAAAATATCTAACAATTCTCAAATCTAGAAGGATTTTCTAGAATTGTTTGCAGTGTACAGGTGGTTTTTATGCCATGGTTTGAGTAAAGGAGGTGTTGGTTTTATATTTGTGGGTAGTAGTTAATAATTGTTTTGATGAAATGTGGAAATGTTTTGAAATGTTCATCTCTTAAGGAATTGTTGGATGAAGGTTCATTAGAGCCAGTAAACTGAAACTTTCTTTACAGTGGACAAAGAAGATTTACAGTTGACAAATGTCTCGTATGGGAATGAACAAGGTGTGGACAATCCAGCGTTTGTGAAGGTAGGCTTGAGTAAGTGTGAGGTAGTGCTCTATAAAATGTTAAGTTTAATTTTTTTTATAATTCTGTTCTTAGGAGGATAAATTAACAGATGATCTGAGTGAAAGTGACATACAGGAGTCAGAGAAGGAGTCAAAATCATGCCTAAGGTGTGGTTTTGAATCTAATCTGTAAATACGACGTCATTCAGATTTTATTGTCACATTATTTAGAAATGAGATTCTTTTGAAATTACATAATGTCATCCTGATTAAGAAATATACAGAACAAGGACTTTATATCTTTAGTTATGTATTCATTGTTCGCCATAGAAAAGCATGCATGCCCATCACGGCCATAGAGATCTTCTGCAAGACACATTCCAAAATAATCAAATACATTGCTTTGGGAATACTTGCTGCAGGTAACATTTTTCCCAGTTTTATATCTATAATTGTTTTTAATTTAAGCATGCTGATATGATGAGTCACTTCTGAAGTAAATAATGTTCAATATGTTTCTATGTTTTAAATTTTAGGTTATTTGGCATACTTCATTTACGCATGTTATTTAAACTTCCAGAGGGCAATTGCTTTGGTTGTCCTCACTTGTCTGGGGGTGTTTATTCTTGTGTGTGAATTGGTGAAGAAGTACAAGGGTGACAGCATAAGAAAGTTCTTCAAGCCTGTGCAAAGGTGTTTCAAATCCAATATCAGATGGATAAAGTGGTGAGTTTGACACTGTTCTAAGATCTGTTTTTGTCTCAGGCTTATTGTACAGTATGCTGACTTGCCGCTCAAGAAATCATATTATCAATGTTATAACATTGTGCTGTGAAGCTGGAATACTTTGTAACATTCCAAATGTCACACAACTATAATTTTGACTAAAGCAGTGCACCCTTGCTATTAAGACATTAGTTTTGTTTTTAAATTCCAACTGACATCATACATTTCAACTATATATTATTAGTTAGTTGGAATGGTTTGGAGGTGACTAAAAGATTTGTTCAGAAGAGAACTACTCCATCTGGATTTTTCTATTGTATATTCAAAGAGTGTTTAGCCTGCTGTTGACAAGTTGCTACAGTACATCATGGCTACAACTAGCACAACAATGTTAGCTATGTACTTTAATTGCAACTTGTTAGCCAAGTTGGGAAATAGCTTATATCTGTAAGCTTTTGAGTGTTGTGTTGGACAACAGGGGGCCAAAGTGGTTGAGAACCACATCTCTAAATAAACAGAACAATATGTGATTTTAAAAACAGGAACTGTAATTGTACACGTACCATGGATGAGATGTATAACATAAATATGTGGACTAGTGTGAAAAATGCAGATAACCAGATCACAGTTCTAGGGGAATGTCTTCATGTCTTTAATTTGATGAAAATACAAGTCCTAAATCTCTACCTGATGATCAATCATTCAAAAAGTAAATCCAAAAGTCCACAGTTAATCCCGAAGGCATACAAAAAGTTCACAGGAACTCAAAAACAAAAGAAATGTCAAGCCTTCCAGAAAGTAATTCCCATCAGTCCACAAAGTAAATTTAAAAACTCAAAAAAAAAAAAAAAAATCGAAAAATCTAAACAAAGAAACTATGCCAGATGCACAAAGTTTTTCAAGGATAAATCCAGTATGCAGAGCATGAGACTGATCTAGACTTGCTCAAGGTATGGGAAACATGAAGCAAAGTACTCAGGGGAAGGGTGGCTTAAATGCACAACCAGAAGCAAGGCGCAAGTGACAATTATTAGACATAATGACAGAGACACAACTAAAAAGCAGTTGGGGCTTCTAGTGGCCAGAAATAAGTCCACAACCCTGACAGGACCCCCAATTCAGGGTCAAGGATATCCCGGGCAGGGGCTCAGGAGCAATCCTCTGGGCCATAGCTTTCCCAGTACACCAGGTACTGAAGGGATCTCCTTACAGTATGTGACGAGACCATGTAAGCAGGCTGGCCCTCAGTGATCAGAGAAGAAAAAGAATGTCTGACTGGAAAGAAGAAGAAACAGCAGGCTTTAGTAAAGACACATGGAAGTTGGGATTATTTTTTGTGATGTAGACAAGAACAGACGGTTGGTAACTGGTTTTGCTTTCCTTGAAATAGCCTATGGAAAGGACTAATGAATCACTTTGGATTTAAACCCAAACTGGCAATCAAAGGCATGCTGATTGCTGAGGAAAGCAGTTTGTTATGAGTATACTCTTTTTCGAGTTGACAAAAGATGCCCAAGATATTGGGTTGTTAGCTAACTTGGGCAAAGGGCAAGCAGCCGCATCTGCCCAAGCCTCTTCCTTAATTGTAAACCTCCAGAACTTTCTTAGAAAGAAATCAATGGTTCAGGTAGCACCGGAGTGACAAGTAAGGTGAGAGCTTTGACCAATGAAAATCCTGGGAACGGCAAATGCTTAGGAATAATAGACGATTAGCTGGTGTCCAGCTATAGTGTCAGGTTCAGGTTCTTGAACTTGGATTCTTCAGGTTCTTTCCTATCTAACTGGATCCACCACCTGGTTTGTTTGTATGAATGTGCCTAATTATTTTTTTAATAATTTATTTTAGCTTAAAACTACATTTGTTAATAATTAAATAATCAAAAGAGATAAAAACTGGACAATCAAATAAAACCTGTATAATGGATAAAGGTGTTTGGCAAGACCTGCTGGCTCCTCTTGGCCAGTGGGTGAAAATGTTAGAGACTGGGAGTCTGGTTTCGAATTCTTGGATCCTGGATGATAGGACAAGATAAAATAAATGGTTGAAAAACAGTGAGCATCGAGCCTGGAGGATTGAGTTGCTTAGCTTGTGGGATGTATTACAAATTCTTGTGATCTGTGAGGACTAAGAACTGGTGTTGTGACCCTTTGAGCAAGAGCACTTCTAATTCTGGTTTGACCAGGAACAGTTCTCAGTTTCCCAGATCATAATTTCTTTTATCGGGTGTTAATCCATGTGATGGAGAAGCACAAGGGTGAAATTTGTCGTCAACCTCTTGCTGTGACAGAATGGCTCCTACTCCCATATCCAATGCATCAACCTCAACTACAGTTGAGGTTTTCAGGATCAGCGAGAGTCAGAGAAGGAGCACTGGTGAAACGGCACTTTAGACATCCTCTGCCTCAGATTTCCACAGGAATTAAGAGGTTTTCCCTTTGGTAATGGGTTGAGAGAGGTGTTGCTACTGCATTGAAGTTCCATAGAAAAAGTGCAAAGGACATAACGTGATACTCAGGGGTGTTGAATACCTTATGGACACCTCATGATTTAAGTTGTGCAGGTCAAGTTTGGTGACTTGGCTCCTTGAAGCATCTCAAAGGCAGAGGACATGAGCGGTAAGAGAAGCAGTTTTGAACTGTGATTTTGTTTTGGCCACTGTAATAAATATATGGGCACGGTCTAAGAAAACCCACACCCCAGCAGGGGAGGTTGAGGGCTGGACGAACCATGTAGCGAGGGCTTTCTCAATATAACTGTCCATAGCTGCTTGCTCTGGAGGAGACAATGCCCTATTTTTCCCCTCTTGGGGGAATAGTGCCTTGAAGCAGATCCATGGCAGAATCGTATGACCAATATGGTGGTAATCTGGTGGCCTTGCGCTTACTGAAAACCTCCTGGAAAGGATGATACACGTGGGGCACTAGAGAGTGGTCGATGAGAAGTCATGGGAAGCCCATGATTAAAGGGAATGAAGGAGACCGGATGAGATGGAAAGATATCTTCTCTTGGTGTTGAAGAAAGGAGAGATGTGAAAGTGTTTGGTGAATGATTTTTCCATGACCCAAAGATCAGATGTTGGGCTTTCTTGGCCCCCTGATGAGCAACTGGCCCATGAAGGTCCTGGGCATGTGGCAAATCTGCTGGGTCTATGTCTGGCTGAGTGTAACTGTCAGAAATGTGTGGACAGGACTATCAAAAGAGGTGAACCCAAATGCAGATAACCAGGTCACAGTTCTGAGGTCATGTTTTTACATCTTTAATTTCCTGAAAGTCAGCTCTAAATGTTCCAATAGTGCAGATAGGTTTGACAACATTTTCTAAACAGAAATCCCAAGAGTCCACAAAGTAAATCCAAAAGGCAAACAAAAAGTTCTCAAGAGTCCATTCCAAATCAAATGAAATGTCAATATTTCCAAAAAGTAATTCCCATTGGTCCACACAGTAAATCCAAAAGGCTTTCACAAAGTTCACAGGAGTCAATTAAAAAACAAAAGAAATGTCATTGCTTCCCAAAAGTAATTTCCATAGGTTCACAAAGTAAATCCTAACAGCATTTAAAAAGTTTACAAAGAAAATCTGTGTGACTCATCAAAAAAAGAAGAAGAAGTGCAAAGTTAAAAGCCCTAACCATAAACACGACACAGGTGACAACTATTATTGCCCAATAATGACAAAGACTGAAACCCAACAAAAAGGCCTCTAGTGGCCAGAAGTAAGTCCACAACCCTGACAGATGTATTTCTTTGTGTTTAAGGGTATTCATAGTCATTGTGGTGGGACTGCTGGTGGCATGGCTGGCAATTGACACACGGAAGCGCCCAGAGCAGCTCATCTCTTTTGGTGGTGTCTGTCTTTTCCTTATTGTCTTATTTCTCTTCTCTGCTCACAGAACCGCAGTGAGTAATAAAACACACATTCCTGCCCACATGCTTTATAGAACATGCTTATCTCAAAATGTATTTTTTAGGCTTTGGATTTCCTACAAACATTATCGGATTGTTAAGGTTACACCTATCATTGCCCAAGGATGAGACAGTTGTAGATGAAACATTATTTAATTTAATGAAAATGTTGTTTACATTGAATTCTGATTAGGTGAGCTGGAGCACAGTCTTCTGGGGACTTGGTTTACAGTTTGCCCTTGGCCTGTTTATCATTAGGACAGAGCCTGGTTTTATAGCATTCGAATGGCTTGGAAAGCAAGTTCAGGTATAACATAAAACATCATTATTATGATTTTTATTAAATTAGAAAAATGCAAAACGTGCATTTTCACAGGCTTCTGGATGCCTCTGTATTGTGTAAACTAATATAATGTCCATCATACTCTGTAAGTTAATGTGTTACAATCTGTGGTAACTTATCACAACAAAACAACAATAACTGATTATTTCAAATGCATGAGAGCAAGAAAAACAATATTTGATATGGCTGCTATGTTCTAAATCATGCCTGGTTTTATTTTTTAGATATTTCTGGACTACACAAAATCTGGTTCATCATTTGTGTTTGGAGACCTCATTGAAAACATATTTGCTTTCCAAGTTAGTAATGGCACATACTTGATATAAAAATTTATGGATGGGTTTATTTTTAATACTGAATGTTGCTCGATACTCACAGGCTCTGCCTATAGTGGTGTTCTTCAGCAGTGTAATGTCAGTGCTGTACTACCTAGGTGTAATGCAATGGATCATCACAAAGGTAAAAATGAAACGTCCAGTCTTGTATTCCCTTAATCTATGAGACTTTCAAGATATGTTCTTCATATGGATGTATTAATATTGTATTTTTCTATGCCAAGATTTCCTGGGTAATGCAGGTAACGATGGGAACCTCCTCTACAGAGACTCTCAGTGTGGCAGGGAACATATTTGTTGGTCAGGTAATACTCTGTCATTATTCCTATAATGTACATAATTATTTAAAAAATCGTATGTATTAAAGCATTTCATGACAAATTTATATGTGCATCAGTTTCTTAAAGGAGAAGCTCCTTATTCATTGTAGCTCATTACTGTCATAATGTTTTTGATTTTTTTCCAGACAGAGGCTCCACTCTTAATTCGTCCTTATCTGAAGGACATGACCAAGTCTGAGATTCATGCTGTCATGACTGGAGGATTTGCCACCATTGCAGGCAGTGTTATGGGTGCATTCATCTCATTTGGTGTATGACAACATATGTTTTTTTATTATTTATTACATTTTCAAAGATTACATTTATTCAATTTATTACTGTAATGAGAAGCTGGAATGTTTAGTTCTTTAGTTTGTTCAAGTGATACTAAATCTCCTCTACACAGATTGATGCCTCGTCTCTGATTTCTGCATCAGTGATGGCTGCTCCATGTGCTTTAGCCATTTCCAAATTGTCCTACCCTGAAACTGAAAAAAGCAAGTTCACATCTAAGAGTCAGATTAAAGTTGATAGCGGGTGGGTTCTCCTATTGAATATGAACTTTAGGTTTCAAAATATTGTATGTTGCATGCTAAAATGTTTTGTGTGTGTTCAGTGGTGAACAGAATGTCTTGGAAGCTGTCAGCAGTGGCGCTTCTGCATCAATTGGACTTGTGGCCAACATAGCTGCTAACTTGATTGCTTTCCTTGCCATTTTGGGTTTCATAAATGCTACTCTGAGATGGTTGGGAGGCATGGTGGGATACCCAGAGGTCACTTTTGAGGTGTGTATTACCCAAACCTGCGTGGCTTATTTATTTATTTATAATTTTTTTTTTTATTTAAGATAGTCTGTATTCATGTATAATAATAATAATAATAATAATAATAATAATAATAATAATTTATGTGATGGTAAAACTGAATTTTCAGCAGCCATTACTTCAGTATTAACAAGTTATTATTTTTTAATAAAAATAATTAATTTTACAATTTTAATAATAATAAAAAAAATGAACCAATCTTAAAAGGACAGCATTTATTCGAAATAGAAATATTTTGAAACACATCATAAATGTCTTCACTTTCGTCTAAATGAATACATTCTTGCTCTATAAAAATAAATAGCAAACAAACTGCCTCAAACATTTAAAAGGTAATGTGCTTACAAGTTAAATCAAAAGGAAGCAGTCATAATCATCTTTTCATTCAGAAGTGTTTTAAAAGACTTATTACTCCTCAGTTGATCTGCTCCTACGTGTTTATGCCGGTGGCCTTCATGATGGGAATTCCATACGAGGACTCTTTTACAGTGGCTGAACTTATTGGCACTAAACTCTTCCTCAACGAGTTTATAGCCTATGAGAAGCTGTCAGAGCTCAAAAACAACAGACTTAATGCCATGTTAGAAGATGGTGTGGATAAAAATTGGATCTCAGTAAGTATCTATGTAATGTCTCATCAAATTGCGTATAAATACACCGTTAATAAAAAACAGTCAAATGCATAACCTGACAAATATGTTGTCCAAACTACTTGCAGGTTCGATCAGAAATCATCTGCACCTATGCACTGTGTGGCTTTGCTAATTTCAGCTCTCTTGGTATTGTGATTGGAGGCCTGTGTGAGTATCAATTAACAGCACTTGTTTGACGTGTTCTTAAAGGATTTTAGTGCTAATAATGTACCTTTATGACTTCTTATCAATTTTTCAGTATCACCTACTTTTATAACATATCATTTACTGATTTGTTTTTTATTATTATTATTATTGTTATTATTCCATAGCCTCTATTTGTCCACCAAAGAAGAGTGTCATATCTACTTTAGTACTCAGAGCCTTGTTCACAGGCACGTGTGTTTCCCTGATCAATGCCTGTATTGCTGGTAAGCAATCTGTAATTATTCTAATATGTGTTTTAACTTTTTAACAACACCACAGCTTTATCATCACACACCATTAGTTTAATTCAGCAGACATTTTTATTAAAAGCAGCTTACATTACATATTAAATGGATAGTCTCCATGTGGACAGTGATGGGTGATGCCAGGTTCAAACTTTTAACCTAATATCAATAACCAGCACAGTTTAACTATGCCACAGCCCCCCATCTGCTGCTTTTTAACTAAGTAAAATTTGATATTGAGTTCAAGTTTAATATTCTTCTGACTGTAGGTATACTTTATGTTCCTCCGTTGGACTGTGTGGATCTGTTTAAAAATGTAGAACTCAATACAACTTCATCCAACATTGAAACCTGCTGTTATGATCTTTTCAAAAGGTAAGAAATGATATGTTGTTGCATTGATTGCAGTGATCTGAAATCTCACTGTTTGAAGGAACAGTTTACCCAAAAATGAAAATCTGCTATAAATCTACTCATTCATAGGCAATCCAAGATGCACATAATTTGGTTCTTTATCAGAACAGAATTGCAGACATTTTAGCATTACATCACATGCTCACCAATTGCCGTGAATGGGTATTGTCAGAATCAAAGTCCAAACAGCTGATAAAAACACCATAATAATTTACAAGTACTCAACATGACTCCAGCCCATCTATTAGCATCAGAAGTGAAGAGTTGTGTATATAAATAATAATAAATATAAATCCTCTATCATAATATTGCTTTCTTCAGTGAGAAAGTTGTATTGTTATATATATATATATATATATATATATATATATGTATATATAACAATATACACACACACACAGAACAAGTACAAAACAGCCCTAAGCAAATATGTTGTTGGACTGGAGTCTTATGAATTACGTGCGGATTATTGTTGCAGAAGATTCATTGTCCTAATAATAAGTATGTTTTCAGCTTTGGGTGAACTTTTCCTTTTAAACTGGAAAATTTTTATTTAGATTACGTCAATATAAAAATGTTTGTTTGTTTGCTGCAGCACTGTCAACAATGGAACAATTTCTTTCGAGGGGTCTTGGAGTGGAGTGAAAAACGCAACAATTTATTTTGCAAACTGTTGTGGTCTCTATCAGGAACCTATTTGCCTGTAGTTTCACTAGTAGGTAACAACACAACAATGCAGAAAACCTCTGAGCATAATATAATACCGTTATTTATTAACATGCATTTCAAAATGTGTGAATTTAAGTTAATATATGTGTGTGCGGAGTATGTTTGATTTGATTTGGTCATACATCATTTTTTTCACAATGCAAGTATTTTTATGTTCTGCAAAGTCTGTCAGTTTAATTCAGTTTGTGTTCTGCCTTACAGTATGTAAATGTTTTACTTATTTTCAGTCATCATCGATTGAAATCAATGCATTATGCTCTGCAGTGTTTCGTTCTGACAGTTATGCTGTGAAAATATTGCGTAAAGCATAACCGATAAGGGTCAAAGGGCTCTTTGGTGAGGCACACAGTTTTTAAGACATGAAGCAATGGACTGCGCCTTTGGATCGTAAAATGAGTCAAAGAACTTTTTTCCTGCTATTTACACATTTATTTTACAAAAACAAGTAACACAATGCAAAAATGCTCATCCCTACAAGCATACTGAATATTTTCTCACTCTACAGTTGTTGTTTTTATAATATAGACCCATGCACAGACTACACTATGCCCTATCTTATCACTATCTTATCACGTCTGACCACTATCTGTGGCAACCTTTCATATACATTTAAACAAGTACTCCATGGATGTTTTATG
>JAUYWG010000055.1:9492917-9530020 GCA_034779775.1 Enteromius afrohamiltoni
GCGTTTACTCTCCCCCCATATCAGACATCCCCTTACGACTTGGTGTCAACATGATAATGTCTGAACAGTGCAAAATTGTACCAATGTGTAACCAATACGCTATATATTTTAATGGCTTCATATATTGGTGTTAAACTTGAATGGTATCCAAAATTCTGGGCTTGTCTGGGATCTGAACCTGTAACCTCTGGCATATTCTCTGTTTTGATATGATCAGTTTCAGTCAATAAATATTAGGCAGTTAACAGAAATGGTAGTTATTTCTTCTGCAGGTTTGACAATCTTTTTGTTATATATGAAAGGTTTCTCATGGAAAAACAGCAATTAATAAATGTGTCACCTTTAAAGGGATCCAGCTTCTCCTTTTCTACTGGTTTGCTTTCTGTCTTTGTACTGTCTGTCACCTCAGCCATCTCCTCTTTAGGTTTCGGCACCTCCAGCGTGGCCTTGCGGCGGGCCATCAATGGCGAACGTCTTTCTGTGGGTGGTGTTTGCTGCCCACTTTGAAGTTGCAGGAAAGCCGCCCTGCGAGCCTGACTGGGCGACATATATGGACTATCCCTCTTACCCTGCGTGTCAGATCCCTCATCCTCAGACTTGGTTTTGGCAAGGTAGATTTTGCGGCGAGCACCAGAAGCCAGCTCCTCTGGGGTGGCCGAGGGTATTAGGGTAAGACTGTCTCGTCGCTTCATCTTTGGGCTACTTTCACAGGACAGAGTGGATGTGGGTGTACTTCCTCCGCTCTCTTCCCCTTTCTTCTCACTTCCATCCACTGACGCACCTGAGACGGATCCCTGATTCTCTAAGTTTGGGTTATTCTTTGCCATTAGCCTTCGCAAGCTGGCAGGACTTAGTGGAGGGAGTGTAGGTCCCACAGGGGTTGTTAGGCTAAGTTTCTCTATGGAAGGTTTGTCTTTTTGAAGCCTGTCGGATTCGGATTCTGCTTTTGTGTCTTTCAGCTGGGGAACCTTATCTGGGTCTTGTTTTGTAATAATAGGTAGAGCTTTTGTTGACATATCAGGACTCAGCTGGGACATGAGCTGGTCTTTCGGTTTTTCCGAAGCAGCAAGTGGATCATATTGATTGCTGGTTTTTATCATAGTAACTGAAGTTTTA
Organism: Enteromius afrohamiltoni; assembly: GCA_034779775.1. NCBI lineage: Eukaryota > Metazoa > Chordata > Actinopteri > Cypriniformes > Cyprinidae > Enteromius > Enteromius afrohamiltoni. The sequence continues at coordinate 9,494,034 of JAUYWG010000055.1, forward strand.
GGGTCATCTCTTTTGTTATCGGCGTGCCTTTCTGCATTTGTGACAGAAATGGGAGGAATAGCTTGAGGAACATCTGGTGAGATTACTATGCCAGGAAGTGAGTGGTGGCTGTGAGTTGGCTCTTGTTCAAGATTGGTTGTGTTGTCATCAGCACATGCTATGTTGATTATAGGGATACTACTGTCATCTACCCTGCCCCGCCCAGTGTTGATACTTCCTTGTTCTTCTCCACCTCTCACTCTTGCTTCTAGATTTTGTGGTTTAATTTCCTGTTTTCTCTCCCCAGAAGGTGATGACTGAGTGTTCCTTGCCACACCCAAAAGATCTGGAATACCTAAGGCACTGTTGGTGGTTGATTGACCCGATGCCCTAGTGGCATCATCCATTTGTCTTTCTTTTTCTCTAAATATCTGTGCCACCTCTTGTGTTAAAGGTTGCATAACTCTCTCAGGCTCTAATTTCAGAATTTCACTTCTAGGTGCAATAACAGGTTCTTCACGTTTGACTCTTTCTGGCAATGTGACCTTAATTTCAGGGATGAGTGGTGCAGATCTCTTTTTCGCCACATTCTTGATGACAGTTTCTCTTGTATCAGGGAGTATTATAATTGGTTGGACTGCTGATTGTTCCTTCTCGCTTAAACGTCTCTCTGCTTGTGCTTTTGTAAGTAGTTTTGGTTTATCTACTTTGTGTGGCTTCGGTTGAGTTTCTGTAACCTCAGTCTCACCTGGTCTTGGACTTTTGGGGATCTCCATCTCTGGAATTGCAACAGATGCTTCTGTCTCTGGAACAACACTATTGTTTCTCTTAACGTCATCTTTCTTTGCTTGAATAGAATCATCGTTTAGTGTTTCAGCATTAACATTGTCTTTTTTCCCTGTGCGTTCCTCAGTTTTTTCTGCATCACTATCTTTTCCCTTTTCTTCAGCACTCCTACCCTGACCTGGAATGCATTTATTAATCTCCATATTAAAATCATTCACTGTAGCAGAGTCAGCTGCAACTTCCTTATTCTCTGTGAATGTTTCACCTGGTTTCATATCAGTTTCCATTGCACTCTCAGACACAAGAGGGACGGAATCCTCTTCTTGATTTAGCCCCAATGCTGGTGACAATGAATTCTGATCATTCATTTCATATTCTCTTTCATTCACTACAACTACAGGAAGGACGGGCTCTTTTATGACAAAGTCACTCACCGACTCATTTTTCCCTTCTATTGCACCATTCATCTCTTCTTTACAATTCACTGCCAGGGAACCTCCCTCTAGCGTTTTTATAACACTTTCCTCCTCCATATGAGGAATTACTTTCTCCCTTGGCTCTTTGCTCTCTTCCACCCTCAGTTCCGCTGACTGGGACTCAGTGTGCACTTCTGTAGGGACAAAGTCGGCAAGCTGTGAAAGCTGAGACTCTGGCTGGCTCTCACAACACTGCATGCTTTCCAGGTCTGCCATGGTAAGGTCTGTCAGGGGGGCAGCTGAGCCCCCCTGTTCCTTCAAAATATTCATTTCCTCAGCACCTCGCATGACCTCATCCGCAGGATAGGTAAATTCCAGCCTTTCCGTTTCTGATGAAGAATTGGCCAAGCCCACAGAGCCAGAAACATCAGTGTCACTGGGTTTAATATGGTCACCTGTAACCTTAAGACATAAACAGTTGCTTGTTAAATAGGTAACTTGTGGCTTCACAACACTGAATTTACTGCATAGATTGTACAGTTTTAGATAAGTCTCTTTGTTTATGTTTATAAACTAGGATATTATATATGTTATAGTAATAAAAGCATAATTAATCACTTTTATGCTAAAAAAAATTTGCACCTAAGATCATAAAATCAATCAACTGAGGCAGAAGCTTTAATAAAAGCTTAGATCGTCCTTTGAATTTTGATCATTGATGTATTGTATGGCATGTGTTTTTAATATAAAATGTTGTATTTAATGAATAGGGATGTACCTTATTTATTTTTTTGTCATTTGGTTTTAAGCTGTTATATTTGAAACTATAAACAAATGTGTGCAATCAGACTACTAATCTTGTGCAACTTTCCATTTATGTAGAAGGAAAACAACTAAATATTTATGAGCTGTCAGGTCAGCTTGAAAACACCCCTGTATAACCAGTGACATACGATATAACTAACACCACAAAACCACATTAGTTAAATGCTTAAGTTTAAGTTAAGGATCAGCATACACCTAATGCCAATGTTTTTAATTTTCTAAAAAAAATGGATAACATTCTAGTTTACAAATTTGTTACAAATCTTTGTTTCATTGTGGGAATAGTGGGCGATAGTGATGTCAATTTTTACAATGTTTTCAAAATATTTTACATTTCATTGCAACTTTAATATATATATGTGTATATATATATATATATATATATATAAAAGTGAAGCGTCACCTTTACTTCACTTTTATAGCCATATTATATTGTTTAATTACATATTACAACATAATCCATTTACAGTGTTAAGATTATTGAAACATCTAATTGAACTGAAAATGGAGTGGCATTTCAGTAGTGACAGAAGTATCTCATCACACTTCTAGACCATTCCTACGAGAGCTTTCTTTTAACAGAAGTTCCTCTGTTGTGATTTAACACGCAGAGTTCAGATGAATGTGCAGGGTTCCTCTAACTGACACACCACAACAACTAACATTAACTTCCCACGAGACGCTAGGGTGGTTACACTTCCACATTACATATGAAATAAAACAGCTGAATGTGTTACATGCCAGGTGCAACGCTATCACATGTTTGTCCTGTCTGAGACTCTAGAGCACATGTGAATCAATTAAAGGTGACATTCACCCTGTTGGTTCACAAATGTGAATTCATTATTAGCATTTAGCCGTGTCTCGTTTTAAGCGATGATGCAATCACTATGGTTCCACATGCCTTTCTAACGGCCTCATTTCTCTCTAATCTTCAGCCATGGTATTTTAAAAATCATGTGAGGGCTAACAGAGCCTCTGCCGTGTGCACATTCTTGCAAAGAAAGAAGCTCAAGTACTGTCCACAGTTGCATGCACAGTAGTAAACATGTTTGTAATCAAATATAAAACCAAAACTTGAGCACTTTGTCATCCATTATACATAGAGAGACAAAGGTTTTACATGCAAGTGGAACATTTTCAGTAACGGTGAATTATCAGCTGACATTGGTTTCTCTGACATAATGTATACAAGTTTAGCAGTCAGCAGTCAACTCTCTTTGTATGGTATGGCTTCCCTCAGCACAGATTAGACACAGGTTTATTTTAAGACACAGGGAAACAAAGAATCTGGAAAATGTGAAGAGGTTTTGTCTTCTTGTCTTAGTGTCCTGCAACTGTCCTTCCTCATGTCCTGACCTGCACTATCATTAAAATATGTCCATTTAAAGTCAACAAGATTTTGACCATGGATAGAAAATAGCATTTCAGGTGTAATACTAGTGAATACAATTTCTTGAAAGTGAATTTGTCATGTTTCCTTAAAGTATTCTGTTGTTCTTAGGTCTTCTGATGCATGAAAACACATTCTCTAACTATTCTAGATAAGCTACAAATTCAGCTAGTCTGACTCATGCTCACCCTGCACGTTATTGATTGTTTTCTTAAAGGGCCAGTGGCCCTTATTGAAAGTCCTAGGAGAGAGCCGTAAATAAGACAAAAGCAGAGCACAGAAAAAAATTGGTGTTGTGAGCTGAAAAGTTATTTTTAAATAAATAAAGATTTAATAAATATGGCACTCTGAAGATTGAATAATACATTCGTATTTTCCATGAAAGGGATAAAAATATAATTCATATAAAAAACATTTTTAATGCTGTAATTATATTTTACAGTATTACTGTTTTTATTTTTAGCAGTTAATGCAGCATTGGTGAGCATGAGAGATGTCTTTCAAATACATTATATAAATCTTTTAAATCTTTTGAATTGCAGTCTGAAATGTAATTTTAACTGTAATTTTAAAAAACAAACAAAAAATCATCATGATACACACACACATACACACACAAATAGTTTTCTTAAACTGTCATGGTTATAATATTGTACAATATTATAATCAAAATAGTATTTAAAAAGAATAAAAAATACTGGAGCTCTACTTTAACTGGAGCTCTACTCTCAGACTTTATACCCTGCTTTATTTGTGTCCTGTATCAAAACACTGTGGTTGCAGTTTTGCCAAGAAAATAGACTATAAGAACAATGCTGACACCTTCAATCCTTGAACATGAGAAGCCAAAGACCAAATAATCTCAAAGCTGCCTACTGTGTTCTCTTGGGTATAGTTGGTGTCATCATCTTGGCTATGGACTGGTGTAATTAAACTCAAGTCTTGTAACACAAATGTACTCTCTATAAATAACTGCCATGTGCTGTGGTGCAGGAAGACTTGCTCTACAGATGGACAAAACCAGCAGGTTGTAAAGTGAGAGGTGTGATGAACTCACCTTGAGAAGCAGGGATTGATCAATCTGCAGAATTTCCTCTGGACTACACTTGTCCTTTGGCATCTCATTCTCCCCTACAGAAAGTCTAAGTGTTGCTCCAATGCTCTCAACATGCTCTTTTTCAGAGGTGGTAGACACATCCTCAAGTTTGTTCTCATGAATTTTAGAAATATGTTTAGCTGAATTGTAGTTTATGATATCATTATGGATGACTAAGTCTTGTGTTTGTGGTAAAGTCTTTGTTTTTGCTTCCATATCCACCCTTTGAGATGATTCCTGGACCAGTTTTGGTGCCTCAAGCTCGGAGGCCTCACTATAGACCAAAGACTCTTGAGGAGGTGTTTGTGAGGGAGGAAGGTGTTGTGGAATTTCTTTTTCTGTCATAACTTCACTAGCTCTCTTTGTTGTTTCTGCTGTCTCTGACTTCTTGCTTTTGCCAAAGAATATGTCCTTTAGGGAGTGAAAAACTGAGGTTAGGGATGACTTGTGTTGAGGTTCTGGCTCTTTGTGTGACGAGGCTTTGGTAGAAGGCCCAGATGTAGCTTTTTGTTCTTGTTCTGTTTGCCTAATTCTCTCCCGTTCTCTCTCTCTGGATCTCTCTCGTTCTTTCTCTCGCTCAGTTTCCCATGAAGGGTTCCTCTCTTTTAATCTTTCCCTTTCCATCTCCAGAGCTCGTTCTCTTTCTTTGACAGGACTAACATCGACCTCCATGACCTCCTGTGACTTTGCAGAACTCTGATGTTCCTCAGGAGCTTGTGACTGCACAGACTCAGCTAAATATTTAGCCAAACTCATTCCTTCATTAACATCCTCTTGTTTTCTGTTGCTCTGAGTGGGATTAATAACACTCACTTCATCAAATCCATTGGTAATACGCATCTTCTTTTCACCCGGTTTCTCTTTGGCAGACTGCTTTGTGGAGACCACCTCCACTGGATTGAAGATACTGTTGAGTTTCTCATTACCATTCTCCGTTTTCATCTCTGCTTTTCCTACGGAAGCCTGTACTGTAATATTATCAGACTTATCATCTATGATTGCTGGCTGCTCTTCATCTGTCCCTTGGGAGCTCACATTCTCCTCTCCATCCTGGGTTGTGGGAGAAGAGCTCAGGGTATCGTTCCCAGCAGGAATCCTACGCTTCCTTAGTATGCGTTCCTGGTTAATCACATTTAATTGTTCCTTTTTGATGTTCTCCTTACCCCGACGTCGATTCTCTTCCAGCTCGCGCCGCTTGATCTCAGCCTTCTGTTTCAGTTTGGCAAAGAACCTTTGGTGGATCAGGTACTCGCTCATGGTTCCCACTTCCAGCACCCCAGAACAAGAGACGATACCTTTACTGTTCCTTGCTGAGGCCTGATAAATGGCTGCATCGTCTTCTGTACAGCTGCCAAACGAAGAAATGTAGTTAATAGTCATTGTGTAAATAATTAAACATTGATTTGGATGTGAAAGTAGGAAATGCTCGTAATCAGCAGTCAGGTCATACTTGTAGATGTGAAGTGTGTGGATTTTTCCATTGCGAAATATTTCATATTTGGGTAGACCACAATATCGATCTAACTCCATGTCATCTTTGTACCAGGTCAACTCAGGAGCCGGGTAACCTGGTGAAAATGTGAGTAAAATGAAGGTAGTTTGCTCTTATTAAATGCACTGTAAAAAATTACTGTGATTTTAACGGTAAAAAACGGTGAAAATGCTAAGGTAAAAACCGGTTAATTGGTAAATTCCTGTCAAATTTACAGGGAAAAACAGTAAATTTAGTTTGAATTTGATTTTTCTTTGAAATAACTTTTTTTCTTTTTTTTTTCTTATCAGTTATGTTTATTAGGGTTGTATGTTACATGTAATGTTGTTAAATTAATATTTATTGCATTTAATGAGTCTCACCATGATAGTGCTTTGTGTGAATTACACTAATCACCTTCTATATATATTTGGTTCTTCGTGACTTTCCCATCCCCACCGGCATTTGGTGGTTAGTATATTAACATTATATCAGTTAATGAAATGACTGTATTTAATCGTATATTTTATGATCGAATTCGGTCAAATTCTACCAACCAGGGGTGCGTTTCCCCAAACAACGATGTAACTCGCTGATAAACCAGCAAAGTACGATGCATTGTTTCGGAATCAAACTAGCTACACACCACTGTTTCCCGAACATGGTCGTATCTCCATCGTTTGAACCACATTAATTCAACAACATAGGACCATTGTTAATGACGTCACAAGCATGTCGTGAAGATATACCTTCTGCTATTAAACTGATTAGAGATCTCCAAGATGCTGCTGTATTAAACATGACACATACTGACTAAATTATTATTTTTGTTCACTGTCATTTTGCTTTATTTGATCTTTGAATAATCGCGGGTTCCCTCATACGTCATACTCCGAGGTTCCCTTAGCCCTTTTTGCGCATGCGCACTTTTAATAAACAGCGTTTAGAATGGATGCAAAAATACATAATTAAATCGCTTTTTATATTTAGATAAATATTTTTTAATATTTTTTATATTTATGATAGTAATTCATGTTAGTTTGCTTCTTGTGCCCAAGAGCATATTTATTAAAGCCCATATATCTTACTAACAAGAAACTATGCTTCTAACCACAGGTCCAGTGCTGTAGTTCAAACCACGTACGTTTGTGACGTTGACTGCGAATGTTAATTTAAACTATGCTTTCGGGAAACACTGAATCGTTGAACTATGCTGTTAACGACGGAACTTGTGACCATAGTAGGCTAACTATGCATTTGGGAAACGCACCCCAGAGCTACTGTTTTTTTATCGTAAATTTTACAGATTTTTTTTTACAGTGTGGGAATAGTATTGGTATGAACATTAATTCAACCTAGAATATAATAATTGTATATTTAGGAAAAACAAAAACAAAAAAAACAACAACAACTAAAACATACGCACAGACTTTACACGCCAGTTCTGATTATATATTGTGTATTTTTACAATACTGAAATTTTAAAGATCACATTAACTTGCATTCAGAATTTTCATTTATTTTTATAATGATAAATCACCTTACCTGTGACCACACAAGAGAACTTGACATTGCATGATTCTGACACTGCTTTCGATTTTATGGTGGTCTCAAAACAAGGCTGGGTCTCTTCAGTCAGTTGAGCCATGACAGTACATAAAGTACTCCTAGAAATTGTCAATACAAATTTTTCAACACATTAATCCCCGTTTCAGGAAAGCTATTATGAAAATTAATCCAAACATTATTATGTAAATCAAAAAATGAATAAGCTAAACAGTTTGCATAGACATGAAAGTGTATTATTAATATCAGTAGTAAAACGTAAACTCATAATTATTGGTGTCATTGGGAGGAAAGGCTGCAAGGTATTAACAGGGTGAGAGCAGATTATTTTAGCCTGATAATATTAACATGTAAAAGTTTGTTTTGGTATAATTTATAGTATCCTTTTTTCGTATACAGTGGTTATATAGGTGGGTGACAGTATTGATTACATTGCAATCAAATGCAATTGGCTATGATTTGGTATTTCTGAAATTGTAATACAAACCAAAGCAGAGAGACATTTCGGGGAATAGAAATTGTTATTTGAAGTCTAGTTAGTTTGGGATTGACCTTTTGGGAAGCTTTATTACCTCGACGGCCTGTAGTTTGAATACCTGTGAGTTGAAAAGCTATTTAGAACAGAGGCAAATCAAAGGGACACATATCAGACAAGAACATCTAAACTAGGGACTAGCGTGACCCTGGATTTAATCACAGCCAGGAGCATCTGTAATACATCATACAGTAAACGCTGTTCCTAATGGGGTGAAAGCTGTGGTTTCACTTGGCATAACCATAGTCGAGAAAACACAAAACAACCAATGAGGAAACCACGGTTATGTCAGTATTTCAGCAGCAACAAAAAACATTAAACTCTTGTGCTAGTTGATGTGTGCTGAGATAGCATCTCATTTGAGATAATAAATGATCAGAATTTGGGATTTTTTTACGTTTAAACATGATCATCTTTAAGACCATGGTTCTAAGATCATTAATATTCCATATAATTTAGATACATTTTCAATTATATTTCATAAATATCATTGATTAGTAAAATATGTAAAATGTAGTTAAAATTAAGTAAAATGTAGTTAAATATTTCCAAAATATTTATTAAAACACAATTCATTTCAAGACCTAAAAGCCATAAAGCTCAAAATTAACATCCAAACCCTCAGTTTGGATAACTCAAACTACAATCAAACAAGGCAGAAAGACAACCTCATTCAAATTTGATTAATTTTTACCTGTTTTCAGGCCTAACGTTGGAGAGGTAGTTGCGGCTCTCTGACCTTCCACTTGCCGATGAAACATCCTCCCCATTTTGACTTCCCGATCTCCCATTTCCAGAGTAAGACCGGGTCATGGGCCTCCTGGACGTCATTGTCCAAGAATTATTTCCAAAAGAAATAACTTCAACAGTCCAAAAAACCCACCAGTGGGGGTTTCAGTGTTTCTGCTGAGTAAAAGTCAAGTCGGTCTCAGGGCGATTGGAACCAAAATGTAAAGTTCCACTTCGTAACTATATGAAGAACTACTGAAAAGGAAAAAATACAAATCAATCAAACTGAAAAATACAAACATTAAAAGTAACAATATTAATTATATGTAACAAAAATGTAGACAGAACCAATCTGTTTTGAGGGCAGCTAGTCTCAACAAGCAAACCATTTGAACAGAGAAGTTATAAATAGGAACTGTGGTCTGCTAATTTCAATTTGGTCAAATGCAGTCATTAATATTTGATTTCAACCCAACACATACAGTTTGAACTTTGAATTGCTTGACAAAACAGCATAACACTTAAAGAACTCACCATTAGTATGTTTCTTTGCCTGTTCTTTAGAGCCTGCTGTCCCAGTAGCACTAGAATTGTCAATCACAGCAGAGCATGTGTTGCCAGCAGGACCCTATTTATAGCAGGCCTACAAATAGGCGCGCGAGAGCACATCACATTTTCCACAACTAGCCATTGCTCTGAAGCCACTTGAAAGCAGTGTCCAAGAAAAAGACGGCAAAAACTTCCAAGCGCAGGTCTCCAGCTTTAATCATTCCTTATCTGCCAGCCTCATTAAATCTTGTAATTCTCTCTTTTACTGACTGGATAGATACTTTAACATGCATAGAAATGGCCCAGTGTGGTAGAAATTTAGCCAAATGCATGTAGTTTGTGGTATGGTGCAAGTGATCTGATGCAAGCGGCCCTTTGACGACAGCACACTAGACAAGCTCAGAGCATGGGCCAGGTTTAATTAGGACAGCCCCCTCTATGTCACTCTGTCTGTACACCCTCCCCATAACAGTCAACAACCTTTCCCACCGGTCATGTGTCATTGCATCATTTTCCAATCATAAAAGGGCTCTGATTACATGCTGTCAAGCAACCACTCTCACCAACATACCGTGCATCATTCAAACAAGAGATGAAACACATGCTTACAAATAATATTAACGAAGATATAAATTCGAGTGTAACACTCGGACTCAAGTCACATGTAAGTAACAAATCATTCAATTAAAAATCAATCTAGAAATATTATTGTTCAGTAGGATTTAAGATCGCAGAATATGATTTTAAATGCAATGATAAAGTGCTCAGAACACATATAAACAGAAATTAAAGCACATATTTTAAAACTGTAAGTGTGTCTGTAAAGGATAAAGCCAGTCTAAATTTTTTTAATATTGCATCACGATAATAATTTTTTTGTAATTGTGGACAGACAATACAAAAACAAAAAGGGTATTCAAAGAACTTAACAAACAGGAAATTAACAAATAAATAAATAAATGGTGTGACATTCAGTCTCAAGTCACAATTTACGAAAGAATCGACTTGAACTGGCTGGAGCTGGGTGCTAGTAGAATTAGTAGAAATATAAAGAATAATAATAAAAACTAACAAAAACAAAACAAACAAACAAAAAAACATTGAAACTTTTTTTAACACTAAAAAGAAATATTAATATAAACTGGTTATGTCATTTCTAGTCAACTCATATACCTGCTAGGGATGTTTTAACCGTTTAACCGACCGATATGAATGCAGCTAAACGGTTTAAAAAGTAATTTTATTTATTTATTTCAGTATTTATTCATTTTAGTATTTTTAAAGGTTTGCTGCATCGTTAAAAGACGTCACTCATAGCCTAAGAGTTATATAAAAATGTGTTTTTAAAAATATATATTATTTTATTTTATTGGCCACATTCACACAGCAGCAGAATCCAGTTGTCAGTCCTGTAGGCAGGTAACAGAACTCACCTGTAAATGTTCAGGACTCATTCTCAGAACACACGCGCTGTGTGAACGGAACAGGACTGCGCTACTGTCACGTCATACACTGCTAAAGACTGCAAACGCACATCTACCGGGTGTTACGTGTCTTTATGTGCGTTTTGGGTAACTTAGTGATGGAGAAATTAGCTGCGTGTCATCTGGAAGTTTTATTGGATCTCATCAGTTTTTTCATACAGAACTAACTTTCTTTCGTTTTCTTGATTTATTATTTAGGTAAAATAGCTATGTAGTTATCGTGTAGGCCTAACGTTATTTATCCTTTATAATGTTTTTTTCTCTGTCGCAAAGGTGCTGCAGGTTAATATGGATCTTCCGTCTTCTGTTGTTTACTAGTTGCTTTTGCGCGTGTACAATAAATCCGCAGATCCGCAACAAATATTACTATTTTTAACGGGTCACAGGTGCTTATCCTTTCTAATCGAATTCAATTCTAATTTAACATAATGTTGTCGGTTATTAATCGGTGAACGAGCGTCGGTTCCGAAATGAACATCCCTAATACCTGCTCAGGATTGCTTTCAATATGACGTCAGCCTGTCATTAACCCGACGGAGATAACAGCTCGTCCGTCTACTGTACCTGCTGTAGTGTGCAGATGTCGAGGGCGCGTCTACACTGAGCACAGCGGTAGTGGGAGGGCCAGTCTGTCATTGCTCCATTATTACGGGAAACGATTCATTTTTCAGCCAAACTCTAACGCAGCATGTTGAATATTCAGACGTCGTTACAGCTGACGCTCTGTGTCTGTTTGTATGACTGGTTTTAGGCGGGGAGTGTGATATAAGTCGCAGTCAGCCGGCACTAACACCACACAGCACTGAGCTCTAGGACAGGTGAGTGTAATACCCCTCGACATCTACTGTACACTGCAAGCGAACGACGCCAAAAATGATATGCTGTTATCGTCCGGGACTGGTTGACACACAGGGAAGTTGTTAAGACGCGTAATGTAAAAGTAACTACACGGGTTTGAGGCAAACATATTACATTAATTCCCATATTAAATCAATTCATAAATTCTTTCCTCGAAAGTAAAATTTCCATTTTTTTTAAATTGTAGTTGCTATGTAAACAACACTGACATAAATTCAGACAAAAATTGTGCTTTCACAATTAGAAAAATATAACTTGGACCAAGTTGTTTTGAGTGTTTATACAGTTATTAAGTGCCTTATCTGTTTAGCAAATAATGAGTGCATGTTTTAACAAAAGCTCAAAAAGCCATGTGTTTTTAATACTGTATTTTTTTTGGTAGGCAAAATGGTTCAGTATTTTTAGCCAATTCCCACGTGCCAAAAGTACTGTAATTTCTATAATAAACCTACTTAATAAAACGTGTGACAACTTTACCCAATCTCCTAATAGTTTACATATTGGAAAATTGCTTTGTAATTGGTCAGATTCATAAGCTGACATAATAACTGCTAATGCAGCATGATATTTTAATGTCTTGAAATCGTGTTACATTTTAAAGAGGGGGATTTTAAGTTTAAGGACTGAGAAATTAAAAATGAAAATTGAAGCATAAGGAATAGGAATATTCATACAAACCTATAGTTATGAAAGAGACTTCTCATTTTGCTGCAAAGTATTATAAAAGCCATTTCTAACTTGCTGTCACATTTTTCTTTGAACACTACTTCAGCATGAAATGATCGTACAAACACAAACTGTGATAGACTTCTCTTAATAATTAATCATTGCACAGTTTCTGTGATAACTGTTCCAAACTCTGGATTGCTTGACTTATCCCCCTGTATCATTGTTTTGGTTCTGAATGCCACTTTTGTAATGTTATGCCACTATTCATACTTCTGTTTTCTTTTTACACAGGTGGTAAAATTCTGAAATGAGTGACTACCTTAACAGTGCAGCATTTTTGCAGTCATGGCCCTTACACACTTAAGAGTAGCGCAGACAGTCATGAGAACTGGTGTGTATAATATATCTATCCTCATGCGTAATTCTACTTCTATATGCAGAGTTTATCAGCAAAAACATAACTCAGTTTTTTATAAATGTTCATAAATCCTGTTTTTTTAAATTGTTATGGGGTTTTATTGTGTTGTATTGTTAGTTAGCTTTATTCTTTAGTTATTATCATTTGATTATTTATTTTTTGTGTGCAGAAGTTGTTATTCTGCAGCAGCCGATGTCTGTGTGTGTACCACCAAACCATGAGGTGACCTTAAGAGTTCAAGCAATAGGAACTGGTGCACTGAATTATCAGTGGTTTGATCAACAGCAGACAGAGGTTTGTTCACTTTATATGCTATATATTTTAAAGATTTGAGTTTTTTGTATGTTTATATGAACACTGTAAGGAATAAATACCCAAATGTATGAAATAACATAATTCTTAATCTGTTCAGGTGTCCGGTGGGACAGAGCCTGAGCTCACCGTCTCTCTCCAGAGATCTGGAAAATATATTTGCAGAGTGAGCGACCTGTACTGTAACTATCAGTTCACAGAATGGGTTAAAGTAAGAATCCTAGATGAACCAGGTACTTTCTGTACTTTCTTGTAATGTCATTTCATGCTTCTCAGTGAATGACTTTGCAAGTTTTTTTCTCAGTGTGCGTTAATTTTAAGACTACAGTATCTGTTAGATAACATGATGCTTGCTTTGTGTTTAGGTGTTTCTCACACATGGAAAGGGGAACCCCATGTAGTCATTCACCCGATAAGCCAAACAGTAAAACCAGGGGAGACTTTCACTCTTAAATGCACAGCTTTAGGCAAACCTGCGCCTGCCTACCAGTGGTACAGAAACGGTCGCATCCTACCCAAACAGACCACGGAAATACTTAGGGTAAGGCTGTATTAAATCACTTTTATGTTCAGGTTGTTGTTTTTAAGTGTGAGCAATTTGCTTTGACTGTAATGACTGGCTCAGGCGTACACGCTGAAGTTGGAATCTGCCTAAAATAAATATGTTTTGCATTTGGACTTCTTTGTTTAGATAGCAAATGCCAGTGCAGACTCTGTGGGCTCATACCTCTGTGCTGTGTCAAATATTTTGGAGGAGAGATGGTCAGAAGCAGCCGATATTGAGATTGGTAAGAACCGCTAACTTCTGTTTATGTCAAGCTTTTCAAGCCATTCATTGTCCTGCAGTGCACAGCTTCCCTTTTAGGCCACTTCAGCGGCCATTCATAAAGAATATATTGTTTTTTTTTTGTTGCTGTTCTTTATTAGCATCTCTCCCGCAGATTTGTAACATTTTTAAGGTTTAATAGTTAAAGAAATAGTTCACTTTTAAATTCAAATTTGGTAAAGAAGAATTCCAAGATGTAGATAAGTTTGTTTCTGCTTCAAAACATATTTAGCTCACCAATGGATCTTGCATTACATTTGACAATCCTTTTTCACTTTGTTTGCCATCATGATTCAATTTGACCCGCTCATTAACGCTGTCAGATCTTAGCAGCTTGCCTTGTGGTGGAAAGGAATTTGATCAAAACATCAGTACAGGAAACCATCCAGTCTTTAGCGCTGAGCCATGAATTCTTTGTGCTCAGTGTAGTTTTAAATTACTGGTACTTTCCACAATTTGTAGGAGTTAAGAACAATCAGGAACTGAACTGTATGTTGGGTCTAAACGGTCATTAGATACATGAGAGTAAAACTAATGTTAGACTGAAACCAGCTCAGTGAGAACTTCCCTCTTTACTAGTCACATAGTGGAAAGCAAATAATGTTAACGTTTGGAGAGGTTTTTTTTTTTTCCATAGTGAAACTAGTGGAAGAACATGAGCTATAGGCATCCAGTAGCGTGCTAACATTTTTCATTCTCTTTTAACTTGTCCTTTTTTTTCTCTGGTTCCCCCACAGCACCTCCAGATCAACAACCAACGCCCACGCTTATGGGTAGGTCACAGACGATAGCTTTTGTTCAGCTCGTGGCAGGTTAAAAATAGACTAAGTACCTGCCTTTCCAGTCTTTCACAGTACTCCCAACTTGAATTTTTCCCCAAGAAAACAATCCCTGCCATTTATGTAGCATTGTCACAGTTGTGAAAAAAGCTTGAAATATTAGGGTGTGTTCAAATGAAAGTCGCTGAAGTGGAAGAAGTCTTAGAAAGTCAAATCCTCTATTGAACTGCATTCAAAACTCATGCAGGACACCTTATAGAAGACATAAGTATAAAATATTTATTTTTCTTGTTTTTTTTTCAATAACTTTTTTTGTCAATAAAATTTTTTTTTGTTTTTTTATTTAACATTGCATTTTTAAATGCATTGTTAAATAATATATAAGTTTATTGCATTTGAGTCTGTTAGTAAATTACCCGTGCAATCGATATGTGTGTATTTTAAAATTATAGAATAAATATAATGTGATTTAAAAAAAAACATTTATTAACAAATTTAATGAAAGAAAACATTCTTTTCCTTAGCAACCGACAAAGTGGCATTATTGATTGGGAATCTGAACTACAATCACCATCCTGGTCTGATGGCCCCCACCATGGATGTTCATGAGCTGGCCAATCTTTTGCAACAGCTAGGCTTCAGAGTGGTCTCTCTGCTTGATCTCACCCTTCAGGAAATGGAGGCTGCCATTGACAAGTTCTTGCAGCTCTTGGACCGTGGAGTGTATGGTGAGTCACGTTTTGTGGGTTTGCTGGAGGAGCTTGTAGGAAATGTCTGGTGTTTCACATGACTACTTGAAATTAAAATGCATTTTCTCACAGGATGTAGAGTTGCACTCATGACAGTGGCTTGTTTGAGATGAAAGTTTCTGGTTCCTTAGTGCAAAAAAGAGCCAGGAAATTACATGCATAAATAAATAAACTGCAATGTGCAATAACATGCTCATGTGAAATTATCCGGATATTATATTTCAGTTTGAAGTTGTGGCTATTGGTGCTATCCAATGTGTCTTCATAGTGTATGTTTTGTGCAGGACATCACAAGTGTTGTGATGGACATTTTTTTTTCCATTGCTGGACAATACACAGTCCATTAATAATTCTCCTGAAAAAAAAACAAGAATTTTAGTGTTGCTCAACAGGCCTCACTGGAGCAGCGTCTCAGTGACGAGTCAAAGGAAGTTCCATCTGAGTGGAAAAAAAGGCTTTGTTTTCCGGTGATACAGTATCAGTGCATGTCATGGGTCGAAAAACCACAGCACTTTCAACCACAGGGCTTTTTCAGAGTAACGTTGAGATGCTGTAGTCTGTTGATTGGCCTATAAGTGATGTGTGGGTAGTAGGATGGCTTGTTGCTTATCTCTAGAAACTTGTAATGCTTCTATCCAAAAAAATGTATACTAGTTGCGTAGCCCACATTGGAATTTCCATTTTTAAACTTGTATTGTAAACATCATTTAAGCCTATTCAGTAGAAAGTGAAAAATGGAAAGTGTTAGATCATTCTGTACTGTTGTCAGGATGGGTTAAATATTGCTGAAGTCTCATCATCGAAATAGGAAACATTGTGTTTCATGTGTTTTACCCCAAAATTAAGCTTCTGTCATTGTTTGTTCACCTTAATGTCTTGGCAACCTAGAGCACAAACTGTACCTTTTTGGCCGCTTCAAGAAGTAAATAAAATCACTGTAAAAGTATATTATAATGGCTCATGTGCTGTATTCCAAAGCCTTACAGTTGCTCTGTGTTGTAAACCAGCTGACATTTAAGTTATTATTTACTAATAAACTTATGACAAGATCAAGTGATTCTGGAAGCAGTCACTAGTTTTGGAAAATAGTGCACAATTCTACGTTGATGCCTTTATGGTTCATATATTCTTAACGAATTCTTCTTTTGTTTTTCCTTTGAAAGAAAGAACGTGATACAGATTTTGAACGTCACAAGCAAGTAGATGATGACATTTGTTAGTGACGAAAGATTTGATAGTTACGACACCAGTTTTCTGTGTTTCCCATGATTTGAGTCTCACTTCCTGTAAACCTCTTTGAACGTATCTTAACAAAGTATTTGTTGATTTGTAGACTTTTTATTTTCCCAATTTCAGCTGTTTTTTACTACGCTGGTCATGGCTACGAACACTCCGGCAGAAATTACCTGGTGGCTATTGACGCTCCACGACCCTACCGTACGGAGAACTGTGTGTGCGTACAAAGAGTGATGCACAGTATGCAGGAGAGAAAAGCCCAGCTCAACGTCATTCTCCTGGATACCTGTAGAAAATGGTAGGCCCGCGGGAACATGATGATCTTGTTAAAAATGTCTGTTTAGAATTCCAGATTCTTGAAATGCTGCACCGTTCAATGTTTTTGTTATTTTATATCCTCCAGGTACAAACAAAAAGGTCCTTCCTCTGAAATTAAGCCTTTGGCTCCTCTGGGAAACACTGTGTATGGATACGCCACGTAAGTACTGACAATACTCCAACAAAGCTTCTTTAACAACCGTGATTGTGTTCTTTTTGTTATATCGTGGCGTTTGCTCCCACAGGAGTGAAGATGCAGAGGCTTTCGAGGTCCAGGATGGTGGCAAGAGCACAGGAATCTTCACCAAGTATCTGAACAAACATGTCTTAAAGTCAGAGAGGGTGACCCATGTCTTGGAGCAGGTCTCCGAGGGTAAGTGCTGCTATCAATACTCTTCTATTCCAAACAGAAGCTGCCTGCCTCAATACCTATTCTGCCTACAGCTTCCTTCCAAAGGTGTCATGCGGTCATGTTTTTGTGGGGGCGAAATAGTCATTTCGAACTGAATTTGTTTGAAATGAATGTGAAAGATTTCCCTTATGCAGATTTTGAAACTGGTTCTCGTTGGATTCGCTGTAAAATAGAGATAGAGGGTCGATTAGATAGAAAGTGACTTCTTGGTGGGCTTTTTCTTCATTACGCTGCTAAAATATTTACAATATACAATGGCCTTACAATTTCATATCAACTCTCATTTTCAGAGTTCTCAACTTTGGGAAAGAATTCAGTTGGTTGGATCTTAGGATTTCTGTGGACATAATTGCAGAATCCAGTCATAAAAATGAAATTTACTGTACAATGTCATAGAATTTGGAATTTTAGATGAGCTGTCCACTTAATCAAACTGAATTTGTAATAATGTCTGTGAAAATTAAACTGTCTATTATACAAACTCAAAGGACATGAACATGTTCATTTCAGATCCAGAGTTGCATTTCACCATTTCATTTAATAAAACCTTTGGTAAAAATATATATTTTTTTACCTTTTAAATAAATAAAAACAATTCAAACATGACTTTTTAAGGAACTGCAAACCTCATTTATGCATTTATTTGATTACCCTTTATATTCGACGATAAGCAGCTATAATAGCTAACACACATTATTATTAATAGTTAATAATATTAAACATCATTGTTCAAATTTGAATACCTTAATTAGACTTCAATTTTGAATATTTTCACAGGGCCCTAAAACAAGAATTACAATACAGCCTAATGTGATTATTAAGGGGGAATATTGAAGTATATGTGGGAGCTGATGAAAAAGTTAATATCAAAGCCTTAAGCAGGATGTTTGAGCAATTTCAAAACAAAAAGATACTGTCATATTGCATCACACTTCACACATGTAGTAAGTAGTAGTGAACAAGGTCACAGTGTCTTTCAGAGCTTTTGAGCATTAGCGGATTTATACTTGGAGCACTTGTGAGTGCAACAACTGGTTTACATCCACTGTATGCCGGACATTTGGTTTCCGTACCCTCCACGGCATGATGTGAACGTGGATTTATGTTTTAAGGGTTGAGATAATCCCCCCTCTCCCTGCAGAGAGCTTATTTGTTTGTTTTGATTGGTCTCTTTGGTAACAGCACTCAGCTTTTTATATTGTAGCTGCCAAAGCATGTGACCTCATTCTCTGGCTGCTGTGCTCAGGCGGGGAAATTTGAGAGCGCTTAACCTAGGGACGGCTGCAGGGTGCCCTACTTACACCCTGCCTCCTCCTGTATCGTATTCTTGTTGCTCAGTCAGCACCCTGTCCCACTGCCATTATCACTGTGTTTGTCATGCCCACAAGCACTATACTCCTTCCTGTTTCAATAACTGTCTTTGATCATAAATCAGTGCTTCAACACTGGCTACTGGTGAAACACAGGTCACAGCTCACAACTCAACACTACTCTGTAAATCAGTTTAGTGTGGGTTTATTCCATATTTCTGTCTAGCGGTTGTTTTTTTGGAACAAGTTTATTTATTTCAGCATCTATTACTACAGTTTGAAATGACATTGTAATAATGTTTGTGTGAAAACTGAAATAAAATGTTTTTTCAAGGTTTTTTTTGATGAATAGAAAGTTTAAAGAAGAGCATTACGTATTACATAAATGTATTTATGTCAATGTTTCCAATGTTTTAAAACAAATATTTTTCATTTAGCAATAAATTGTACTGGAAGTAAATATGTGTTGAATTTAGAGGAAACTAGGGGTGCACGATAAAAATTACATTGTGATATATTTTTTTTCCTGCGATATATATTGCGATGTGTACAAATTTATTTGTGTTCATCAGCATCATCCTTTTTGTATCCAAAATAAGGGCTGCAAGATAATAATCGCGCGATATGTATTGCGCATCTTGTCAGTAAAGTCAGTTCTGTAAGCAGGTGCGTGATCTTACACTGAGCCGCAGGCAGAGCCGTTGTGCACTGACGAGCTGTGCAAACACTTGATGCAAAGTACCTCTTTTTGGTCAACATCCTCCTTTTTGTAGCTGAAATAGTCCCGAATAGATGATTTCGACTTTCTTTTTTTTTGTGGCGGTGTTCTGTCGGATTGTCCTACCTTATCAGATTTTCCTACCTCCCATTAAAAAATAGGTATTACAAATTAAATACGAAACATTTTGTGTTTTATTAATGTGTACACCTACCTCAACACTAAACCTGCCCTTACAGTAATGCAAATATAGTTATATTTGCTGTTTTTACTATAATGTATACAGCTACTAGAAACCAACAATAAATATTTTTTTCTACCTATTATTTTTTGTTTTGTTAATGTCTACACCTACCCCAACCCTAAACCTACCCTTAACAGTAATGAACATACATTAAGTATTGTTGTTCAGGGTGAGAAAAAAGAATGCAATATTGCCGTGCGCGTGCGCAGTAAGCCCGGGTAGAAAAAATGTTAGAACAGCGGATCCTCCTCGTCGCGCATTTTTAGCAGTGAATGTTGGCTGTGAGCGGTGAGCAGCGGCACAGCGAGCCAGTCACTGTGCAGGAATGCGGAACGTGCATGTCACCCCAGCAACAAGCCATACAACATACTGTGTGCTACCGTTCTCTTAATACACCATGGGCTTCTACCCTTCACATCGTAACATGTGAATATCGCTCACGCGCGCATCGCGATGTCAATTTCAAAACAGAATATCGTTCAGCCCTAGAGGAAACATTTATTTACACTGAAATTATTCACAATGAAATACTGTTTTTTCAGTGTTCTGTTGTACTGCTACACAAAGTGACCCAACTTGAACTGCTTTCGCAATAAAATTTATATTACAATTGTAAAATTCTGTAATTTTTTGCATCGTCTTTGAAATAAAAAAGCAGCATGTCTCAAGTCTGTTTTTCTTCTGTTTTTTTTTTTTTTTTTTACAGCAGAACTTAAAATGTGTGAATTGCTGTTTTACTTTCTTTTGCAATTAGGGAAGGAACCGTAAAGCATGTTCCTCAAAGGTTTTTAACTTCCCAATTATATGGACAATTCGCTGAGTCACGTTTTAGTATCTGATAACCATGATGAACACCAGTTAATCACATTTCAACAGAGCAGTGTTTTTTAGTAGGAAAATTTTCTTGTGGTTTGTAATGAACCTTGTCATTCTCCCTTTAGATCTGGGTAAGGACCCTCTGGTGCGTGGCAGGCAGGTCGTAGAGATCCGACACACTCTGACAGAGCCACGGGCTTTGACCGATCCTGTACGAACATCTGGACACACCATGGAGCTCCGCCGGCGGGATGCTTGTTGGAAACAGGCTAATGGTATTTACATATTCCTTACCCAACTTTACATGTGACCCTGTACCACAAAACCAGTCACAAGGGTTAATTTTTTTTAAATTGAGATGCATTGGTGGATGTAACAAGACGTTCAATCTTGTTCACACCAGACGCGAATGAAGCGTTAAGCGCGATTGATTTATATGCTAAGCATTTATATGCTCGCCCCAAAGAGGGATTTGAGAAAATGATTGGCACACTGGACAAGTATATGTTACATCCTGCTAAAATGTTTTGGGACAACATGTAAAAATATAAAGATGGGTATTTGTTTTATTTATCTGTACTTTTGACTTTTTAATTTTATTTTAAAGTTAATTTAATGTAATTTAATTCAGTAATGTAAAGATGTTACTGTTGTTTAATTTTGTACAATTTAGTTTTAATTAGTTGTTGCTAGATTGCACTGTATACTGTATCTCAGTTGAGAAATACAGATTTCAGCATTATTAGTAATCTGTGTGTGCTTTTTCCTTCAAAACAAGCAAGTTGAGTATCGCAAAAACAATTTTGACCTTAATAATCACAATGTGACATTTTACCTAAATCGTGCAGCCCTACCATACACCTATATTTTCTCCTACCTCATTTCCTCTTAAACTACCGGTAAAACACTTTTTGTTTTTGGAAAAATCCTCTTATGCTCTTATACAGAGGCTGCAATTATTTGAATACAGTAAAAATGTTGAGTTTTCAATTTTAAAATATTCTTACATTTATTTTTCGTGATTAAAGGTCCAGTGTACCAAAACCTATTTTACTATTTTAATGGACCTCTTTAAATGTCCTTAACATAAGAAATAATTATTTTGACGTTATACCTTATTCTTGCGTAGTACACTGAACTTGAAAAACTTCAAAAAATGAAGGGATTTTTTAATGCATGGTGTTTTTGATTCATGATGCTTCCCCTTTAAAATGCTAGAGTCACCATCAGTAATGAAGGTACCGATTTGAATACAGTGAAAATGAAGTCATTGCCTACTGTCAAACGCACTCACCCGTAACCATCTCACAATTTGTGACTTCCGTTTTGGTTTCATTTGTGGGTTAGATTATAATACATGACTCATGGTAAGAGTATGGTTGAAGGATCATTCATAAACCGTGCGTCTGCTCGAAAGGGAAATTAATTTCCTCCCACAAAGTTCAATATAAAGTTCAAATAAAGCTGAAAACAGCTTAGTTTTGTAGTTTATAGGGTTCTTTGATAAATGCATCAGTTATCTTACTTTTGCGCAACATCAGTAACTAATATAATAATTCTAAATCTCATACATCTCTTAATCAAGTACTTTATTTTAATATTTTTACGTTGCTGTGCATGTTTTTCTCAGTTCTTCCTGCAAGAAGGTCTCTGGACTTTCCATATTGTGGTGTTAAGGTGGAGCTGAGTTTTTCTGCCCTGTTCTCCAATGTCTTGGTTGTGTTTGGTACAGTGAGGAACACAAGCGCTAAGGCCCAGGACTGCACTCTGATTCTTCAGAGTGAACCAGTAAGTCACAGCTTTTCATGTCCTCTTTTGCTTTCATAAACACATACAAACGGATGCACGAGGGGGATATGAGAGTCAGGATGGGAGGGGAGAGCCCCCAAATAGGAAAGAGGGTGTTTCATAGTGTTTTGTACTTGAATGTGCTTTTTATAATTTTCCATAACTTATGAATAATATGGAGGAAGTGCAGTGGCTTTGAACATTAAAGCAAATAATAAAACAAAACCATTTTCACTCTTTGTGAATCTGTTCTAGACAAAATAGGTCTATATTTTTTATCAAGCACTGCTCACTAAAATGTAATCTTGAGCATATTTTGATCACCACTTATAACCAGTGGTAGTTCAGGATTATTTATATAATATAGTATTTATTCATTTTAATTATTATTTTTTTTTTTCAGTTTTAATTTTATTTTAGTTTAAGTTTTTTTTGTAGTTTTATGTGTTTTTTTTCTCGCCATTTTTATAATTATTTTTGTTTCTCTATATTCTCGTTTTATTTTTGTTTACCTATTATTTATCTTTTTAGTATTTTTGGTACTGAAGTATAGTAATTTTAGTAAATATATATATATATATATATATATAGCTCTGGAAAAAAATAAGAGACTACTGCAATTTACTCCTAAGTCAGTATCTCTCTGAGTATGACAAGCATTTCATGCCAGTCTTTGTTAAATTTCCTCACAAACATACTTCATTCTGTTTATTGAGGTATTTATTTGGTGAGCACCTGAATCTAACGGGAATATTTAACGGGAAATGTATAAAAAGCACTGCTGTATTCAACACTTTCTTCTTGCAGTGTGACCAGTCGCATGGTAAAAAATGCTAGAAGTCTTTCAAAAATAAACACTAAACATGTCAAAAACAGTGAAAAGAAGTCAAGAAAAAAAGGCTAGCTTTACTAGCGCAAGGATTCAGTGAGCGCCAAGTTGCTTCTATCCTAAATATTTCAAATATGGCAGTTCACAAGAAATGAAACAAACGTGCATTGATATGTATTGGTGAGATTAACAGTTTTAAGAATAAAACCCAAAAGAAACTGAATTTTCTGCAGTGGTCTCTTATTTTTTTCCGGAGCTGTATATATATATATATATATATATATATACACACACACACTTACATACTTAAACATAAGCAATGCACTCAAAAGCTCAAATATATTTGGTTTTAAATAGGCAAATAATAATAAAAAATTTTTACATTTTAGTAAAAATGGTACTTGTGGTACATTTTCACAATACTTTAAACAGTAATGATTAAATATAAAAAAATCTGCAAATGCCAAGTTTAAAAGTTTAGCCGAAACAAAACTGTGGGTCTACTGACCTCCAGGGGTGAAAATGTGTAATACGTCATTGGGCGTATACACAGTTCAGACATTCACTTTACCTGTGTGTTTGATAACAATTTAAGTGGTGATATATTTTTGTTTTTAGCAAATGCAGGACATTTTCTCGGGTTCTGGTAGATCAGAAGAAATGGACAGTCTGTTTGTGAACAGCGGTGAAACTCCTGACTGCACCCTCAGATTATGTTGCCTTCAAAGACTCCAGGTACACGACTTTTTGTCTTCGAAATGAAAAATAACGGTATAGGTGAACTGAAATACACTCGATTATCAACTGGTCCCAGATAATAGTAGGGTTTTGCCGAGCACCTGCAAATGTGCAAATGATAAAACAATTGGTTACTAAAAATTAAAAGGGCTATGAAGTTGTAAAATAAAAAAAACCCATATATTATATAATGTAATATAATATTGTATTATATACCACTGATATAGAAAAATGCACTATATCTGGAAGTCAAAAATACTGTTGATGGACATTAAATAATTGCAGTTTATTCAAACTTCCTAGGGATCTCTGGTAATCAATGTGACACTGCACTACACCCACACACAAACTAAAGAACGTCACACTGTGAGCAAAGAGCTGGACATAGGCAGGCCTCTTATTGCCTCCTGCAAGCTAAATCAGATGAGACCAGTGGACAGGAGACAAGAGAGTCGTGTTCATACTCTGGACCACATGCCCAATATAAGACATCCTCATCATCAGAACCATCCTCGACCAGGTCGACCCTACACACGCATGGCTGAGAACCGATTACAGAGTTCAGTCAAATCCACCTCCATGAGCAGCAATGAACCAGAGGAGAATGATGAAAATGACTAAATGAACTCACTGTGTGATGTTCCTTCCTTTTTACAAACACACATTAAGGCATTGTTTTAATGCAACAGAGGATTTTTTTTACATTAATTGTTTACTTTTTGCTTACTAATTACCAGTTACGATACGGTACGTGTTTGTGTGTGTGTGTGTGTGTGTGTGTGTGAGAGAGAGAGAGAAAGAGAAATGAAAGGAAGAAGTTCTCATGCAAATGTAGAAATATTTATACAAATTATTTGTAAATCAAATTAAGTGTAATATTCTTGTATAACCAATAAAGTACTACTTCTGGTGTTTTTTTGTGTGATGAAATGTCATGTTCAGGTGCAATTTTGGGATGTAAAAGTATTGATGTTAAAGTCATTAAATATTAATGGATTTGTAGAACCTGCATACAGTCAAAGCAAAAATGTAGACACTTCTTTATCACAGTATATTCGCTGTAGTTTAGAATTTGACAATAAAATATGACAACTGTGTCAGAACTAATTCGGGTTTTCATATTCGCATTAGCAATTAAAGAACAAACACTTAAGCAAAACATGGTCACGGCAAAGTGTCTGAATAATTTTGTTATCGAATTTTCATCAATTTTACTGGTGGTCCACTTAATTAAGAATTTTTGGATATAATGTCACAGTTTATTTTATTTTCCTATCCTCACTTACATAAATGAACTAGTCCTGCACCCACTGTAGTACTAAGATATCAAAAACTACATCTGGAGTCTGAATAATATTTGGCTTAGCTGAAATAATGAATATTAAAAGAAGCATTTACATTTATATGTTATGTTTTTTTATTAAAAATGTGGAAAAGTGTTTTGGATTGGGTAATAAATCATTTTTTATTATTTTAACAATTCATATTTACATGGATTTTGTCATATCACATGTACAGATAATAAAAACTAAGGTTGCATGAAACAAAGAATGCAGAAAATTGTGGTTTATTAAATGAATTATTACGTTTTATAGTATATTAACTTTATGCGGAAAATATGATCTATTTTCTTAATAACAGAATAACACAGACAAAAGATGTATACCTTAACATTAATATCAGGCCTGTAGTCACATTGCATTTCTATACATTTCACATAAGTGCGTTTTCAGTCTTTTTTTTCTTTTTTTTTTTGCACATTATCATTTAAGTGAAAAAAATAATTTATATTAATTTACTACAAGAGAGAAACGTTGAATATCCTGCCATACCAATTTCTCCCCATAGCCTATAGGCTAATTTCTAAATTATTTTAAAACAATTAAACCCATTTTTTTCCTTCATATTTTTAGATACATCTTTTCGTTTGGCCTTTAACATCTTATGCAATATTTTGCAATATACTACTTCGGTGTTGTTATTGATACCAAGGACTGGTCCTACCGCCAAATGAAAAAAGAGAAGAAAATAAATCTTGCACCAGGATATTATCCAGAGTAGCAACTGCGAGTATTCCTTATAACCTTTCTACTACCTTTGTCCAGCATCTTATTGGACAACAATGACCTCCATGTACGCGGCAGCACCCCAATCTTTTATTGTCCGTTTCAAGCGCGTCCTTATTTGGAGACCGTAACGATTGGCTTGAATGAGCGTCAATCAACTTCTGTGGTCCCGCCCCCTTGCTCAAATATCAAGCGGTGAATGGTCAACAGTCGAGCTGCTACTGTCTGCTCGTAACCACAGCGACTTAATCTGGAGCTGGATGCGTTCTGGAGGAACCTGTTCGCGATAGCAGAGAATAAAACACTCAGCCGAGTATCCGCAGCGTTCATGTCATCGGATAAAGATGCCGTCGGCTTCGGTTAGCTCGTTTCACCTGGGCGACCGGAGAGTTTGGTCGATGTGACATTGCTTGAGCTTTTTGTTCTGGTCCCGGACGCAGAGCAGCGATCGTGCTCTGAGAAGATGTTGAGTCGGCTGATGAGTGGCAGCGTCAGAAACCTGGAGCGAGAATACATGTGCACGGTCAGACTGCTGGACGACACGGAGTATACCTGCACCATTCAGGTCAGTCTCACCAGCGGCACCTGTGCTGCCGAAAAACAGCCATCAGCAGAGCTTTTGTTGCAGGCTGCGAGAAGCGTGCGCAGAGGGTTTTAAGAGCAGGTGCCAGCAGCATCCCCCCTAAAACCAGCTCCTTAGGAAACCCTGCATCGTTAGCTAGTAAAGGCAGTTCAGATTATGTTTGGTCTTAGATAGAGTGGGCTTGTTTTGCTCTCTTCATGACTATTGTTGATGTGCTGGATTCCCATCCATCAGCTGCTATACTGGAATGTAAATGTTGTAGTTAGCATCTGGTTTGTTTATTTAAATAGGTTTGCTTAGCAATTTCTTTTTTGGACACATGAGTGATTCGAGATGTTTTAGGAGCGTGCATATTAGCAAAAATGCACCCAAAAATAAAAACTCTGTCGTTATTTACAAACCTGTATGATTTCTGTGAAACCAAAAGGAGATCATTACAATGAATGTGAGTAAGGCTGTCTCCTTTTGTGCACCTCGGATAACAGGTTTTTCTGTTTTGGGGTGAATTATTCCCTCAACTTTTGCTTGGACGTCACTCTTGGATTGGGGGGCTGAGGCAAGTCCGCTGTAAACCTGCCAGGACCGACTTCAGAGAATCAATTTATTCAACTCACATGTCCCCCTTTACAGTTTATTATCATAGTATTGGAAATGCTCCACGAGCAGGAAAGTGTTGTATGGATTCTGGCATGATGTCAACACTACACATCCATTAATAATGTATGCTTTGGTCTCCAAAACTGCCCCTTGGGCGCTTGCAAATCAAGCAGTTTAGCAGAGCAGCATGGATGGCTGGCTGCTAAGCACCGGCTGCACAGGAGTGTGTGAAATTCGGCAGATTATGGGAGGTCTGTTACTCCGTGATGAAGGGAGGGTTACATCATAAACACTAGGGATTGAGAAACTGCAACCAAACCTAACTATTTCACTCTTTCAGACGCTCACTAGTGGATTTTTCTCAATGATCCAACAAGTAATTTATTCATTTTTTTAATTTAAACATTACTCACATTTGGAAACAGTTGTTTCGAGTTGCTTGATTGTTTTTTTACAGTTTAAAGTTTTTTAATTTATGAACGTTTTTTGCATTTTTTGTTTAATTATCATGCATATTAGCTTATTGTTTTGTTGTTACTGTTTAATAAGTATACTAACTTCTCAACTATTACAAGTGCTTAATTACTGCAGTTGATTAATGAATTATTACATTCAGGTCTACACAATGCTGCATATGCGGTTAAGCAGTTTACAGGTTTTCACAAAATGAAAAGATACTAATTTATTTTGCATAAAAAAAGTTGTGCAATATCATGTTGTGTTGTCTAATATGCATAGATAAAAAATAAATAACACGATCGTCTTCTTATAATACAGGTAATATTCATAATGTTCATCAATCGGTCTATTTTTCAGTGACTGTTAACGTTCCTCCACAACCCTGAATACGTCTTAAAATAATTTTTAGTTTTTTATCCTTAAGATTTTGTAACTGTTGTTGCCTCAAACAGAGCATAAATGATATAATAAATATTTTTCTATAAAAGAAATGTAACAAAGACTGATATGTTTTATTTAAATTGGAGGCACAGACATAGAGCCGAGTGCAGTCTGGCATTTTTTCCTGTGTTCGGCTGTTTGTCTTTCTTTGAGGACGCCTTTGTTTCATGTGTAGCTTGAAATGAAACGGGAGCCCACAGATCGCTTTCCATTACAGTCAATCTGAGAGCATCCTATTTCTCAGCCCTCAGAAGTCTGAGAGGACTGTGGCTCCTAGATGACACGTACTCCCTCAGGGCTTTCCTACGGTTTCGACACATCAAGACAATCATTGCGTGTTAGAGAGGATTAGAAGAAGGAAAAAAGGAGAGGAATTTTTCAGGAGCTACCCGAGTAAAAACGGTCTTTATGAGGAAGAAGTGTTTGTTTTACATCGTGTCGACCTGTTGATATTTAAAGGCCTGTTGGGATGATGAGTACAGTGAAAGCAGCATGGAAGAGATTAAGTGTCTAAAGACATTTTCTTGATATATCTGAAGACATCCTGTGTCTGAGACGTTATATGGGTGATCAATTGGCCGATTACAATTTGATCAAAATGTCCAAATATCGACAGAATAACAAGACTTGATTTATAGATCTGTCATTCATGACTTTAAAGCTGATATCATACTTTTGTGCTAAACAATATTTGAATAAAATCCGCGCAACATGACAGAAAAAAAAACTGGCAGATGTAGTTTAATAAACCAATCAACTTGAATTATCACAATCAAAGTTTTCCTTTAAAGTGTACTATAATAATACAGCAGAAAGCCACTTGAGGAATCAGATTTGACTGTACTTCAATGGTCTGTACATAAAACATGACACATACGTGACACTAAAAAATGCAACTAAATAACAAAAATAAATAAATCAAAGCCAAAGGTACATTAAAGTACACAAATAATAAGATAGTATTTAATATGACAGTATTTCCCATGTAATGCAATGGTAAATAATAAAAACATTTACTGTATAGGGTAATATCATCGTTATGATTAAAAAAAAAAAAAATACATACAACATTTTTTAAGGAACATTTTTTCTCAGTTGTGCATATAATCAAATTACAATTAACAAGTGTCTGCCTTGCCAAAGAAAAAGTGCACAGGCGAAATATGTTTTACAAAACGATTTGAATAAATACAAGATGTTGTATTAAGGATGCATACGTCATATTTGCTCTCATTAAATACTTATTTCCTATCCAAAGTGACTTACAAATAAGGAATTATAAAAGAAATATAGTATAGGCTGTGTCAAGGTGAAGAAATGTCCGGAGAAACATATTTTTACTGCAGTGTGTAAAAATAACAGCATGATGTATGCTGCAAATTACACACACAAATTTGCTAGTTTTGTATATTAGCTCAAGGTTGGGATTGTCTCAGACCTTCATAAGGACTGTAATTCCTAGTGACCTCGGGACGCCCATCCCGTGGCGAAGCACAATTCATTAATCCGCTTCCTAGAAATGATTATGAGCGTTTGCACTACTCTAAACGTTATTCTGTGGTATTTGTGAGTGCTAATTGTAGCCGGGTTGTGCGTGTCTGTAGAGAGTGCCAGGCAGGGAGGTGAGCAGCAGGGCTGATATAGAGCTGGAGTCGGTCCAGTGCAGCCAGCAGCAGGTGTGCCGTGTGCAGCAGTGCTGTGTTGTTTGGCACGGTGACGTAATGGAGGAGAAACGTTGACAGAGCAGCCTGCCAGCTTCTCTCTCTCTCTCTCCGGCCAGGGAATAATCCAAACTCACTAGGATGGTCAGCAGAGGTTGAGAGTGCACAGTCATTGTTTAACGTCCCTTCTGCCCTCCGCTGGTTGTTATATACCGGTTTGAGGCCTGCCAGCTCTGCCTCGGGGTTCCAGGACACCTAGTCCGGGGAAGGAGCAAGTGAAAGGCGGAACTAGGTCACCCTTTTATTCTCTCCCTCACTCCCTCCCTCTTTACCCCAAATATCTTGTTCCCACTATGCTGAGATTCAGTCCCTCCAGGAAGCGCTTTCATCATCAGCAGATAGTTTCCTTTAAAGCTCCCCAGTGGCTTCAGACCTGCTTGTGGAGTGGCCTAGCTGTCCGTGTGTCGTCATCGGTTCACGGAACATGTCGCTAATCAAAACGCAACTCACGTTGCCGAAGGTGCGACGTGTCGGTATGACACCGTTAAATGTGTTGAGTGTAGCACGTCGCAGCTAATGTGAAACTCAGAAATGCTGACTAGACAAACTTTGTGATGTGTTTATTTATGTTCCACATTCGCTTAACTCGGGCTGCATTTAAAGGCACAGCTCACCTGAAAATCAATGCAATTCTTGTCAAATGTATTGTGTTTTTTTGTTTTCTGTGAATGTTTCCATTCAGTGAAAGCTAACGGTGATGGTGACTAGGGGTTTTTACATTTCATACACACAATAAACTTCATCCATATGACACTTGCTCCATGTAAGAGAATCGTTTTGGGGAAAAACTGAAATTTGTTATGGTGAAATTTTGTTTGTCTATATTTAAAAGTAATTTATTATCAGAGATAAAGCATTAGTATGACCAGCTAGTGTACAGAGCTTTGAAACAGGTCAGTGCACTTCTCATTTTCACTGTTTATGACTATAAAATCATTTTTATTGAGCTTTTCTATTTTTCTAGATGATCTTTTTTACTATTTTCTAGATGAAATATTTCACTACTAATATTTCCGTTTAGTTTCTGTATTTTCAAACATTATACTTTTAGCTGGATCACATCACAACTTGATATTAAAAATGGGATTTATTCAGGGTTGATATCATATTTCATTTTTTTCCACAAATGACAAGGACGTGTGGGATAAATCTGACTGTATTGTTGTGCTGAGAAAACCTTTCAATTCTACACCTAAAAGAATTTCAAAAGATCGCACTAATATTGAACATAAGGTGTTACATTGTCAGTTGTTGTTTTTTTTTATTTGTGAAGAAATATACTATTATGCCCGTTTCTGATGCTGTTTTCAGTCATGTTCTAAGATTACTAGTGATGTGAGATTTGCTATACTAAGTCTTCAGATCCTCTCAACGGAATAAAAATGAAAGCAGAACTGCATCAGTCTTTTACTTAAAGTTTGTGATGACTAGCATGACCCTAGAAGTTCAGCTGGGATGAATTATGTATAGTCTCTCTATATCTGAGGGAAGAGTGAGCTCTCATCATAAGATGCCCTTGCAGAGGCAATTAGAATTTCACTGAGGCTGCAGCACTTTGCGTCCCTCTCTCTCGCTGTTGTTCTCAGTGATTGCAGGCAATTTACAAGCTTCTCACATCTACAGGTCACAGTGAAAAAGCACACCGACAACTGCGGCTAGGCTGCTGTTAACAGTGAGAACATGAGAGCGCGTTTGTATGAGTGGGCTGAGTGTGAAAGAGAATTGCAAATTAGCACACACATCGCATGTAATTGTCCTCTAAACGCAAACACAAATAATGGAGTATATAATGGAGGTGATATTCAATTGCTTCCTTGCTGGACTTTTCCGGCTTCATATTCCTGTGAGGACATGCGGGCATCTCTGCTTATCACTTCTTGTGTTTTGTGCCCTGGAACTCTAATTAGCACTAATTGCAAGTGCACTCAACCATGCTGAAGATGCATCTCGGAAAACCATTGCCATATTGCTCTTTCTAAGCATGAAATGTGTTGAGGAAATGTTTTCGAGACGCGTTCTTGCTTTTTAGAGGGAGAAAGAATTGCGTGTCAGCCATTTGCTGTTATTTCTAGGTGAATGATCCTACGGTGTAAAACAGGAGTGTGTTTGTGGCGCAAACAGCAAGTACTCTCATCTAGAATCACTCACGCACAGTTAGAGAGATTTTACAAGGGCTGCGAAGAAAATCAAGGCACCGGTCCTAAATGCAATTGTAATGCACGTTTTTTTTCTTCATTGTTTTGTTCCCATGTGAATAAAGTTTTTTGTTGTTCCCTGGCATTACATTATATTATATTTAGTGCTATAAAACAATTAATCGTAGTTAATCACATTGATTATATCATATATGGATGTGAACACTGTACTCTGTATACTTATAATGTATATATAAATGCACACACTATGCATACTAAATATACATCTAATACACAAAAAAATGTAAACAGAAACTTTTATTTTAGATGCAATTAATTGTTTGACAGCGCTAGTGTGTATTATATTATATTTTGATATACAGTGGGTACGGAAAGTATTCAGACCCACTTAAAATGTTTCACTCTTTGTTATATTGCAGCCATTTGCTAAAATCATTTAAGTTTTTTTCCCTCATTAGGGTACACACATCACCCCATATTGACAGAAAAACCCAGAACTGTTGAGATTTTTGCAGATTTATTAAAAATGAAAAACTGAAATATCACATGGTCCTAAGTATTCAGACCCTGTGACGCTCATATATTTAACTAGGGCTGCACGATTTGGGAAAAATGCCACATCGCGATTATTAAGGTCAAAATTGCGATTTGCGATTATGATGCGATAAACAAGTAGTTTGACTCAACTTACTTGTTTTAGAAGGAAAACACAGATTACTAATAATGCTGAAATCTGTATTTCTCAACTGAGATACAGTGCAATCTAGCACTAACTAATGCACTTTAACTAATTAAAACTAAATTGTACAAAATTAAACAACAGTAACATTACTAAATTAAATTACATTAACTTTAAAATAAAATGAAAAAGTCAAAAGTCCAGATAAATAAAACTAATTTTCCCGAAACATTTTAGCAAGATGTAACACATACTTAGTATATTTCTTTTAGTATCATCATTTGAGAAATCATCAGTCATTTTCTCAAATCCCTCTTTGCTAAAAGTGCGTTCACACCTGAGGGGACTTGGGCGAGTATATCTCGCTATTCGCGTGTAGTTGGACGCTTGAACATTTCGAGTTTACGCCGGTTTTACACTGCACGCGTCAGCAAGGTGTTAGCAGCGCATATTTTTTCCGGCGCCCATGTTAACGGATGAGAGCTTTTACACAGAACGCAGGAGCGGTGCAGAAGCGCGTAGCAGGTGCAGAGAAATGACATAAATCAAAGCACATGGCACACAGTGTTCGGAGAAAAACGCTGGAAAATACGACAGAAAGATGCTTGTCTACAGCCTGCTGCAGTACAAGCTGCCAGTATGAAGCACAATCGGCGCGCGCTGCTCCTGCTCTGCATGCGCGCTGCTTATGCGTGCAGTAAAACCGGGGTGTTTAATGCACTGCTTAATTCGCGCGAATAGCGCTGCAGGATGTCTAATTGCGTCTTTGCATTGACTTAACATGTAAATCACTCGCTCTTAATGCTTCATTCGCGTCTGGTGTGCGCAAGAATGAATGTCTTGTTACGTCCACGAATGCATTCGTTTATTTAATATATTTAATATTCACACCCCCAATGATGTAAAAAGACAGGTTAGCATTTCACACTCTTTGACAAAACGTCTCTTTAAACCTAACAGTCTGGTCTGCCTCAGAGTAAACAAGCAGAGCCCTTTATCAGCAATTCATGCCATATTTTTGTGCTTTTAAGCAGCAACTGCTTCTGATGATTGCGATCATGGTTTGAGCCCTGATTTACCGCCGCTGGTTCTGCTCGCTTTGGCGCACTCCTCCTCCTCCACGTCGGAAATCATCTTATGAGAGGATGATGAATGAAATTAATGGTTTTATAATCTCTTGGTGTTTGTGAGTATGTGTGTTGCCTGGTTTAATGATTCCAGCCCGCCATGGCTGTATCATGTGTGTGTGAGACGTGTTCATATGTAGGAGGTCGAAGAGGACTTGAGTAAAGAAATCTTACTCATAATAATCCCTGGCCCTTTAAGGAGCTTTATTTTGAACAGATCAGGCTAAAAGTGGGATGTGTCTTCCTCGTCATGACTTTCTGCCTATCAGCCCCAGCAGCAAAGCCCTTGCGTTGGTGAAAGACGTTTCCTTATAATTATGTTGCTATTTATAGAAAAAAAGTGAAAGTTGATAATCCTCAAAGTGAAGATGTCCAATGTGAACCCTAAGACTGCTGTCATGGATTTATAGGGGGTTTGAAAAGCTTGAGGACGCCGTCTTGTGCAGATGCTCTATAAATAATTCAAATTTAAAATATCACACATGGCCTTTTGGAAGTCTGTTTCTTATGAATTATATGAATGTACATTTTTGAGATATAGTGAGGTCGTAATGACTAACACTTATTTGTGTTATTTATTCATTTATTTTTAACTGAAATAATTATTTGTGATATTAGGAAATGAAGAGTTCTTTAAATAATTATTAAAGTAGTGTGAGAAATTAAATGAGAAGTACTATTTAAGAATTTGCTCCATGTCAGTTCACTAAACATGTTTTTATGCTGATAATATAATTTGTTATAGCAAATATTAGACTTGGCTGTGTATGTTTTATTCATAAATATAATAAATATCTAATAGAACTTTCTATTCATCAGCAAATCATTAGAATTAAAAATCATTAAAAAAATATTAAGCAAAAGAAAAAGCAAAAAAAAATTCTGATAATAAGAAAAAATTATTACTTCTTTTTTTAAGCCCCAAATTTGCATTTTAGAATTATTTCTGATGGATCATGTGACACTGAAGTAATGGCTACAGAAAATTCGGCTTGGCATCATATAACATTTTGAAGACACTATTTGTGAAAAGATTTGAAAAAGAATTATTACAAACATTGGACTGACAACCTGCGTATGTTCAGATTATTCAAATATTATACATTTAGATAAAATAAATAAATAAATCTT
This sequence comes from Enteromius afrohamiltoni, assembly GCA_034779775.1. NCBI lineage: Eukaryota > Metazoa > Chordata > Actinopteri > Cypriniformes > Cyprinidae > Enteromius > Enteromius afrohamiltoni. The sequence goes on from JAUYWG010000055.1 coordinate 9,528,843, forward strand.
TATACACTTCAATATTATAAAATTTTTTTAGTTTGGATTTAAATCTTAAAATGTCTATCCATTTTATTTATACTATATTTACAATCTTGTGATGCCTAAACTCACTTATAGCATTTATAGGAAATGATTCTTGTGTTTTTTTTAAATTAATAATTTAATGGTATTTGGCAAGTGCAGCATGAGTATATTTAGTATGTAAGTTTGCAAACAGAAGGAGTTATTGGAATTCAGTAAGTGGGGGAGGAGGAGGCGTTTCCTGAAGTTAATTCAACAGCAAGGGGCTGAGTGCTCAAATACGCATGGTATCAGGGGTCTTCACAGTTGCTAGGGTGACTCCCCCTGGACTAATGTGTTGGCTAATAGTGTGGATGGCCCTTTGCACACACTGTAAAAATAGACAAATGGTCCTTACACTGCAAATAAATAGATGAAATCTTGTTGTTCTCACACTGACCTTTCCCAACAGTGGCTTGTAATGGAAACCTGCCAATAATGTGGATGAAAGTGACGTTGTACAAAGACTTCAAGCTCTCTGTCTTCCCCCTGTACCTGACCTCATTCTCTGTTTCCCACGCCGCTGCTCCTCAGCCCTGCTGATGCTTCTGTTCAACCCCTCTGAGAATTTGTATGGAAACTGTTTGGTTTGTAACCATTTACAGCATTTAGTTTCAGTACGCTGTCTAGTAGTCTTATCTATTTTCTAATCTTGTTTGAAAGGAATTTCTCCAGGTTGACCTGAAATTCTTTTAATTAAATGCTGGCGATTTCATTGGTTGGCTTGTACTTTTGGGGATTGCTGGACTCGTTCATTGGCTGGCTTTCAGAGCAGACCATATACAGTCTTTAATTGTATTGGTTGATGTGCTCCTTTAGTGCTTGCCTGTGAAGTCCTTTTTTTTTTCATTTCATCATAAGTTCTGGTGTAATAGTGTCTGTATTCAGTCTTATGTGATACCGTACACTAATCTTGCAAAAAATGCTGTGCGGCTTGTCCATAAATACCAGTTAGTGAAGGATTGAATATCAGCTTTGTTTATTGGAATCTGTGCAGCCAGTAATAAATGAGTTAAACTTCTCTTTAAATCAAGTTCGAGGCTCCACAAAAGTTTTGGTCTACAAATTTTATTATTTTTCTATTGTTGATCATGTGTTCATTTTTATGCTTAAAAAAAAAAAAA
>JAUYWG010000055.1:9543401-9585340 GCA_034779775.1 Enteromius afrohamiltoni
AGAGAGAGAGAGAGAGAGAGAGAGAGAGAGAGAAATATTAACAATAAAATATACTCAAGGCCGAAATGAAAAGTAACCAAAAAATCCAGAAACTGTTCTGGTGGTCTAGCGGTAGAATAATTGATTAGTGTTTTGAGGCTGCAAGCTCTAATCCACCCTCGTGAAGGTCTTTTTTTTCTAATTAAAACCAAAGCGGTGTTCATTTAAGTGATTGCATATCAAGAGCAAGGGCACGTTCGTGTGAATGTTTTTTTATGCTTTTACCAGAACGAAGTGCTCGATCCTCTGTGAGACGGGCATTGTGCACGAGCTCCAACTTACAACAGTGAACACGAGCGCTGGTCATAACACATTCCAGCGATAGATCGCCTGCTATTTGAAACAGACCAACCAATTTATCATCGAATTGAAATGTTTCTTTCTTTTAGGCACAAAGTTGTTTGTTTTTATTGTGAGTGTAGACCTAAATAAAAGTAAATCCACGTGACCGCGCTGGAGCATCTCGTGGAAACATCTATTATTCGTGCTGAATGGACTTATGGTGCATTTAGTTTTTTTTTTAAAATACATTCGTTTTGGACTAGACTTTTATAATCGTTATAAGGAATGCCATTAGTCTATACTTTGTGTTTTGTTTTATATAGCCTAGTTAAAAAGCTTTAATTGCGAGTCATATTCTTAATTCATAGATTATTTTTGACTCATTTTTGTCCGATCCATTGAGGGATACTTCTTGCAATTTTGAGATAAAATCTTACATTTTTCAAACTTTTCTATTTAAATTTTAAATGGATTATATGGCACTCAGAAGTCAACAGATCATCAAGACTATTGGTTTAATATAGAATTTGATCGATTTAAATAACAATAACTATAGGTTGTTTTTGTTTTTTGGTGAATGTCAATTACTGAGATCATAGAGTGTGCCCCCCCATGAAAACGAAATGCCCCCCTTTCAAGATTTTCTGGCGACAGCCCTGGCTCTCGGATGTTATCAAAAAGATCTTAATTTGTGTTCTGAAGATTAAACGAAGGTCTTGTGGGTCTGGAAATGAAAACAATAATGATGGTAATGGTAATAATTATTAATTTTATTAATGATATAAAATAAAATATTTCAGTAGTATTGCTCATAAAAACACAAGCAGATATACATTGCAAAAAATGCTTTTTAAAGACTAGATTTTTTTTGTCTTGTTTCCAGCCAAAATATCAAAAAATTCTGGACAGGATCTAAATAAATAATCTAAAAAAAAGCTAAATAATCTTCAAAATATTCTTATTTCAAGAATACTAGATATTTTTGCTTGTTTCAAGTAAAAACTCACTTAATTTTAGCTTTTTTTCTGAAAACAAGACAGTAATTGTTTCTTGTCTAAAAATTCCTTCTTGATTTGAAAATTGTTCATCATTCATTTTTCTCTAAAGCAGAAATAATAAAAAAAAAAAACTTCTAGCTTCTAGTACTGATGTGGAAGTTCGCTTAAAACATCACTAAACTCTCTTGCACACTCAGATTCGGCCCAATTTCAGCGTTAAGCCCCCTCTGTCTGTCTAGTTCATTTGTTCTTTGTTGATGGTGAAGTGGTGTTGAGGAAATCACAAGCGGCCTCTCTGTCTGGGCTGCACCGCTGAGCAGCTCAGAGAAAAGAACTAAAGCAAAACGCACTGATTACGTTTCTTCGTTAATTTCATTCGCTGCACTGCCTTCCCTAATGATGATGAGATAATGTGCTGGAGAACACGCTGAGCTGTCACAGTGGGCACTGCATGCACAAAAGACCCCAACCGAATGAACTGCTAAAAACTGAGAGCAAGAACAGTTGAACGCTTTAACAAAATAAACTTATCAGAGAAATGCACAAGGAGTCATGAGGAAGGAAGAAAGTACAGCTAGTGGGCAGTGTGTGTGTGTGTGTGTGTTGTAGTTCTGTTGGGACAGAGTCAGGCCAAAAGGTGGTAGATGATGTGTTGTGAAAATGTTAATTTGTGTAATGCATCTAATACACTGCTCCCCTGAGGTGTTGAGGTGCATTAAGTCCAGGGTCTTTGATACTCTGGCTGCAGCCAAAAAACAATTTCTTTTTTATAAAAAATTCATAAGCTCATAATTGTTTCTCTCGTGTTTAGTGTTCTTTGCTGACATATACTTTATTACAGTACCTCTAATATTAGACTGAGCCTTCCTCCATCCACAGGAACTCCCTCTGGTATTCTTTCAAGAATTGATTGCACACATACACAGTGAAAGAGAAGAAATGTGTAAAAAAACAAACACAAAAAAGAAAGTGACCATGTTATGTTTACAAACTCCTGCAACACTAAAACACAACGTCGATGCAATGCATATTTCAAAATACTAATAAAACACAGGTTTGAATCAATATGGAAAATATATGGAAATGGTACATCAGGCTGTGTTTTTACAGACTTTTCCTAGTGCAGTGGAAACTTGTGGGTTTCATACAAAATTTGAGTTAACATTTAGTTTAAATGTCAGATTATTAGACTCATTTCTAATGGTCAGTTTGTTATGAAATGTCATGTAGTGAAACTGCCTAAAATCTAAGCATATTTCTGAATTAATCACTGTAACACACTTTTCCAAAAAATATTAAGCTGTTTCAACATAAATGTTATGTAAAATAAATTTATATTATGCAACGCATAGAATAATTGCTGAAAGAATGTGACATTGAGGACTGGAGTAATGGCTGAAATAAGTTTAAACATATAGAAATGCATTTAAAAATATTTCACAATTTGTGCTGTATTTTTTTTTTGGGGATTTACAGCTGTGGTGAGCGTAAGGGGCTTATTTCAACAACATTAAAAAAGCTTACCTACCCAAAACTTTTGAGCCATAGTATACAAAACCTGATTACATCACAAGATATATGTAGAATCATTAAACCGAAACATTATTACAACTGGAAGAAATATTTTAAAATTAAGCCAACATGTACAAAAAGCGTGATTTTAAGATCTTGGACCATGTTTAATGTTTTTTCATTTTTCTGTGGAATTGGCGAACCTGTCATTTGTAAAATTCGAATAGTATTTTTTCTGGCTAATTTGATCACGGTTTTCAGCTGCCAAATAGATAACATATGTAAATTCATTCTGAACAATTCCACAGATTAATCTTTTAAAATCAGCATACAAAATGTGAAAAAATGAATTCAAACTAAGCTGTGGTTGGTCTCTGTTTTTCCCGCTCCACAGCAGGTTTTCACTAGAGTAGCATCCTGATGAGTGGTGTAGAACGCTTCTAGTGAATGAAGCCAGTCACATGTCTTTCCTGAGTTGGTAGTGCTTGTGAAATGTGCATTTGTGTGTTAAGCAGAAGCAGAGGTGTGCCATATGGATGGAGAATGGCGGTCTGCAGGGGATTGTTTCAACAGTGGCTAAAAATGCTATTGCCCCGGCATGGCACTCTCAATAATGCTGCCCCAGGGCTGTAGTAAAGCACCGCTGGGGAGAAGAAAAGTCTGTTTCCACAGCCATACACGCCACCGAACTCTTCTGCCCCTTCATGTAGGGCAGAAATAAAACTGATGGACAACCTCAGGCTTTCAGTTCAAGCTTCATAAAACACGAAAGGTTATTCAACAGAAAGAATCCTCCAAATGCTCCATTCCTGCTTTCAGAAAGGTGGAAACAGATGCCATTTGTTTCCACGCTTTTTTTTTTTTTCCATTCAGAAAACAATTTCACCCTCATTTTGTTTTTTTCAAGACTGCAGGGAATGAGTCATAGAATCCAGACTGTGGATTTTCATTTCATAATTTCACCTGGTTAGACGACAACATTTCCATACCTCAGTAAAGTTTTCGACGTTCACCAATCTTCCTCTTGTTTTAAATCAACGTGGAGGCGGCAGCACAAAGCACATTATGTTCCCCACCAGGCACAGCACGCCAGACAGGCTCTTTCTCTTCACGAACAGTCTTAAACAATGATCCACAAGGTGGTGCTAAATTGAAATTCAATAACAGTAGATCATTCTGTTTAGGATTGCGGGTCGATACCTATTGTTAATGCGTAATGTTTAGACCTTCTGCATACATTTCCCACAATACAGGTGTACAGTGGATGTGCATCAGAGGCCTCAGTCCTATCCTTCTCTCCACTGTAATTATTAACATTGTTTGTATTTTGAAGGTTACTCCTTTTGAGTAGGGATGTACCGTTCCGGATCAACCGATATGTTTGCGCGTTTTGTCCCGAGCTTACTGCACACGTCAATATTGCATTCTTTTTTTCTCACCCTGTACAACAATATTTAATGTGCCTTCATTACTGTAAGGGTAGGTTTAGGGTTGGGGTATGTGTAGACTTTAATAAAACATAATTTGACAGGTATCATTTTTCGTTGTTTAATTGTACTACCTACTTTTTAATGAGAGGTAGGAAAATCTGGCAGGGTAGCAAAAATTGTCAGAACACCGGTCCCGTAATCAGTGCTAAATGCCATCAGGTGTGTGATTTCATGTTGAGCCGTGTATATACTACACACAGCCGTTGTTCACTGACGAGCTGCGCAAAACCATGTTCATTATCAGCGTGGATTTGCACAGCTCGTCAGAGAACAACGGCTGTGTGTAGTATATACGGCTCAATGTGAAATCACGCGTCTGATGGCATTAAGCGCTCATTACATGACCGGCTGACAAAACGCGCAAACATATCGGCAGATCCGGATCGGTGCATCCCTACTTTTGAGCATCCAAAAATATGCAGGGTCTTCTATTCCAAAGGTTTAAAATGCAGTTAATGTCAAGCATGCAAAAGTAATTTAGCTGTAATTTATGTTGTGTTATACTAATTTATGCTGTTTTTATTCCTGTTCTACACTATAGTATGGAATAATAGTATAAAAGCCTGTTTCCACCATGGACTAAAAAAATAGCTGCTTTTTATCTCTTACTTCTGTCTTTCTTTCTCCCAATTCATGTCTGTAAAAGTCAAAAAACTAACAGTAATGAGAAGAAGAGTCATAATTGTGAGATGTCAAAGTATCAAAAATTGAACTTGTGTCATTGATTACTCGCCCTCATGTCGTTCCAAACCCGTACCCGTTCTTCGGAACACAAATTAAGATATTGTTGATGAAATATGAGTGCTCTCCGACCCTCCATAGACACCAACACAACTAAAATATTCCCAGACCCAGAAACGTAAAGTATGGGCATCAATAAAACAGTCCATGTGACATCAGTGGCTCAACTTCAATTTTGCGAAGCTACGAGAATAATTTTTGCTAGCATAAAGAATACTCTGCCATTGCAGTCTGTCACATAATCATGACTTCATCTACCCAGTGAAACCAGTACTCTCAGCAGCTCTTCTTTTGGTCTATTTGTGGTGGCTAAGCTGCTGTTTTTGGTCTGGATGCCTGAGGGCAGGACAGACAGGTGAGGTGCAGACTGGCTGTTGTCTTCTGACAAAATATGCAGGAGGATACGGCGGGGATCGGGGGGTTGTGGCAGTTAAACCACTGCGAGAGATTGGCAGTGAGAGTATGACTCACAATCACCTGCTTCTCTTAGTCACTGACTCACAGTGCTTTTTTATAGATGGAATACTAGCACAGATTGATATCTTCTTACTCCTAGATCAATGTTTTTGCAGTTTTTCACACATGATATTTAGATTTTTTACTACTCCAGTCTAAGTGTTACCTCAATCTTCAGTGTCACATAATCCTTCAGAAATCATTGCGATTTGTGGCTAATAAAACATTTTTATTATGATATACGTGTTGATTATCAAGAAACAGTTGTGCTGCTTAATATTTTTGTGGAAACCATGATATAGAAAATTCAAATGTACAGCATTTTTGTGAAATAGAATTTTTTTGTAAGAATACAAAAATGGATGGTGATGTATACGTGCGTGTGTGTGTGTGTGTGTATATATATATATATATATATATATATATATATACTGTATACATTACCATCCAGATCACCATCCATTTCATATAATCACTGTCAGCTTCTCAATGGCAGTATATCATAGCACTTCACCCTGATATATAAGTCATGCACAACTTAATATTTTACTGGGTTGTGCCGTTCTGCATGATTGTGCTGCACTTTTCTCCTTGACCACCAGTTTTCTCTCTGGCTCCCAGGGGCTCCACCCATAGAGTGCTCCTTCACTCCAGGCATTAACTGCTCTCCATTATTAATGAGGATGTCATGCCGTGCTCCTGCTCTGATCTGAGTATGGTCCGGGACTGTTGTCAACAGGTTATTGAGTATGTCCTCTTCCACCTTCAGCCTACCAGAGATCTCATAACAGATATAATGACTCGCTCATTACGTAATCGTGTGGATGAGCTACTTTCGATAAGGGCTGTTGGGCAGATCAGGTACTTTTGTAGTAATAGATTTTTATGCTAAAGAGAAAATAAGGTGGCTTTCCAGACCACCTTCGTTGGAGCAGATCTGAATGGATTCCGTCATGACATTTGTATTCTCTCATATAGTGCCACTTTCTTATGAATAAGTTATAGATGAAAACATCATGAATTGTTTATGGAAATGACATGAATGAGATCGTCTCACAGCAATGTATGTTGCTCCTCAAAACTATAATCATATACTTGGAAAGGTCTTGTGGTCTGTGTAACTTCATACTATTTGTAGCATAAGAGGGTTATCCTCTGTAACCCAAAACCAGCGGGAGAGCCTTGATATGAAAGAATATCCAAACCATATTTAATCTGTGTTTTTAACACTCCGTCCTGCTATAGAAAGGATCTTAAGAAGTCCAATATGTGCCTTAATATTTGAAAGAGTAAAACTTTTGTCTAAAGTACAGTCATCAGTTTGCAATAGAGAAAAAAATATACAGGGTCGTGACCGGTTTACTTTTTTCCCACAACAGTCAGGAGCTGAAACAAATAAATTGCATATGCAAGCTCATGTGTAAGCTGATTTGTATTCTTGATTTATTTTTGCAATAACCCTAAAAGCTGTAATTGCTCATGGAAGGGTGTAATGGAGCGATTAGTCAATTAGCAGCAGCCCAACAGCATTACCTGTCTGTTAACCTATGTGTGTGAGGGATGCTGAACGAACGCGATCCTGGGATCTGTGTGATAGAGCATTGTTGTTATGGCCTGTGGCGTTCAGATGGAGACTTTTCCTTATTCCTCTTTTCCAAGTCACAGAGTGAAAACAATTGTACAATTGCGTATTGTACAAATTGGAGTTCTTGAATGCAGGAGTAACATACAATGGGATGTGGTAAAATGCATTAGATGGGCCATTAAATTGATTATATTGTAGACAGTCTATGTATTTTGATGTGAACGAGCCATTAATGGGTTTTTACTGCCACATAAGAACCATTATGCATCTGAGATTTTGCTTCACTAATGTTTCTAAGTGATTAATATGGACAAACATGGTGAAAATAAGAAAATATAAAAGAGGTAAATATAGGACGGTTGAGGCTCCTTGCAATACATCCATTGCGATATACTGCATTACAGTAATGAATTCCAGTGGCATTTGGCAACATTGTAGAGCAATTTCTTGAGGAACGTCTTGTTTTAGAGTGTAAATTCTGATTGATTCCTCGACAGGAATCATTCAGTTAATAAAGAAGCAGAAGAATCAGAAGCTAATGAATCCAATTAAGCAAGCTTTGTCTAGGTTTTTCCTTCATGAAGGTTGTTGCTGCAGGTGTGCATGGTGAGATTGAGCTGAAGAGGTTTTGTTGTCTCTTTGCTGAGGAAGCTGTCGGGAGCTTTTCCAGAATGCTGATAGCCATGAAATAGAGATTTGCAGTTATCTGCAGATGCTTGTATTTGTGAAGCTAGTCCGTGAAATGCTACTACTAAGGGTCTCTGTTTTTACAGCAAGATGTTAGTCTACCTGTATTTGGCAATGTCACCTCTGATCAAGGTTTCTCGGTTTCCTCCCAATGAACAAACTGTTATAACAGCCGTGAATAAAATTGAAGAAATGAAAAGGTTTTTATTCTAGGTTTTGTTTGTTGTTATTAGTTCTAGTCCTAGTTTTGAATTAAATTTAAAGGGTTAGTTCACCCAAAAATGAAAGTTCTGTCATTAATTACTCACCCTCATGTCGTTCCAAACCCATAAGACCTTTGTTCATATTTGGAACACAAATTATGACATTTTGATGAAATCAGAGAGCCATCTGACCGTCCATAGACAGCAATACAATTGAAATGATTCCAGATCCAGAAACGTGGTAAAAACATCGGTGAAACAGTTCATATGGCATCAGTGGATCAATTTCACTTTCGTGATGCACAAAGAAAACAAAAATAACATAATTTATTCAACCATTTTTCTCCTATGACTTGAGTCTTCCGGCATTTTAGAGAGTATCACAATGCATTGTGTGCGCAAGCTTTAACGTATTTGTTGAAATCACATTTTTTCTTTGCGCAAAAAAGTATTCTCCTAGCATTGCAAAAGTACATGGACTGTTTTACCGAAGTTTTTACTACGTGTCTGTATCTGGGATCATTTCAGTTGTATTGCTGTCTATGGAGGGTCAGCTGGATTTCTAATATCATCAAAAATATCTTAATTTGTGTGAAACGACATGAGAGTGTGTAATTAATGACAGAATTTTTGGTTGAACTAACCCTTTAATTTAATAAAATTGAATAAAAGCGCATAATGTAAAACAGGGAAACAGGGACATGCAGATCCATATGCAGGGGTTTATTAAACGGCATGGTCATACTGGCAGGGTCAGACAACAGTAAACAGGAACAATGAAAGCAAGCACAAGAATAGTCCGGGATACAAGCTTGGGTCGGTTAAACGGTGAAAAATGTAACAAAGGGCAAGACAGAGAAAAGATCCGTACACGGCAAATCAGAAGATAAAAAATAGACACTAGGAATGCTTAGTAGGGACAAACGAAATACTCTGCCTGAGGAACACAAACAGCTTGTAAAGGTGGAGACAAACGTGTACAAGGGGGCGGAGCTGATTAATCATCAACGAGGGGGCAGTAGTAGAACAAGGGAAGCATTGAAACAAGGGAACATGACGTGATGAAACACACACAACATTTCAGAATAAGAGTCCACAAAACTCGACAAAGAAACACAACAGTCCGAGGTGGAGTGCCCTCCAGTGGAGCTTGAGGGCGCTCCAGCTGGTGATCGTAACACATAATATTAATGGTACTTAAGCAGACCCAATCAGCAAAAAAGAACTAAATATTTGGAAAAAAAGTAACAAATAAAAAATAAACATAGCATGCTTGTACATACTGGAAAGACCAAATGTAATCATTTGAAAATCAAATACTGAAAGCCCCAAAAAGGTCAACAAGTTAATTAAAATACAGTTGGTTCAGTTTGTTATATTTATATATATATATATGTTGAATGTATATGTTGTATAAAAAATGTTGTATAAACCCCTAGAATTACATTTTCTGAAACATCTTTTCAATTTAGAATCCTTTGAAAAGGTTGATAAACTTCATTTACAGTCCCTCGCCCCTCACAAACACACACATACATCTCGTGTGAGATTGATTTAGGTACATCTGATAGCATTTTTCCGGCCTTGAATGTCTGTGATTCTGGCTAAAACAGTCTCCATGGCAACGGGGCCCCTCATCATCATCGCCCAGCTGTGCAGTGTCATGCATGCCCAGACTCTCAAACCCTCGTACTGCTTCAGTGACGCTCCAGAGCAGTGCAATCTTCTTCCAGCTCACGTCATTCGTCAGAGTCTGCCTCTGCCTTATTTAGGGTGGGCAAAATCTAAAAAGAAATAAGCATAAAATGTTGATTGTAAAATGCTTCAGTGACTTAATGCTTCATAGATTTGAGAGTTTCTGCTCTACTGACTGAATTCCATTAAAGAATGTCTCATAATGAGACATTTATCAGATTACCATGTGATGCAGGCTGGTGTGAAGTCATCAAAGCCTTCAATCTCTCACAAACTTCTCTCCCCTGTTTTGCCATGCATTGAGTTTATTTACCATCAACTACTGGCTTGTCATAAGTATCGAAATCTAGAAATGGTAATATGCTGCTTAAAATTACCTCCTTGTATCCTTTGCTACTTTTTCATCAGAGAGTTGAATCAAGGCTCTTCAAGTCTTTTTTAAGGTGTCTGGCATAGATGAGTCATTTCGCTCTGCAGAGAAAAGATAATAGATCACAGGTATATGCTCACTAGAAGATATCACAATAATTGACCATTAACCAAACAAAGATATAAGGTTTGCATAATTTATTTGCTGTTAAAAGGTCCATGAGCATTATAGCTGTAAGCAAACAAACCAATTCTGAACTCTGCTGTTAGTCTTCTGTATATTCGAAACTAAGTTTGGGTTGCAATTATACTTCGACCAAAGATTTTTGAGTGACGCAAATGTTAACATTGTTGTATAATCAATGAAGTTCCAGTAATTCTATCACAAAGCTGTTCAGTTATACTCCGATTCTCCTTCTCCTAAATGAAATGTCATGGAAAATGTGGTTTTGTTTCTCAGACACTATTTAATAGAAACGGCAACTTTGAATTTCCCCTGCCTTGCAATTGTTCTGTATATACACTTCTGTACATTTATTTCAGTACGCTATCCGGCTGCTGTGTGAAAAGTACAGGACTGGAAATGTAGATGCGTTTAGCCTAGTTTGACTTGCACCCTGGGGGAAGGTTAGGTCTGTAACGATCAGCTGTTTAATCACTGTCTCTGTGATTCTTGGTCTTCCTCCTTGTGGACTATATTGCTATGCCAAGGTCCTTTTGAGTTTTTTTTGTTGTGAGTATTGTGTTCATATCTGTATGTGAACATGTGCAGTACAGTATGTGTTAGTCTGCTGACTGGAATTGTCCTTGTAATTGTGTTTGGCAATTTGGTTTTCATCTGTTCGTAGTGTCCCCATTCGCTGCAGTAGTCCTTGGAAATGAAGCAATATCACTCAAACCTAAAACACACATTCCTAAAGCCCAATAAAAAGAGTTAATATTGAGTAACTTGCTCTTTAGATGTGCTGTGTTATAAGTGAATTTAATGAAAATACAGCAGTTCCACACAAAGCACATCAGGAATAGTTCACCTAAAAAGTTAAAATTAGCTGAAATTTGTTTCTTCATCAGAGTGGATTCATCTGAAAAATGCATTACGTGACTTGCTCACCAATGGATCCTCTTGAGTGAATGGGTGCCATCAGAATAAAAGTTCAAACAACTTTAAACATCACAATAATTTAAATTGCCTTGACTCCAGTAAACATTCTTGTGAATTTTTCACAATAGAGGTGTTTCATTCCTGAAGGACCAGATCTGTTAAATGAGTAATTCATATTTGATTAATTTTAAATGAAATCAGTGTTTTGGATGAATCTATTAAATGAATGATTGCTTTGTGTAATTAATGTCAAATCCAGACTTTGATCTTTGAGTTTCTGAAAGAAATCTGTTTTTTCTTAGATTTATTAATAAATGCTTCAGTTACTTACTTAAAGACAACCCTTGATTGGTTTCACCATTTTTTTTTTTACAAATTGGTTGAATGTACGATTCAACGAATCACCCAAAGACAGTCAATTGTCACCACCTTTCCGGCATCATGATGTAATTATAGTCATTAACCCTCTGAGGTCTGAGGTGATTTTGGGGCCCATGAGATGTTTGGACATGCTCTGATATTTGTGCTTTTTTCAGCAACTTAGAACATATTATTGACCAACCTGTTTGGTCAGCACAAACTGCTCTACAATAATATATGACCAAAATAAATTTACATGTTTGCATTTTTTAGAAAAAAAAAATATTATGCGTGGTTACTAGGTTTTGTAAAAATAAAAGTAGCTGAAATAAGGCCATTTAACACACACTTAATAGCGCCAGACACTTTATAGTCTCGGTGCACGGCCAGCATTGGCTGCTCTGCAGGTTTTAGGAGTCCGTCCTCCGTAAATGCTCTGAAAACACTCTAATATTTGGGTTGTACTGTTCTGGAACTTTTTAAACTTCAGGGATCTTACCTATGCCCTAACTAATCTCAATGCAGACATGCAGAGTGATACTAAAGGTTAGGTAAGATCCCAGAGAACTGACTATAGCAATGTATCCTGTGAAATAGCTTTGTTTTTCTTTTGTAATTTCTCTTTATCAAGAGAAATAATCACAGAAAGGTTGATAATACTGAACTCGCTTGTAAGAATGATTCATAAAAACCTCCCTGATCCTCACCCACCCCAGAGCAGAGATTAAGACTCAAGCACGTGTGTTTGTCAATTAATGTTATAATGGAGAAGTTAAATGGAAGCATGAGGCTCATTTGGATGTATTTAATCAGATTTAATAGCTGTAAGTACGCCTTGTGTTTCTGCAGGGGAAGGGAAGGCCCAAGGCTCCCTCTGATTGGCTAAAATACAGCAGTGCGAGTTCCTCATTGGATGACTTGCCTGTCATGTTTTTTTTTCTTGTTGCTATGTTTAGTAGGGGAATAAGGGTGGTGCAAAGGACAAGGCTGGTCACATTCTCATCACCTTGGGGTGGCCTTGCTGATGTCGTCTGTCATTTGCCATTCATGCATGTGTCATGATGTTGTTACACCACGCTGTGGGAGGACGTTAGGGAACACTAAAGGAAATGAAAAGAGGGAGACAATGAGCAACACAGATAAGACCTCAAAGGCACCGATGCTGGTCTGAGAGATAGTGACAGAGTCCGGACGCCCCAGGAGATCGGGCCGGTTTTCCCCACCCCCTGCTTGCATAAGTCCAAATCTCTTGCATTTGCAGAAGCTAAAATAGCATCAGCCATGTCAGCAGGCAAGGGTGCTTGCGGCAGTGAAAGGTATGAAAATTAAAAATTTAGAAATTGACAGAGGTATGAGGCTGACTTCAGGCTTCTATCTCACCTCATCCACTTTCTCTGTTTTTGGACTGCAATGGAGATGCTCGGGAAGGAAACACACCTCAGAGGTTTGATTTGACAGGAAGAGTTGTTTTTGTTTATGTTGTGACAGATGTTACGTTCCCTACTGATTTATTACTGTCAGACAGAGCAGAAGGAATTTATGGGAAAAAAATTGTTTATCCCTCACAAACAGACTGAAAAAAGTGTCTCTAAAGTATGTCCTCGTTTAACTAAAGACCTCCGAACAAGATTCTACTAATAGATTGAATTAGTGTCATGTTTTTGTTCAATGTATGGGATATTCAGAGAGTCAACATGAATTCTGTTCGCAACTCATTTTAGTTCTCTTATGTGACATGCTTCTGAGTTTAACAGGTTATTCAGTGAGAAAAAATTTCAAAGAATTGAATCAGAAAAAAAAAGCTATTTGGCTATTAACTAATGTATTCAGAATCTGGTTATTATTGTTAAACTAAAATCATTAAAAAACATGTTATACGATATCAGTGTTATTAACATTAACAAATTTCATTATAAAAACAAAATGTCTTATTTTCATTCGGTTAGCCAGATATAGTGAAATATTTAAAAAAGTTAAAGTTAAAACTTGGTAAAACTGAAATAAATAAAATACGAAAATTCTAAAAATGTATACAAAAGATTGATATGGAAAAAAAGTCAAAGTAAAACATGTATAATTTTACAGTTTGATTAACAGTATCTTTTTTTTCTTTAGAATGAAATACAAAGTCATTGTCAATAAAACAAGAAATGTGCATTAATAGTCCAAATAGAAACTAAATGGTAAGTAAAAATGATATGGCACTCATTCTTGAGTTTAAAACCCTTGAACATGTTTTTAGTTTCTGAATTGTTTAATTTATTTGCTACTAGTTTTTGTAGGGCATGAAGCGATCGTTATTTTTTTTATTGATTGTGTCTGCTATCTTGTTTATTTCTATTTTCTTTTTTTTCACTACTTTTATATGTCATTGATCCAGTCAAGCACCAAGATATTTCTATAATGAGCCAGCTCAATTCTTTCTCGTCAAAGGACAAGTGTTTTCACCCCAAACCACTCCATTAGCCCCTGCATATGCCTGTCAATAGCATTCAATCACTGTGATAAAATACCTCTGCCTGTCATTTCTGCGCCTGCCTATCTAGCCTCACAAAGTTCTCATGCTAACAAGTGCTAACATATCCGTAATTGCATTTTCTGATTTAACATTTTATCCAGGCTCAATCCAAATGCACGTACCTAAACCACGGTCCTTAACTCACCACAAAAATAACTAAATGTGACAGAAAGACTTGTCATTTACACCTCCAGTTTGACGTTTCGTCTCTCCGGTGCCGCACTGACTGGACTAAGCTCTGACTTGTTTAGGAGGCAGCAGAGTCTCTGACAGGAATGAGAAAGACTCTGGAACAGTCCAGGGATTTACTGAGTGTCAGCCAGCCCATTCAAATTGTCTTGTTTCCACAGCACTCAAAAGGCATCACTCACTCTGTACCTTTCGCAGGGTTGGCTATTAATAGAACAGAGTATGGGTAAAATCGCCCTGTCTCATGCACCCGGTCTCAAAGCTCCAGAGAAGCCGGAGTTGGCCTGTGGTGTGCTCAGATAAGGTGCTTGAAAGAACATTCTCAACAGCAAGTAATTGCTTTTCATTGTAAGGCTGAATCTGATATAGTGTACGGAAATGAATCGGCTTTTTAGTCCTTTATGTTGAACATTTTTACATGTATAATAGCATTTATAACTCTGCAATGCGTACCTTGCATTTTGACTATATGGTTTTAAGGAGATTCATCAAAATGAGATTTGCATCAGCCTAATGAAATACCACTTGCAGAGCAGCAAAAGAATCGGCGTGAAGCTTCATTTTTTTTAAAGTGTTAAAATCTCCATTAACATCTCATCAACTCATATTAATTTTCTAATATTTCTTGACCCGTGGCGGTGATGGCAACGCTGATCTCAGTGATCGCAGAGCGTAAACACACCCATGATGCAGCATCACTGCAGCACAGTATTTAAGAGAAGGGGAAATACAGATTGGAGTTGATTACTCCCCACAGGAGTTAAATATACAATACCTGTCAAAAGATTATGTAATGTTTTGGAAATATGTCTCTTATGCGAATTCAGTACAAATAACACCGTTTTAATTAATTTTATTTCTGTGATGGCAAAGCTGTTTTCTTTTCTCAATGTCACATGATCCTTCAGTGATATATGATATGATTTCTTGCAACTTAATATATATTTTTTTTGAATTATTTGATAAATAAAAATGAAAAAAAAATATATATATTTTGGAACAATTTAAATGTTTTTTACTGTCACTTCCGATCACATTAATGCAATTTTTCTTCCTTTCTTTTAAATGGAGATATATGGATGCATAGATGAATCGATAGATCATATTAATTATAATTATTATAATAATATTAAAAGTGTAATAAAATGGTAATAATTACAAGTATTATAAGTTTAATTAATAATAATAAACTAAATCAAATGTGTCACGCCCTTGTCTGTGTCTTTGGTTTTGTTATTTCCTGTTTGTCCTTATTTGGTCTTGTATCTGTTCGGGTTAAGTTGATTAGTTTAACCCTTGCCACATGTGTTCCTCACCTGTCTTGCATCTGCCCTAGTGTTTATAAGCCCAGTGTATTCTGTCCAGTGTGTCGTTCGTCAAGGTTAATGTCTATTGTGTCCTACCTGAGTTTAATTAAAGTTAATGTTGAGCAGCCAGGTTAAAGTCTTCGCCTTGTGACTCTTACACAACCGTGACAGAATGCTTTAATTTAATTATTTTAAATGTAGTTATAAACATTGTATTTTTTAAAGATAATTCTATATATTTAAATATAATTAAAAATAAATAAAAATACATACAGTTTTTCTTTTGAATTACATTTATTTTTATTAACCTGTTTGCCAATTTTTTTAAAGCATGAGCTCAACTTTTTTTCTTTTTATTATATTATCAGTATATTTACAATTTCAGTATACTAAACATTCTTAAATTGATACAGTAGATTTACCTCAGACGCAAAATTATGATGAAAATTATTTAAAAAAAGACTTTTTGCTTTTAAAAAAATGGCAGATGAGTTAAGAAAAATAAATGTAATTCAAAAGAAAAACTAATTTATTTATTTATTTTTTTTTTACCCACATTTAGCATATTTTAAGCATTAACTCACTTAATTTTGATAAATTATCCAGAAAACAAGACCTGGCTTTTCCAGTCTGGCCATACGAAGCTCTGGTGTGCTTCTTGACCTGCTCAACTCCCTCACGTAAGCTCCTTTTTTTGTCAGCCCACTCATCCTCCATTTCACGCGCTGAGCACAGGCATCTGTTCCTCAAGGGCGATTCTGTGTGAAGTGACCTGTCGCCTCAGATGAGTGCCACCATACAGCTGCACCCTACAATGGTCAACCAGATGCACTGATGTCTTCTCCTTGATTACTTGAAGTGAGCTCTAGGGGAACTACTAATGCAACATCAGTGCTATGAAAGGTTATGACCCTTGTGCCTTATTTATGTGGTCCACATAAACCTACTGTACACCAATCAGAATGTTTTTTTACTACAAATCTATAGAGCACCTATGTAACCTTCAGCATCTTGCTCAATGCCACAGTTGGGCACGTGACATCATGCAGTATTTCTTCTTACCTCAGCATGACTCCAGTGACCTGATTCAATCACTGCTCACTCCACATGATTTGTGATTCTTAGATTCACAGTCACATTTCAACTTCATCCTACAATAATCCACTTATATTCATAGTGTATTTGACGTGAATGTGAATATCCTGTGCTTTGGTGTAAATCATGACTTATTAGGATCTTGAATGAGGTCTTTCTTTACAGTATGAGTGAACTCACACTATTTTCATTTGAAATATGATCATGATGCACTGACTGATTAGGATGTGATCGGTGCTCTTCTGTAACAGTCTATAAATAATAGATTTTTTTTCTTTCTCAAGATTAGGTATATTAGTTGTGGCTATTCCCCTGCTCTACTAACATGTTTGACAAATATCCAAGGCATTTTAACAAAAACCTTTTGTGGGAAACATTACAACTAAAAATTTAGAAGGGTTTCAGCTGTCAGAAACTAATAATATTATTACTTATAATATGTTTGCAGGCTAATTGGGAGATTCTTGTATAGGGAAGGAACTGTATGTTGCCGAAGGTGGTTCTGATAATATTTGCATTCACTGGCATTCACTGGCATTACACTGGCGTGTAATAAGAAGCCCAACTCCTGCTTCAGAAAACACCCCCCAAACCATGACACTTCCTCCTCCACCCTTCACTAACTTCTTTACGCACTTGGGATTCAGTCTTTCTTTCCTCAGTTTGATGCAGAACAAAATGTTTCCCGTCAAACCCAAATAAATTAAACGTTTTGATTCTTTCTCTTGACGAGAGGATCCGTTGCCGCAAACTGCGTTTTCTTAAATAGTCCAAAACAGATCCTTATGCTGTTCAACACTGAACAGGCAAGCAATTTCTGCAAGCAATGACTTTACTTCAAAATAATTGATGAAAAATGCCTAAAAATCTGAATGCTAAATGCCTAAAAGTTGTTACGATGACTTAAAAAATAGGAGAAGAAGGTTAAGTATATGATGTTATTTTTGTTTTCTTTGTGCAATAAAAAATATTCTCGTATCGGCACAAAACCGAAGTTGAGTCACTGATGTCACATGGACTATTTTACCATCAAAAAATATCTTTATTTGTGTTCCGAAGATGAACGAAGGTCTTATGGGTTTAAAACGACACGAGGGTGAGTAATCTTGATTTAAGGCTGTACAGTTATTTGTAATGGAAAACAAGATTTTTGAGTAGAACAGGATATTCAGTCAAAATGTATGTATTTTGTTCATCATGCATTGAGTGGATTGTAAAATGTGGGTGTTTTCATGACTTATACTTTATAAATGTCATTGAATATTAAATTACAAACTTGACAGGTTGTGTATCTAGCCGAATAAATACAGGAAGGTTGTGCATCGTAAGTCTTTTGGGTTATGTATGTGTATTGCATGACATTCTGAGCTCCTTCCTTAATGTTCGTTGCTGTGGTGGCACCTTGAAAATCTCATCATTCAATTTATTTCTCTCTTTCCTCTTCCTCCGTAGAGGAAGATCGAAGAGTTGACACTTTGTGACTCAATTTTAGGTTTCATTAAGGACTGTTGTTTGAGGTGCTCTCGAAGATAAATAAGCTAATGGAAAGAGTATTTTTGTGTTCAGAGAAGGGGTTCTGGGCACTGTCAGACACCGGAGAAGTAGAGCCATTCCAGCTGTGTGAGGAATGCTTATGAGATTGTGTATAAAGAGGCTTTGCTTACCAACCTGGGTCAAAACTAATGCCTTGTGCTGTTACCGCTTTATTGATTTAGTCTATAATGCAATATGTCTGCATGTCTGTTTTTGAATCTGCGAGATGGATCTGAAAGCATACTGCTCAATCATGAGTAATGGAAGAGAAGGGAAGTGATTGTTTAAGTGCATCCGTGCAAATATGAGCCAATCAATTACGAGAAAACTTCTTTTTCACTACTAATCACTACTAATAGAGTTTTCAATCTCATTCAGCTCAAATCTTATTTTACTACGCATTATGGTTTTATGTTCTTAAGCCTATTTAGAGGATGAATAGAAAGCTGTAGCTTGGGATGTGGTTAATTTATGTTATGTATATATCTCCTTTGCAGAAATTATTTTATATTCTCTTGCTGTCATGCTGTTACCAAATAACAAATGTATGCCTTAATATGAGAGTGAATCTCTTCAGTTCTTTAGATATATAGAAAGTGTAAAGATATCAATTTTTTTTCAGAATAAGTGGATCAGTGCAAGAGCTGGTTTCACATATTTTGAACTATAAATAAAGGATAAAGGTTCAGAGGCTAGAGTGGTAAATCAATGCATTATGTAAGCGGGATGTAAGATGTAGTGTAGTGCTCGAGTAGCTTATATTCTTAGCTTGAGTGCTGAATACAGGATTGATTCCTTCAGTCAAAGTGAAGATTTCTCTATAGACAGCATGAGTTCTATTTAACTTAAATGTATTGTGAGACTGATTGTATTGTGCTTTCTCTCACCACCTTATATGTGAGTGGGAAAAGACTTCTAGTCTTACAGAAACAGACTTAATGTATAAATATGCTGTAAGACCTAGGACATTTATTAGGAACGTGAAGAGGGTAAATTTCGACTTGACTTTTAAGGTGTGCAAGAAGTACCCTGGTGTCTTTTGGTTTTGCACTTTGATAACAAACAGTGCTTCAACAGATATGAAAAATATTTGACTGAAAGTGTGTGAGAATATCATTCACTAAGAATGAATAGATTAGGACATCATCAAGCTAAACGCAGTGAGTCAGCAGTTGGTGTGTCCTCTCTTCACCTGCTCTGTGCCCTCACATCACATTCCATTGGTTTTTACCGCAATCTTACTACTGCAGACAAGTAAACCGCTCTTATTCGTTGAGGCATGGACTGCACAAGACCTCTAAAACGTATCCTGTCGTATATGAAGTCAAGGCATTAGCAGCAGATCCTTAAAATTCTGCAAGTTGTAAGGTCTCCATGATTTAGATTTGTTAGTTCAGTGCTGTAAAAATGGATGAAGCGACTTCATTCACTTCCATTGAAGGAAAGTGAAGCCTCCATTGTCCCATTAGGGCATGGCCATATTGTGCTGATTTGGGACTGGAGCCTGCGCAGAAGAGAGCCAAGTGGAGTCGCGTCCTGCCCGCACTCCCGCTGAGTCGATCGCATACTCACGCCCCTAACCCTTTTTTAAATTAGCCTGACTGGTCTATTTGTTTCTGCTGATTGTCTTATAAGAGGCCTGTGTTAAAGGAAGTTAAATACATCTCCAATATCTTCTTGAAGATCCCCAAAAATCCATTAGCTCTTCAGTTCACTCAGAGAAGCTGTCAGCCTCATGATGTCACACTCCCATTTTTCTAGGATCGTATAACTAACTAAAGCCAAACTTTTTTTCAAAACAAACACCCTAACTTACAACAGCGTGATTCAATTTACATTAAATGATGAATCAAAGCGCGATGGTTTCACTTTTGAGGACTAGTGCGGCACACTTGGTCCAGTGCATTGGAGTCCAAGACAGGACTTTTATCCCAGAGGGACTCCATTTGGGGGAGCTAGTCTAGCTCAGTCTATAGGAACTAGCAGTGAGGTAAGTGTACGCTGAAAGCAACACAGAGGAAACATGAAAAAGAGTGATTTAAATTATAATCTCCATTATCATAAAACCCACGACAAACAACAACCAGCTCTGAATACAGTGTCCTTTAATCACTGATAGAAATATTTGTAAAGCAACACAACTACCATGTTCAAGGCCCCGAATGATAGTAAGGACATCATTAAAATAATCCATGTGACATCAGTGGTTGTCCATAATTATGTCCAACCATAATTTATAAGAATAATTTTTGTGTGCAAAGAAAACAAAAACAATGACTTTATTGTTGATTTAACAATTCTTCTCTTGCTTCTCAGTCTCCGCTGCCATTCTTGACAGTATCACGACACGTGTGTGCATTCCTGTGCTTGTAAACAAGCCGCAGTGCATCCAGGTTCTACATCAGAACGCCGGCTCCTGTGTCAGCAGCATCACACACACGGGTCTGACACCTTTCTGTCATGGCCAGTTTTAGCGAGTAGCCCCAGACTGCAGCCTGGACGATGGGGTGGGGCGACACATGTCGCTTTGCCCATCCCCAATTTCACTCTGGGGTACTTAGCTACAATAGTTATTCTATATTAATCAGACCATGGGTATGTGTTATGCTAATGTAGGAAACACAAGGTTAAACTATTTGCATTCATCCCGATTATTCTCAAGTCTTTCTTTGCTTGTGTCCCTGCAACAGAAGCAAACCACCTCAATGCTGGGAAAATTATTCCTCACGGGAACTGGATTCATCTTCTCTGCTCTCCTGAGGAGACTTAGTCAGATTGTTCCAGAAATAAATTAAAAAGCTCAGAGATTCATTTTCAGAAAAAAAAAAGACCTTAACAAAGACCTATTTTTACTGACCTTTTTGGATCTATTTTAAGAGGTTTAATAAGTTATTAGGTTTTATACCAGATATGGTTTTGGATTACAGACAGGCCAATTATGCAGCAGTCTTCAGAAATTCCTGCAAGAGCAGGGAAAAAAGAGTCACACCGGCATTTCAGATATTTATCAGACATATCCCGTTCCATCATGGGTATTATGCTCGGCCAGTTGAGAGAATTAAGCGTGTGAAAATTTATTTTATGTCGAGTTATATAAAGAAAAATCGCCAAAGGCCAGCTAACATTATTATCAAGTGATTATCAGAGATAAACCTCACCGCTATAAGGGTATGGAGGCTTTTACACGGTTGAAGCGTTTTTATATTTACATTTACTGGCCATAAAATAGGATGTATAGGATAATACTGGCCATTACAGTTCATTAAGAATCAAAATCTCTTACTGAACTGGAGTTGAAAAAAAGAATCTTTCAATTATAATTTTCTTGTAGAAATAATACTCTCACACACTCACACTCTAATACATTACACAGGTACAGATACAAAAACATCACAGAATGTTTTGCAGCATTAAATTTGCATATGATTTGGAGACATGATGGATTTTGAAGTGCCGCTGCTTGTGTAAGAGGTGTCTGTTTCTCTCCTGACCAGCATTTTCTCTTTGTCCATGAATTAAAAGCACAGCCTGAATATTCAAGTAGCATTGGTTTCTGAATTTCAAATGAAGGATCGTTCCACGGCCGTTTATAAATGGCTTTTTAAAAAGTCCGATAATTTGGATTTGAATTTGTAATTCCTTTGAATAATGGAGTGTCTTTGTCTTGTTCATTTTTTTTCACATTCAAGCAAGCACGCACGCAGAGACAAATTCTTACTTCAGATATTCAAAATGACAAAATATATGCAGTAGATATACTATTTTTTTTAAAGGTTTGCTTGACCTGTGACAACAAAAAAGCCATATTCAGGCACAGGTTCCTCACAGCATGTGATATGTAAACGCAGTAAATAACTCCACTGAGACTGCTAACAAGCACTACCACTACAAATATGCTTTTAACTCAATTTCTTGCTGTTATTGAGCGCCAGAAACTCTGAAATTATGATTAGTCTAAGCTAACTAGATCTAGTTTTCTCGATTTCATCCCTCTATGCTATTACTAATGATTATTGTGATTGTATGATTATTCTCCTACCGCGAGAGAGATGTTGGTGACAGCTCAAAAGTCCAACAGCTAATCTCTCAAATAGCCGGTCACTCGATTTTACTGCACAGTCAAATGACCTCAGTGATTTGATTACAGACCAGTGTAGAGGATCTCTGCCAGTGAAGAATATTTGCAGCTCTGTATCTTCACTTAAAGTGTTTTTCCACAGCCACAGTTCATCAATAAACCCATTAATCAGGGGAGAATACAGAATTTTTCTTATCATGGATCAAATTTAGGTTATGTTGGATTAACAACAAAAACATTCAAAAACTGGTGTGATTTGAGTTTCAGTGAACTGTCAGAGCATGTCCACAACTTCCATTCATGCCATATGGAAAAAGCTTGGGATCATTTTTTCCCCATGTAGTTCACAACACAGAATTTCTTGGTGTCATTACATTAATTGACCTTTTCTGCATGGATATGTCATGTTCCACAAATGCAGACTAAAGCAAGCCCATTTCACCAGTTTGTCATTAGTTGAACCAATAAATAGTACCTCTTGTCTAAAATAACACCATATATGTTCTAAATCTATTTTAAATAGATCGGAAAAATCACATACTCTGGGTGACCTTATAAATGGATTTAGATTCAATTTTATACATGTTTCATCTTTATTCAGTATATTTCATCATATAGATGAAAAGCGTTTTAGCTTGCGCTGTGGTGTTCCTCTTCATAAAAATGCAAATACTTATCTGTAGCTACTGCTCCTGAATGAGAGGTTTGTATAAAAGACATTTTTTTGTGGTTTTTGAGGATGACATGGCTTGAGCATGTTGCTGGTTGTGCTTTTAGAGAGTGTCACATGTTTGCTGAGACTGTCAAAATGCTATAAAGAAAAGTTTAAGCATATTACACACATATATAGAGTTGTTTGATTATGTCTTATGCAAATGACTAACCTCAGTCATGCAGTCGCTTATTTAGAATACTCCCAACCTCAACATTAATGAGGTTAAAGGGATAGTTCACATCAAAATTTTAATTACATCATTACTCACCCTCATATTGCTCCAAACCTGTAAGAACTTTGTTCAACTTCAGGGCACAAATGAGGATATTTTTATGAATTTTGAGTCTGAGAGCTCTCTCCAGGTTTGGAACAACATGAGGTTGAGTAATTAATAATAATTAATTTTCATTTTCGGGTGAACTATCCCTTTAAGGACAAATTTAAGTATGTATGCATTTGTTGGGAATTAGGTCCACCTGTTTGTACAAATACCAATAATCCACACAATTATTAGTGAATGAGACCCAAGGTTTTTATGAAGCTGCAGTGTTTACACTACTCGGAGAAAAAAAAAGTAATTGAGCGAGGATAAGAAAGAGTATTTGAACATAGAAATGGCACATTTCAGCTTTAAGAAAGAACCCTTCATGTAGCTAAAACCTTAAATAAAGAAATCAATGTTTTTGATAAATGGTGTTTATATATAGTTTCAGCTTTCTCTGATGTTCTATGACCGTTCGCTCCAGCAGGCCTTTTAGTGTAGGCCTACTCTTTGGCTGTTATCTGCAGCAGTCACATTGTATGTTAAGCTGACCGGACTGGTGATTCGGGGAGGCCTAATGTTATGAAGCAGATGACAAATCGTGTTGCGTTTTCACTGGGCCATCCTGTCTCTTATAATTTAATGACTCTTTACAATGTCCCTTGGTAGTTATCATTTAAGAGGACACCGTTTTAGAGGACACTGGAAGAAAGGGTGGAATGAAGCTTTTGTGTTGCAAAGCCAAATCGCTTTTCATGTGACAAATAAGATTATTTCTCAATGACCTTCTTTAGTAGAGACGCACAAGCATGGAAATAAAATGTGAATTCTCAAGGGAGTCATTTTGCACTAAAAGGGCACCTTGATTTCATGTTTAATCCTGAAAGCTGCGGCTTTGAAAGAATGGCCGACAAGTTTTACAGTAGTCAGTAGTTTGTATGTTTTACAGATTTCCTAACATGAAAATCACACTCTTATGTTTATTTCTCCTCTGATGGGACACTGTTGCGGCCTCAAGTCTGAGATGTAATTAGGTTGGGAGGTTTGTTGTGCGGTCGTGTGTTGACAGAGGCAGCTAAAATGCCCTTTACATGGATGCCTCCCTGGCCCTGCGAGTATGAGCCAGCCCACTAATCAAATGCTTGGCTAGATTAACCACACACAAACTGTGTTTGTGCCCTCGCTATGCCTTCCTTTTCCTCACTTATTTCACCCATTCAGGGTTTTTTTTTTTTTTTTTGACTCTTCCACTTTTTCATTTTTAGTGATAATAATAAATCTCCATTTACAACAGGAACTGTATTCCCATCACTGGGATTTTAGTCACATTTGTAGATTTTGACAGGGTTTCCACAGCTGTAAAAAATCTAGAATTTATTTAACATCCGAGAAAACAAACTGGAAAAAAATAATAAGGAAAATGAATAACGCTACGCTATAATATGCTAAACAGCAGCTCACTGTACATGCTTGGCACACAACTACCTGATTTGGTTCTTCCAATATCAGTTTAAACAAACGAGTGGTTTTCAGAGATTAAATAAGTACAGTAAGCTGTATGTACAGTATATATATGAAAGCGGATGAATAAAAAGCTTTCCATTGATGTACGGTTTGTTTGGATGAGACAATATTTGTTTGTGAGTTAACTTGAAAGTCTGGAACCTGAGGGTGCCAAAAAAACGAAAAAGTTCCTAGCAATGCATATTACTAATCAAAACCTGGAACATGAATTTTACTTAAAATAGATGAGTTTTGGCATAAACGAAAAATGGAGAATTTTGACACACAATGTATTGTTGGCTAATGCTACAAAAATACCTATGCTACTTTCACATGTGTATATACATCTACATTAAGCCTGTTCGCCATACAGTATAAAGCAATTGCATCTCTTCAGAAGACTTGATTAAGCTTCTTGATTTATATGGACTAGTATTAAAATGATAAGTTTTTTTTAGTCTTTTGTAATAACAAGAGAATAAATGATGACATTTTTTTTTATTTCTGAGTGAACTTACTCTTTGTTTAAGGTGAAGAGTTGAATTGTTTGCCTCTAATGGCACCAAACTGGTTTGCAAAAGTGATAACTGTGGTCACACAGATTTGGCAAAGCTGTTATTGCCACCCCAAACTCACACCTTTGGCAAAACCAGTATTACATAGCAGTTAGGCTATCCAGGGGTATTAATAATAAAATTATTAATTCTTGGGCTGTAACAATTCACAATTCCAACACTCCTTGATTTTAGTTAATGCAGCCTGGCTATAATCACTGGCACAGTTTTGTGTGTGTGTTTCATAGCAGACACCTGCTTTCACCATGACCCTCAAGCATTTTGTAACGCCTCTTTAACCTAACACGTTTACACCAATCCCGATCATCACCTCTGTCTCCTGCTTCATTCTTTGCCTATGACTGGACGAAAGGTGAAATGAGTGTTGCTATGACACCCTCTTTAGGCCTAATGGGCAAATCCTTTTAATGAGAGGACATTCTGTCAGGGTGGTTGGCTTTTTTTCTGGATGAGTGCTGTGCTGGAGGAGTTAAGACATGAGAGCTGCTCTCATCCTCAGCGCAGGATAAACAGCGGTGGATGGCATGCGTGGCTCTGGCTGGGCTGTAAGCCAAGCTCCACTAGCTGGACCACACACACTGCTGTGTCTCTCTCTCTCTCTCTCTCTCTTTTCATACCAGTAATCCATGAGGTTTAAATCTATCAGTGTTCGCTGGTTTTCATTTTTAAGAGCGAAGAGACAGGGAAACTTTGTGTTAAAGGCATACAAATGAGTTGAAATTCTAGGAGTGTTTTGGCATGAGGATTTGGGTAACATGACACAATTAGTAATAAGAAAAACTGCATTTGTTTAAAAAAAGTAAGAAGTAAAAGTAGACATCATAATACAGTATGTAAAATGTTAACTCATTTGAAATTCGTTTTTCTAAGATTCCATTTACCAAGGTTATTCAGTTTAGTTAGTCCACACATAAAGCTACCAAAAACATACTCAAGCCATCCAGCATGTTCTTCTTCATTGAAACAGATTTGGGGAAATTTAGCATTATATCACTTGCTGATAAACACTATATAATAATGCATAGATAATCCACACGACCCAGGCTAATACAGAAGAGACAGCTTTTTCACCGAATAAAGCAATATTAGGACTTATGTTGTAGCTGGAAGCAATGGTTTGAAAAAAATGTTTAATTGATAGGCAGTCGTGTCGATTCCTTACGGATTATTGTAATGTTTTTATCAACCGTTTCATCTTGTTCTGAAGGCACCCGTTCACTGCAGAGGATCCACTGAGGAGCAAGTGATCTAATGTAACATTTCTACAAATCTGTTCTGATAAAGAAACAACCTGTGTTAGATGACATCAAGCAATCTAAGTGTAAAAACAGAGAAACTTGTGTGTGCGCAAGTAAAAATTCCCATAATGTTTTGTTCAATATGTTTTTTTTCTACATGAACATGACTCGGGAGTCTTGGAATACAATTGTGATTCTTCTGCCACCAGCACTGTAATAACTTCCCTCCCTATCTCTGGGCAAAGCATTGTGGGAAGGAGCAGACAATGGTTAATAGATTATAAAAGCTGGCATTGTGAGAGCTGCTGGCAAAAAAGAAACCAATTTCTGTGCAAAAATACCTACATCATCATCTAGTCATTCCTACAGCACGCAAAATCCTTTTTAGTATGCAGGTCATGGCTGCTGTCTGCAGGTGTTGAGTAAAAATCCCAAATTATCAGCTTGTTAGTTAGTTTGTTTCAGCAATTAACCAACCAGATCAATGAAACGCACAACCTAGCGTTATTGCATGCATTCAGATTTTTTGAGGAAATATTGTCACTTGTCATACTCAGCCAGTGACAGCCTGGCAGCCTGTTTTTTTTGTTTTCCAGCGCTCATTTGCTTGCGGTGCTGAGCGCAGTCAGTTTGATTCAAAGCCTTGAAGGCTTGTCTTTCACTGCTTGTCAAGCTGGCTCTCTCTTAACACCACTGGCAGTAAAGTGAACAGCAGTGTGCATGCTGTGTGTCTCGTGCGTGGGCCGATTTGAATGAATTGTTTGTTTTATGTATTCATGGAGAGATAGCTGTTCTTTGTTGTGCACTGTAATTTGTCTATTGTGTATCAATGACTTCCTAATAAACTAATATGTGACCCTGGACCACAAAACCAGTCTCAAGTCGCTGGGGTTTATTTGTAGCAATATACAAAAATACATTGCATGGGTCAAAATGTTTGATCTTTTTTTTTTTTCCAAAAATCTTTAGGAAATTAAGTAAAGATCATGTTCCATGAAGATTTTTTGTAAAATTCCTACTGTAAACATATCAAGATGTCATTTTCGATTAGTAAAATGCATTGAAAAGATATTCATTTGGACAACTTTAAAAGTGATTTGCTCAGTATTTAGATTTTTTTGGCATCCTCCGATTACAGATAGTGTCCTATCCTAACAAACCATGTATCAATAGAAAGCTTTCATATGATGTATACATCTCAGTTTTGTCAAATTTTACCTTATGACTGATTTTGTGGTCCAGGGTCACAAATTGTATCTCAAATACTGTGAAGTTGTTCAATTAAATGCATGAACCCATGAAATAAATAAGCAAGCAAAAATAAATAAATAAAATTAAATAGACATATTATTACATCTAAAGAAAAGAATATAAATAAAACAAACAAATAAATAAATTATGATGCATGTAAATAAATAGACACAATTATAAATAAATATTATTTATAATATTTAAATTAATATATTGGGCATTTATAAAAATATAAATATGATTAAATCTAAAGAAAGCATGCATACACATAAATAAAAACAAATAAATAAATGACTGAATAAATGAATGAATGAATGATTAACTGGGGAAATTATTCATGAGGGAATTGTCCTTCCCCTCAGGCCTGTCTATTCTAAATGCTTTCTTAAATTAGTTGTGTGGGTATCGGGCTAATGAAGCATCTGATGGAAGGGCTTTTTCAATTATATATAACACAGTGTTCAAGCATCAGCGAGGACATTCTGTGTAATATTGCTGTTCTTCCTGTTTAATGTAGGTAATGGAGTTATATTAATCATGTTAATGTACTGCATGTTGCATTATTTGTGTTGTGTTTGCACATTAGTGATACAGTAATGCAGATATAAAAGGTAAAATCACAGCTATCTGTGAAAGTAATAAAATGGAAAATACCACTTCCATATTACCTTTCACACCTTAGCCAAATGTGTTAAAAATCTCCAAATGTTAAAGTGATCTGTTTTCTTCAGTTTCTTCAGTTAGTTTGTGTGTTTGCCTCAGAAATAAATCAAATATTTGCATACAGTATGTTAGTTTTACGTTTTTACGTTTACGCTAAGGTATGTATTTAAGTGATGACTTAAGGTTATTTCACACCAAGTCCAAAGTTTGCATGTAAAAAAATCAAATTATGACCTCACGTTGTGTCAATCATGTTTACACACTGCCTCCAAAACTTTTGTTCATCATAAAAACAAATTGGATCAGTTTCGATTTTCTGCATTTTCACACCCGTAGCATGCATTTTTATAGGAAAAGGATGACGAATACGAAAAAAATGACCTAAATAAACTAGTTCCATGTGTAATGTATAGTATGTTTGCTGCTTAAATGTATTACCCAGCCCAGCTGACCGTTATAGCAGTGCTGGTAGCAGTTCATGATGCTGCGCATCATCCTGTTTTCTAACTCTATAAAGGGGTCTTGGGCAGCTGTCGTCTGCGAGGGAAATGTAGGTCTTTGTCCCACTCCCTCTGCGATGCATTTGTTTGGGTCTTTGCTACACCATGGCATTGTAAGCACTTTTTTGCTCATTGAAAAGTGCTGCAAATGCCTCAGAACAGAATGCAGGCCACACAATAGAGCACACTGAAGCTTTGCATATTGACAATGTGTAATGTGGGGTGTCTGCTTACTGCAGATGCATCAGTGTGAGCTCACACTGTCAAACTCCTCAGAGATGACTCAGAGAAAAGATCGCCCTCGCTGACCCCAGGGCCGAAAAAGTTAGACGATTGTGTTATTGAACTACAGATTATGAACTATCCCTTTAAATAATCAGAGTCCTGTATTACTGTTTCTATCAAAGCACAACTGTTTTTTAAGATTTTACACAAGAAATGTTTCTAAATGTTTATGAAAGGTCATCTAATGACTGCTAAATTATTATTTTTTATATTACAAGGAAGCTAATGAAAGTGAGTTAGCATTTTTTAAGCTGTGGTCTGTTGAAACCACCTGGGCTTATGTAAACAATAGCTAAAGTCAATAGCCGTCCCCCTCCTCACCCAGTTCAGCTGCTGCCCACTCACTGGAGAGAGACCCTCTTCTCCGGCCCTTTGACTGTGGCCTTTTATTTGTAATATATTCACAGACACCCACTGTGCCTAATTGTCCTGGTTCCATTCCAGGTCATATTTGCATAATTGCCACTCATAAGGAGCGGATAACGTGCTAACCTCCATACCCGCCTTGTCACACCCAGCCTATTTTGTTTCACTTTCTCACTCCGTCCTTTGTGCAGAGACCCGCTTCGCTGCGTTCGGTGGGTTGTTATTGGCTTCTTTCACACTGCAGTAACCAAGAATATACTCTTGATTCAGTCTGTTAAAACTGTCAATTGTGGTGGAACTTCTGAAAACATGCTGCAAATGTAACAGATGGTGAAAGGCAAGTCTCTTTCAATAAACCTGAGCAGTCGTATCCAAAAATAGAAGAGAGTTTTCAAACACAGCAAAGAGTTTTCCCTCAAAGAGATGTGCTAATGGTTTCCTTCTCAATTGTCAAGCAGAATCACCACATACTGTATGTTGAAGGTCACTCTCTCAGAAGAGAAAGATTTATTTTAATGTGCATTTTTCATCACCTATCAACATCAGAGGTAGCTAATCTCTGGATTCTGTGTTTAGCGGTCCAGTATTTTGTGTAAGGACCACTAAACTGCATATCTTTTGCATGCTTCATCTCCCTCCTAGAATAATTGAAAATGATTTCATTCTGCTTACTTATTAACTAGGTAATATTAGGATCACAGTTTCTTTTTTGCGATAACAACCAGTTGATTGTGTACTTATATAACCGGTCATTTCTTTCCCAGTGTTTTTCTTTTCTGCAGCAGCTCTCAATCTGATTGTAGTTATGAGGTTATATCTCCACAGAATTTGCTTAAATCTATTCCTTCTTTAAGTGTGTTTTATTACGGAGAGAGGGAAAGATAATAGACTTAGCATGTGCAACAACTGAGTTGGCTTGGTCATTATACCACAGGCTAACGAGACAGCATCCAAAACCAGATTTGTATATCTTCTGAGGAAAATGTGCCTAGTGCAAAACTTTAGCAACACACTTGAGTATACTTGGTGGTTTCTCTGGTTTTCTTCTGCTTTATGGTGTAGTATGTAATATTGACAGCTAGGAGAGAGAGTTTTTGGAGGGAGTTGTTTATCCCACTTCCTCCTCCTCAGATCATGCGGGTTTCCAGATTAAGGACAAACAACGGGAATGAGCACAATTGCTAATGGAAGGCGGCAAGCCTACTTGTCACTACTTGCAAATTGATTAGTTGATTTTACATCGATCATTGGATTTTTTTCAATGGATGCTGAGGCTTTTTAGGTTCGCTAGAATCGGAGGTCTCTGCAAACCATGGCTGAAATAGGTGGCATTTACCAACTGGCAACTGGGATGTGGAAATACTATTGGGTAAACCGTTAGTGTGTGAATTTTAAACTATTATATCATCAGCCAGGTAAAGATTGTATGTCTAATTACCTATAAATGTGAGATATGAAGCATGTCTGTGGCGCAAATAAACAAAGAGTTACTAACTGAATATTAATGCTTAGGATTGGAAAAAAGCTTTGTGATGCATATTTAGTGATTAGTCAGTACTGCTTTCCTAGCCAGCACTAATGAGGTTTGGACGAAACATGGCATTAAAAATGTATAATGCCCGTCTGCATTTTTTCCTCTTTTTGACAACAAGATCAAGAAAGGACTTCTGCATTCTGACAGCTATGGACTTGTTCAGCTTTAAAAGAGATCCAACTGTTGTTGAAACCGTCTTTATACAGGAATTTTACAGGAAGTGCTTTAATTGGATGGAAATGGTTTTCTCTGATCTAAAGATCTTATTTTCTATAGATGAAATGTGCTTTGAAAACCCCTTACATTTTCAGTTTTCATTTCAATCATTTCATTTGCCATACCAAGCCGTGATGCAGCTGGTCAATGTGTTTTCCACAATGCAGCTGTCCCAGTCATTACAAATACATTTCTTTAAATTTAAAGCAAAGAGTATTATGTATTATTTTACTGCTGTTGTTCAGGGGTAAATCTTTAAAATAAAAAAAAGTTCTCCAGAATGGTGAGAGCATCCTGCTCTTTATTCTAAACACACAAAAAAATCGTGATTCTCATTTTATCCAGAATCATGCAGCTCTATGTCATATACAATTTTGGTAGAATATTTGTGAAATCTGCTAACTTTGTTTTGTCTGTGAAAATGCCATTTACGGAACTGTGAATTTAAATAAAGCGTACGTTGCATTAAAGTACAGAATGTGTAAATGAGTACAGTGATACTCTATGTTGTGAAACTTATTTTCAGAGACCAGGAGACTCTTCTTATATTTTAAAGCAGAATTTTCTCTTTTTTCAGGATAATTCTCTTCATGAGCTGCAGTCATCGAAGTCTTCAAAGTAGTCTGTAATTGTCTGTTGTCTAACTTAAGCAGTGTTACATTGCAATTCATATTGCTTTTCAAGGGGGAGGAGTTACATAGAGGTGGACAGTTGAAACAAAGAAGTGCAAATTAGGTAATCAGGTTGGCAAACTTCCCCCAGTACACCAGTCCTGATCCAATCAGCATAGCCGATCAAATACTTGAGCAAAAGGCACCAAAAGCTGTTATAAACAAAAGGTGACAAAGCAAAATCTCAGTCATCAACCTCATTTGACTTACAATAGAGCACGGCAACTGGCAGGACAGGGACTGCACCTCTGGCTGCAAACTGTTAATGTTAACACATTTACTTTAAATCCTAAATACAATGTACTTCACCTTAGTTTCTAATATGATGTTATTTTGGGATGTAAGATCAGCAGATCTAAGACTGATTCTTAAATTTGTAATCCTACACTCTACAACATGTAAGGCAACCGACTATGTAAACCCCTGCAGCCTGTCTGAGAGAGTGGATATATAGAAAGACTGCATTATTATTTCTTGTGTGTTTGCACATAGTGCTGTTGTGGTACGTAAGGCCGGTCGATGAAGCCATCAGCTAGAGTTTGGTTTTCTCTGATAGACGTGCCCTTGGGTCCTTCCTGGATTGTGTTCTTGGGGACCCCTGACTCTCCCCTGTCATCTAGAGTTACTTAACGCAGTCTTAACATGTGGCCAACTCATCCAAAACAGAGCTGCCCTGAACCAAGGCCCAGCGCAAGGCAGGGAAGTGATGATGGCGGGATTTGACAAAAATCATCAGCAGACACAAGAAATACCAAAAGTAGCAATTTTTGCATGTACAGTTCTAAAACAAGACTCAATTCTAATATTTCATTCTGTCCATTTCGTTAAAGATGAGGTAATGCACACGGCCTTTCATTGAGCTGTTCTTCATGGAACAAATGCATAGTTATATACAAATGCAGAAAAATTGCATCACAAAGGCACATTCCTTTCTAAAGAGGAATGTGTTTCTCTGTCAGTTATTTAACCGTCTTCTCTGAGGTCAGTTCGGCCGTTTCTCGCTTTTATTTTAGATTGATGAAGATCTTTAAAGCCCATTTGCAAGTTTCCAGGATGACGGCAAACAAATCTACTTCACTACAGTTCGTTTTTTGGTCAAACAGTCTGGCTGTTGGGCTTTGCGTGCCTCTGTGTGTGTGTTGGATCAATGCAGTGAGCGTGGGCAGTCCTAATGGGAGCTGTCGCTATGTGATGGATGAGAAGTCGTGTCACCAGTCTCTGTTGCCCGCTGTGGCTAAAGCAGGAGGCCCACTCTTCCTTTTGCATAATTAAGAGCTCTTGAGAAGCAGTGGCTATTTTAATACCCCTTGTTCCTGCTAAACCAGAGCCAGCTATGATGTGCAGAATATTCAATCATATGCAGTAGGTTACAAAAAATGGAAATGCATTAATGCTGCATCACTGTTGTAATCATTTACATTCAGTTCAGCAAGTATAAGCATCTTATGCAATTAACCACGGGGGTTCAAACTGGGTCTGCGATGAAAAGGAAAATCATAAAGTTAAAATGTACATCGTCTGAATTTCATGAATCACTGTTATTCGATTCTATTACTAACAGCCATATTCTCTTGAAAAGAACAAATGTAGTATCAACTTGAATTTACAACTTGCTAAATTTTGTTACAAAAATATAATAAATCATAATCAATATCAGATGTTTTTTTTTTTTAAACATTTTATATTAAATATCCTAATGTTTGTTTCCTTTTTTTATAGATGATTATAGTATTTATAAATTTTTAGAATTGACCATTATTTTTATGTTTTATGTATTTTTAAGCATTTTTATTTCTTTTTTATTTTCATTCATGTTTTTCTTTGTAAAAACGTCTCGGTCTGGTATTGTAACCCTCATTCCCCGAAGAAGGCAACAGAGACGTTACGTCGGTGACCGAGGAATAACGAGATTCCTATTCGTCGGTCACCGAAGCAACGTCTCTGTTCCCTTGATTCGGAGTCACCGACTGAAAGGGGACGTCTCGGTTACGTATTGTAACCCCTGTTCCCTGAAGAAAAGAATGGAGATGCCACGTCGGTGACCGGCTAATAGCGAGATTATTATTATTCGTCGATCACCGACATGACTCGGAGTGACCGACTGAAAGGGAACTAGTTGCCAAGGCAATAGTACTAATTTAGGTTTTTAAAATAATATTCCAATTTTATGTAACTTAATTTTTTGCTTTAAATAGCGCTATTTTGAACTATTTTGAAAGTTGACTCATTTCAGCAGTTGACTCATCCTGTGAGGAAATGCAGGAAATGTCTTCTATCTAGTATCCATCTACACGTCTTATCCTTACAAACGCACAATAAGGAGCTCTCCTTCCCACGCATAATAACCTTCCCAAAGCTTTATAACACCCACTGAAACATCCTCATTTACTTGCCACTCTAGAGCAAAATACTATAGCCTATAATGAAAAAGAGTATGAACGGTCATTACTTAGCTCAACAGACTCTATTAATGTAAAGCATTTTGACTTTTTGAAATAACTGTCCTTTCAGAAATTAAATGTAAACTCCCTTGATAACATAAGTTGAGTCTTTGCATATTAAGTATTATACATGGGACATGGTTTGTGTAAAAATACTATAACTTTCTGAATCCTGACATATACAAGCTGAGGTTTGATATGTGACAAACCAAACACTGAAGACTATGAATATAGTAACTAAAAGAAGCCAATCGTAGTGGCCGTCCATGATTTAAGTGCCCATATAAATGTCTAACACAGGTCTTGTGCAGTGCAAGGTTACTGTTTATTCTATCACAGAAGAAGTGCAGTGAGCTCCGTGTCCATCTGTGGAGCCGGACTTGTGTGATTTCTCTGTGCTTTGACTGAATCACTCCCACTCAGCAGGAGCCCCTCAGCCTCTGTGCTCTCCTCTATGTTAATGAGCAGTCAGGTCAGTGGGAGGGAACAGACAGTAATGGCCCATTGCCTTCAGTATTTCGCTGTGGGAGCGATGCTACGTGTCACCTGGACATGTCGTGTGCGTTGTCTTTGAAAGATGTTATGGGGAATATCGACTGCCTGTGGTTGAAGGCTGATGTTTTTGCTGACGTGGCTTTGGATTTTCATTCTGTGGCCTTAAACTGATGGTGATAACCTTCTTATTGATCTTTTTTAAGTGTTCTATGAATCTGCCAGGCGTCAAGGCCTTTGTTTGCTGTCTAAATGTGCAGTAAGTGTCCTTCTCTGAACTCCGCTGTAATAAGTTAACTTATCTTCTGGCCAAATGCACACACATCCATTGCTTTAATATTCTGAGTGAAGCTTATTTAACAACATTCTTTCTGGTGTAATGCTGATTGCCATACTATTATTTTGACGCATCCTTGGTTTTCTAAAGAAATTAGATTGATTAATTAATTTGTGACCACATTTGACTAATTCTTTCCCTCATTTTAGTTGAATTGCCACATTTGCTACCTCAATTGAACCCGCTGTGAAATCTCCTGGATTCCTAGTGAATTTATT
Organism: Enteromius afrohamiltoni; assembly: GCA_034779775.1. Lineage (NCBI taxonomy): Eukaryota > Metazoa > Chordata > Actinopteri > Cypriniformes > Cyprinidae > Enteromius > Enteromius afrohamiltoni. The sequence continues at coordinate 9,578,908 of JAUYWG010000055.1, forward strand.
GGATTTACTAGTTAATATGACCTTATCTTTATTTAAATCGTGGCCGTGTCTGTCCCAGTCTCAATTTTGTGATAAATCGCATCCAAAATAAAAGTTTTTTTTTCTTTGCGTAATACATGTGTGTGTTCTGTGTACATTTATATACACTATATATTTTATAAATAAAATGCATTACATGTCTATATTCATATAATTTAGGACACATACATATATTTTGTTTTGAATGCACAATTAATCACTGTCAATTGTTAGACAGCACTATTTAAAACAAAAAAAAAGGTTACAGGGAAGCACTTACAATAAATGGGGACCATTTTTGAAGGATTCCAGTAAAAAAAAAAAGTGATTTTCTAACACAGGATTTATTTCCTCTATTAAAACTTGCAATTATTTAATCTGCACAGCTGTCCTTGACAGGTTTATGTTGCTAGGGTAACAAGTCTGTAAAATCAGATGTAACTTTACTCACAAAAGGTTAGTAAGCGACTACTTTTTAAAGAGGCATCCAGAGCATCGCTTCAGGATAGCAGCAAACCTAGAACTTGACACTGACACAACCTAAGTGATACTGCAACCTTGTTCAGGATGATTCATCTAGGGTGTAAAATACCACGGTGATGCTGTATTATACCCCTGCCATTGTGTTTCCCAGCCCTAGGGGAGATCACTTACCACTAGTGAATTCAGCCATAAAAATGCAGAGAGCTATTTGGCCCCTGAGACTGGCTCCCTGCGCATGCAGGCGTAAGAGGAGTAGTACCGTGCACCGTGTCAGAGCTTTAATGGAGGCCCCAGGGATCCACAATCTAGTCCATAAATGATTCACAGTCATGGAAAGCAGGCTTTCATAGACCTTAATGCCATTTCACTGGACATGTCTACTGAACTCTGTCTCTGATAAAGGCAATGTACATCATACCTAGATTTTGAAGAAAATCACAAAACTGAGCGAGAAGAAACCTGAAGTGTTCCTTATACCGTTTTTGAATTCTGAAATACTAAGTTTTGGTCGTAAAAAATTGCTTCATAATGCTTTATTAATCAAATTCCTGGTTCCCTCTCTGTTGTTATGTCTGTATCTCTTCTCATGTGTCTTCTAGGGCAAATTCACCCCCTTGCCTCTCCCACCCGCCCCACTGAGTTTTGATGGCCCAGTTTGGGTATGCTCAGTCTTAGCTGCTTTCTTTCACACCATGACAGTGGGAATCCTCCCCGCTGCTTTTGGGAGTTGTAGCACTGAGCAAAGCACTTTGTGAACTGAGAAACCTCTGTCAATGCAGTTTAGTGGCTCAGTATTACAACTTAGCCTGATTTTTTTAAACAATGTTCTTGGGCACTTTTCCATTGAGAATGGGTAACAAATTTCTAGCAGTTTAGATTTGTTGTGGGCCCTGTGTCTCACCTGGTTCCCCTTTTGATGGCAGCATTGCCCAAAGTAAATACAAATAAAATGTTAAAACAGTCTCGGTTTTAATTGTGCTAGACTGCTCTATATTGCTTGTGTTTGTGTCTGGTTTGATATGGAGCTGTGAGGAAGTGGTCTATGGTCTGATTAGCCCTGAATGGTCCCGTGTGGACCCTCTGGTGTATGCAGATGGCCGTCTGGCTGTCTATCACAGGATCAGTGGACTTGAGGAACTGGAGTGTAGTGTATCGGCAATTCAAGATCTCACCAGGGTTGTGTTTTCTCTCAGCTGCCCTGCTCTTTCCGAGCTCTAATGAAAGCCGCATCTCTTCTCAGAAGCCCGTATTGGATTAGCACGTTGCAGGAACCGTAGTCTATAGAGGTTTTGTGTTTATTGTTTTCAGCGGTTTGTGTTATTGGCACTATACTGCAAGACTGAGGAGGTGTTCTCTTGTTTCAGTTCTCAGGTTTTTGTACCTGCTTTTCCTAGGTTATAACACTCGAGCGTGGTTCAATTTGATTTTATGATATATTTTAAAAACACTTTACAGTAGTTTAGCTGTTTATTAGTAACACCGCTTCTCGCCGCCTTCTTAACCTGTGTGGATGTAGCAGCACTTTCATAAATTGTGACATTGTAAAACATTGTAAAAATGTAAGCCAGAGCTTCTTTTACTTTTAAAATGATTTAAAACCTAGCTGTAACTCATTTTTGAGAATTTTGTGCTATCTTTCCTTTAAAATACAGTATGCTGATTTAATATCTAATTAGTGGGGGGCGACCTGTAGGTGTTTTTCAGGGCCGATGCCGATACAGATAATTAGAGATCAAGTAGATGAATAACCCATATTTTAGACTCTGGTGTAAAAATGTAAATATTAATGTCAGAATTAGGAACAAGGGCTTAGACAAAAACGTTATTTAAATTCTTTGGCAAATCAATTTTGAAAATGTCTGATACCGATAACCATAAAAATGCTTAATATTGGTGTCGATAAACGACCTGGCTGATAATTGATTGACCCTTATATCTAATGCAATAAAACTAAAATTTAGTAGTTTTTAAGAGTGCAAACATATTTAGGGACACAATACACAAGCAAACACATACTTTAAAAAATAAAGCCTCTTTACAGCCATCTATGGTTCTTTGAAGAATCTTTTCCATGGCATTAAAGGTTTTTTAGTGGAAAATTGATAAGGAAATTACATTTTTTTTTAGAATAACAGCGTTTCTGGGTAAGCCAAAGCAGTTTCTTTATGACATTGCTGTCAATTGCTATTTTGAACCTTTTTTTTATGAGTACAAGTTATCTGCTGACTGAGGTTTTATACCTAGACCCAATGGCTTAATGGAAAAGGACGACTGCCTAAATTGCAAGGAACCCTCAACCTTGGTCAACAAACTTGGAATGAATTTAGCTAATCAGAAGCTTTGATTTACCATTGTTATGCTAAGCTAGTGCCCTGGAGACTTTGACATCAATACATACTATGCTAACTGCCTGATAAATGTGCTGACTGCTTAACTCTGCATTTATCAACAAATAATGACTTTTCATGCTCTGTACCTCTTTATTAAGTAACTAACTCTGACAAGAGTTTTTCATTACCTTGTTTTCCACTGTAAAAACTACCCTATGGAATCTATTAAAATTGAAGTAACAGTTTACATTTGTTCAAGTTCAATTTTACAAATGTAAGATTGGACATTATCAAATTAAGTAGAAACAAAATGTTTAGCAATTGTATTTTAAATTTACCAAACATTTGTTTGTTTGTTTCTTTCTTTTTTAGTTTTTCTCAGTTCATTAATTTATCTGTTATACCTTCTGGTTGTTGCTCAAGGCTGTGAAACTGGAAATTATAGTTTAGTCTGCTACATTACCCACTGCCATCATTCAAACCCCAGCGGCCAATCTTCTAATGAAACTCCAAACAAAAACCCACTGGCCTGCAGCCACACCAGCTTTTCTTTGTGATTCATACGCATAAGCAATCTTTTTAGCAGCTTTTATATTGGGCCACCATGCTATAAAACAACATTTTATTCTTCCTAGACTCAGGGATCAGCTGAAAGATTACTATAATCTGGAGCGCTTACCAGTGAGAGGGGAAACAGTGATATTAAACTGTACTGTATCAGGCCATTCGCTTTTTTAATATTGCATTAAACATAAATATATCTAGATAATAATATCTAATTAATTTACTGAAAGTTGCACTGAGCTGGACTTTTCTTCCTAATGATGTGAAGTATAGTTAGTGGAGAACTAAAGATGATTATGGCTGTCAGTAGAAAATTTTATGGTGTTATTATTATTAAAAAAATGCTGATGCGCACTAACGTTGTTTTTGGTGTAATGAGTCTTTTCAGATCGTGATAGAGTTAATGGAATTAAAGCTACAGGAACAGCAGGAACCTTTGTGGATGTTTGGTCCATCACTCTCAACAGAGTTAAGATACAATATCAGGTTTAATCAGCAACGTTTTCCTTTTCCCCTTTATTAAGATTTATTTCCTCAGTCTCTTGATACCACAGATCCTGCAATTATAGAGTGTTTAGGAAACATCCAGTGGATGCTGGGGAGAGAGAAAAGATTTATGAAGAGACATTGATGAAGGAATAATCTTGTAGTAGCATAAAAAATACACACAAACACCAACCACTGTTCAGTAGATGCGTTCAATTGACTATAAAGACGATAATAATGTTAAAAAAAGATTTTTAATTTTGTATAAATGGTGTTCTTTTCTATACATCAAAGTATTGTGAAAATTTGACATTGGTTCTCAATGGAAGTTCAATATTGGCATATCAGAGTCAATACAGTATAAACTCTCATATACCAATATTCTAATAAATATTTCTGATATTCTTTAACTTGAAAGTTGATTTCAAATCCAGTTATATCATATCTCCTCAGTTGTTTTTAAGATTAAGGCAAATGTAAATTAGTTTTGTTAAAAGGCTGTTTAATTTTCCAATGAAATATACATTTTTACATAATTTGCTACTTTTAATTACCCTTGAGCAGATTTTGACTCTTGAAGTAGTTTTAAATGAAGTCTCTTATGTCGCCTGCCAAACTGAGTAACCGTTATCAAAATGTAGCTTTTAAATTCCAGATGGTCCTGCACCAGCTGAGCAACCGCCATTTTAATAAAATAAAAAATTCTTTTAAAACGCTTTTAGTTTTTATGCGGCCTACATGAATGTTTTGCCTTTTGTAGGGGTTAGGGTGTTATGTGTCATTGACAAAGAGCACTGTTATTTCCAATACAGTCTTCTCATTAAAACCGAGATAAATGATTTTGCCTTTGTGTTATCTCTGGGTAAGTGGCTGCTTACACATTCAGCCTCATGAACAATGAGTGTTGTCCAGCCATCTCTGTTAGATGATGAATGGGGTCCACAAATATTTGTGTTCTGCTCTCTCCTCCGTGTAAAAACATGGGCTAGGATGGTGTGTGTTTGAGTGTGCTGTTATTTGTGTGCTGGGTAAGTGGAAATTTTTCAAAGCGGGTTTATTGGCTAAATTGGGAGGCAGTGTAAGTGAAAAGGAGAACATAAATCTCTCATAACAATTGATGAGTAATGCTCAGTCATAGTCGCCATAGCTTTACGCATTCAGTTCAAAAGAAGCGTGTATGTGCGTTATGGGCTTTGACTGTTTTAGCCTTAGTCAAGTAAGCAGGCATGCCATAATGGATTATAGGCCTTCAGTTGGGAACTTGCTTAGAAGTGACAGGGGTTAGTGCGCTCCCATAATCCTTTGGGCCTTTGTCTGACTGCTGACAAGTAACTCACCCTGAGCTATGTGAACGTTACTATCCATAGTAATACATAAATATACATACATTTACTTAGTCCAGGCCCTTTTGTTGGGCCTTTACCACTTCACCAACTAGTCACAACATTCAGGATACTTTAGGTATTATACAAACTCTCAGCTGTCAAATTTAGTCTTTTTTTCTTTAGGAATTCAAACAATAAATATCATTTTGTGGCTCTTAGATGTGTTGTATGACAGATCACTGTATGTCATGTGAACTGATCATCTTTACTGATTGCAGCATGAAATAAACATGAAAGAACAAGATCAGAAGGTATCTAGAAGAATAGTAATAATTGGATTTCGTACAAATAATAATAGTAGTAGTAGTGGTAACACTAGCTTTTTATAAATGTTTGTTATTATAAAGTTAGAAATTATAAATTATTATTATAATGGAGTAAAGATTCATCTCATCTGCAGATTTGTACATCTCTGCATTTATGCGGGGGTGGTCTGACCCGTTCGCAAATAGGGGCACCTCTTTCTCCTGTTTTGTCCCCTTTGGCAGTCTTGTTGGGTTCCAGCAGTCCTGCGTGAAGGCTGTGTTATACAGCTATCCAGCCGTCTCTAGACACCCACAGAATGTTCTATTTGGCATCAGCCAGACGCATGCGCTCATGGTCCACTGCCCTCCATCTGCTCATTTACCCGAAATAGAACCATAAAAGTTTTCTACTGAAAGATTTTCATAATTGTTACATAGAGAACTTGAGATGAGAACTGGAATGTGTCTTTTGACAATTTTTGTGAGATGTGGAAAATAACATCAGGCTCCATATCTGCATGTGTATGTACCTGTATATAAAGTGTGTGTGTGAGTGTGTGTAAGACAAATGTGTTAGGTGCTGGGTTGTCTCACAGTGCACACAGCCAGATGGTCACTCCACTCAGGCATCACTACTGAATGACCCTTCCCATGTCTGTTGCTCCTTTTAAAACACTAAAAATTATTTCCAAGAGTAAACAAGTCAGCGTGAGTCTCTTCTGTCCTTCTCCTTGCCTCACATTAGTAAGTTCAGATGCTTTATTATGTTAGAAATGGCTTTCAAAGCTGTTTGCGCTGTTGAAAATGCTGTATTTTGTGTTTGACCTTTGCTGTACTTTTTCCTTTGTTTTGACTGAATGTGTAGCTTTGTCTGTTCGCTGACCTCATTATGGGAGCATCATTGAAGGCTTTCCAGGGGTTT
>JAUYWG010000055.1:9585440-9597964 GCA_034779775.1 Enteromius afrohamiltoni
TGTTTTGACTGAATGTGTAGCTTTGTCTGTTCGCTGACCTCATTATGGGAGCATCATTGAAGGCTTTCCAGGGGTTTTGCGATTTAGAGGTACATCATGCATCCTGCTTGCTGGAGAAGCTGTGGAGTGACCTCACTGCTGAAAAAAAGTAGTGTATTTTGTAGTGTGTTTTGGGACATATTCTGTTAGGATCTATTGGTTTTAACAAGCCACCCATAGGTGACCAATTACCAGTCGAGACCCACAGGGTCCATTACAGTTTCTATTAAACCCAATACGATTCCCATAATAACGAATAAAACCATTACAAATTTTGTGTTTTTTATTCTAGCAGGGAGTTACCCTCAGTTCTATATATATATACCAGGTTAGTCGCCATATTGAATTTTATGCTGATGAAACGAGGCTGTGTAGGGTAAATATATACATTTTAGGATGGCCTGTGCTGTATAAGGTCTAGAAGCATGTAATTTTCACAAGTTTCAAAACTGGTTTGTGGAGTTTGTGTCGACTAAAAGTTATTTTGGGAAAGATGTTTTGTCAGATGAATAATGCATTTAATGCACTGTACTTCTGTCCCTCACAACTACATTTTCATTCCTGTCAGAAATTAAATACGGTGCTACCCTGACTAAGGTCTATTACGGACTGTGCTTTTGTTCAGGTTCTCATCCACCTGAATACAGTGAATGTATTATTTTAAAGGAGACACATTATTAGGGCTGTGCGATTAATCGAAAAATAATCAAAATCGACATTCAGAATCTATAATCGATCCAATTTTCCCAGGTTGATTATTTTGATTACTTTCCCTTTAAAAACACCACCGTGCGTGGAGTCACATGACCCCGCTCCGTTACATTACCCTACGTTCAAACCAGGCGCAACTTGCACGAATAAATCATACTATTCGCGCAAGGTTGGACGCTTGAACATTTTACTCACTTAATTCGCTCGTGAAATTCACTTCACAGCAAACGCGAATTCACGTCATGGGAGGCGCTTCTGCCAGGCAGTTCCAGTCTCTGTAGGAGCAGGTTTAAACACCTCGTTAAAACTCTCGACAGAAGATTCACTGTGCTGTCGCAATCACATTTTTCCAATAGTAATCGGGTTAAAATGTTCAATTAATCGAGATTTTGATTTTAGGCCAATTTCCCCAGCCCTACACATTATGCCCCTACTTACAATATCTAATTTAAGTCCCTGGTTCCCCAGTATGTGTCTGTGAAGATTCAGCTCAAAATGCCACACATATCGTTTATTATATTATTTTGAAAATGCCTATTTTGAGTAGAATCAGAAACAGGCTGATTTTCGTGCATGTCTTTTTAAGTGAATGTTTTGCAAATAACATAATTTTGAGAGGATCGCTGGACGAATTAATCACACACGGCTGGCAGCCCGCCATCTAATCATCCCCTCGTTAATTTGCACTCAATCAAATCATTTCCCCTTCACTATAAATATCCTGGCTTCCCTTCTCCCGTACCTCACTTTCGTGCACCCCACCTCCGCCCCTTCTCCGCCTTTTTTCCATTTGACCCACGCCTTCTGCTGGTGCAGACAGAGACCGAGCCGTTCTCCCGGCTCGCTCCCCAGACAGCACGCCAAATTCGCTATTTTATGTTCTATGAGGAAAGCGTGCAAACTCTTGAAATGCAAATGAGCTGCTACTCTCCGCCCCCTTTTCCTGAATAGATCTGCACCATTACAGCTCATTCTTGTTTTGATTCTGATTGTCATGTTTATCATGCTGAAATCATGTTACAAAAAGTAAGATACAAAAACAGTTGGTTAATTATGTCTGTGAAGGTAAACAGCTGAGAAATAAGTCACACGTTTATTAAATCTGTGGCAGATGAATAAATTAATAAATCCACTGCTCTCTTGTCTCCTCATGGGCTCTGTTAACATGTTTTGCTCAAATTTCCGGCATGGTTTGAACTTGTACACTATTGTCTTTTGCAAAATCAAAATGACGGCACCTTGGGTGGAAACTTAAGGGTTGGTGATATTATAATGAGATCCCTTTGCAATGTCACTATGGGAGCTAGATCAGATGCGTTCGTTTTTCAGAGGCTTGCAAAAAGTTACTGGGTTCATTTTTTTCACATTTCCTTCCTGTGGGTAGATGCACTTGGGACCTGATTTTAGCACTTAAAACCTGAAAAAACTATATTTTCTTGATAGTTCACCCAAAAATTACAATTCTGTCATTAATTACTCAGCCTTGTGTCGTTTTAAACCTGTAAGACCTTAGCTCATCTTTGGAACACAAATGAAAATATTTTTGATGAAATCCAAGAGCTTTCTGACTCTCCATAAAATAGATTCCTCACGCCTGAAGGTTTGCAAATCAAATCCGATCCCATATAATTCCAGAAAAAGATACTGCAAAAGCAAAAGGCTGTGATATTGTTCGTTTGGGGGGAAAAATGGATTCCGAATGCAAATGAGTGTGGTATTAGAGGTGGGCTGAGAAAGAAAAAGTGACTTTTATAGGTTTATAGAGTAACTTATTTCTTTCTCCCAACTCATTTTCTCTTGCTGTGAAGAGTTGAAATGGTATGGAGTAGTTTAGACTGCAGACTAGACTTATACAGTGAGACGATCAGCTAAGTACATTTTATAGAATTTGTGTCCCTTTGCAAATGACCGATTAAGTGGAACAAAATAATGATGAAATAGTACTGTATATGTAGGAATGGGTATCGTTAAGGTTTTAACGGTATTACTACTTTTATTGATACCGCTTATCGATCCGGTACTTTAACGGTACTGTTATCAATACTTTTTGTTGTGTTTTTAATTTTTAAAAAGAATTATAATAATAAAAAAAAAACTAATTGATAACAGAATGAACAACACTTATTTATTTATTTTTTTTTAATGTAAAATAATTATTAACATTGTAGTGTTTGAGCAAATATTACAATGTGTGTTTATTAAATTATTAACATTATTATAACATACTCATTTAGAGAGACCTGATGTGATGTTTATGTCTTTATTTTGGAAGACTGCTAGCATATGTAAGTATAAATGTTTTCTTATGCAAGATTTTTAAGAAGAACGTCTGCGTCTGACAGAAGAACGGCTTTCAGAAGAACGGCATGAAAGCCGTTCTTCTGTCAGACGGAGTTTAATAAGTTGTCTCACTGGCCAGTTCAGTGTCAGATGAGATGTTGACAAGTTTATTGTCAGTGGCATTATTATTTTCGAAACTGGTTATAAAATAAAAAGTCTCTCAACTCTGAAAAGCGAACTTAGCTTTGGTTTTATTTTCTAACTATATATATATATATATATATATAGCTATAAATAGGCTAAATAAAAAAAAAATCTGACATTAACATCCGAGCTTATCAATACTTCGGTCTTTTATCATTTAGCACCGATACAGAGTTTTGGTACTTATCCCTATGTACAAGCCTTTCTCATCTGTTTCTCCTTCTTGTGCATTTAATTGGAAAGACTTTCAGGTTTCTACAGTCATGTGTAATTTCAATGAAATGAGTGATACATTTAAAAATAGGGAATTGAATTTTTTTTAGTTCAGCTCTGGTTTAAAATATTTAATTAACTAGATGATGCTTTTTGTAGAGTAAAACATGCTGAACATCATCTAGATAAAATCAGGTTTGTTGTGGGTTTTGTTCTACCTGGTCTCATGCATAAATGTACCTCAGTGCACTTTTTAAGCGAGACATGAAATATGTACCAACAAGTACATATCACTGCAGTTTCCAAAAGTAATGAACAGTACAATATATCTCTGACACCTTGTATTTCTTTTCACACAAGTTTACAGAGTTTTGATTAGTGAAGCACAATATTAATATGCTTTATTATATAAAAAAAGGGTGCTTTTTAATGTTAGCATCACACATACCCAGCTTTATATCTATGGGTTTTCATAGACGGTAGAGTAACAAGACGTACTTGAGAGGCGAGGGGCACCGCTTTGAATCCCGTGTAACTACGGTTCGACAAAACAGTTCAAATCTGTGTAAAAGGAAGTTGAAATGACATGTTGCATCAACAAATGTGTTTTTCTGTCAGTTCTGCATTTGTTAACACTATTGGGTAGGTTTAAGGTTGGATTTGGTGTAGGGTATATTTACAAAAGGTGCAGTAAGGCACGTTGAAAACTGTGTTGCACAAAAAGTGCACAGAGGTACATTTTTTTTATGATACCAGGTTGGTTTGACATGTACGCTAAACTCTGATATTGAGTTGAAACCTGGCACAAGTAGAAATGAAGGTACATCCCAACAGTCTCTGGAATTATATGATATGACTAGAAAAGGTCATGAGAAAGAGTCAAACGATACTGAGAGTCATACGAGTCAAATGAATTGTTATCAGAGTAATAGTATTTCAAATCTTTTGCTTTCCTCCTCAGCCTCAGATCGCAAAATTTTAGCTGGTCTTCTTCAGTTCTTCCATATTTTTTTTTGGTCCAAAAATAAACCCAGACAAATAATACACTTCTGCCCTATTAATAATTTGTTCTACTCTTTGTCTTTCAGAGGGATGCCAAAGGCCAGTATTTATTCGACCTCATCTGCCACCATCTAAACCTGCTGGAGAAGGACTATTTTGGCATTAGATATGTCGATCCGGATAAGCAACGGGTGAGTGTCCCACCATGTGGCTTGGGTCGAACAGTCCAAGGTCAACGGTAATGGGGAGCACCAATTCATCATCTCAACATTCATGTCCACAGCATTTTTCATAGGAGAAAGCTGCATCTATCAGGATACTCAAACTGCCATTTCTTAGAGCGTATTCGTTGTGATGCCTAATAAGTGATGAAATCATGTGTGATGGGTGGGCTGTGATTGTATTGATCCAAAGTCAGACTGACTTTGAGGGTCATTCTGGAGTAATCAGGAAGTGCCTCTGAAAGAGACAGAACTGATGATTGATGGAATAAACCTTTTAGAAGGACAGGCTTGAAAACTGTTAATCATGTGAGGGCAGGCACTCAGATCATTATGTGGCTCGGATTAATAGAGCTTGCTTTAAAAGGCCAGTTCACACAAAAATAAAAAAGTCTGTCATTATTTTTGTCATTTTCTTAAATCATGTATCTGCAGTAAGCAAAGGTTTACTGTAAGAAAATGCCATGCATGTTGAACTTAATATATTTTGCTTCCAAAGTGTAAATATCAAATGGATGTAATTAAGTTAAGAAAAGACTAGCTAGCTAAAAAATCTGTATTTAAATATATATATATATATATATATATATATTTGTGTTGGTATATACTGTCTTAAAAATATGAAAATAAGTTAACTTATGTTACATCAGTTTGTGCCCAAAGCAACATTTTTAATTTCTAATTTCAATTTTTAGTTAATATTTTATTTCATTTAATATTTGTGTTATATTCTATTTTAGTTTCGATTTATTTAAACGAACAGAAATAATTTTAAATGATTGTTTTTGTTAATAACAACACTGACTCAAAAAATGAACATAAATGTATATTTCTTGGAATTTTTATTTTAGAATCAATTTTTATTTGAAATCAGTTAGGTTAGGTAATTAATGTTTTTCATGTAATATTTGTTTATTTTGTTAATATTTATATAATCTTATATTTTAAATCAGCATTTTTTCAGAATATTTTTAAAGCTATAGTTAACACTAACAACACAGTTTGAAATGTTTAAAATACATTTTAAAATAACAAAATAATTAAATGTTTAAATATATTTAAATGTGAAATTATAGATTTTAATATTTCCAATTTGTTTTTTTTAAATGAAAGATTCTAGACACTAAACACTGTCTAAATCTGTGCTGATCTGTGTTCAGTAAGTGCAGACCTGACAGCGCACAAGCTTTACATAGACATACTGTAGAGTTTCTTCATGTCTGTCTTTTTTGACTGACCCCCTTTGGGAGCTTTTCGCATTGAGTGACATAAATAATAATGAGGGCATCTAACTGATGCTAGTCTGCTGTAGACGGCACACTGAGACAACATTAGCTTATACTGAGTGCCCGCAATTCCCTTTAGCATATTCCTAGTTGCCAAAATATGGCAGAGATTAGCTGACAGTCCAGGATACGATCATGTGTCAGGAGAAATGTTGCCCAAAAAGCTTTCTGATCACTATAATCTGAAATCGAATCTAGCCTGATGCTATTTCTAGACATTAACCCACTGGCACTAAGCCAAATATACCTTTTCCTCAAATCCAATGGCTCAGTTTGGCTGATTTGGCTTATCTGAGGCTGCACAATAGCAGTGATAGAATCTCAGCATGACGTCTGAGATGTGCTAATGTTCCCCCCGGAGAAGAAAGAAATGAGATGAAATGATTAATATATCTACCCTGCCCCCATCTCACACTCATACTGATATAAAATCTCTGTACATCTACCCACACTGACCACCTGCTTCTGTGTAATTATGTGTTAGATGAAATATAGATGTAATATGTGTGTGCATGTGCTCTGTCACTATACGGTATGTGTATGTGTTTGGGAATAAAACACTCTCCTCTGTTGTTTTAGCACTGGTTGGAGTTCACCAAGTCAATTTCTAAGCAGATGAAATGTAAGTACCATCAGTCAGATCTTATTTATAGTGTGCTAGCTGCCATAATGGAGCAATTATGAACAACAGCACTGTGGTGACCGTAATGAAGCATGCTAATGTGATTCATGGGGACTATACATTTAGAAATGGTGCAGTCTCAAATAAGAGCTGTCATTTGATGAAGCAATGATGTTGTTCTGACATGCAGTGGGTCTAAATACCTTGTGTTAAACTTTTATACTAGCATCCAGACCAACATAACTTGTATAGTTATGATTATGGTTATAGTCTTTGGTATGAACAGGCCTTTGCTCATCACTCATTTTGTATGGTTCTGAACAAACTGCTGCAAAAACAACTTTCTTAAGGATTTTTGTTCCCATCCTTGAAGCAAGATACATCTACCTGAGAAGCAAAACTGCATAAGATAAGGTGTGTTTTCACATAATGTACAGAGAAATTAAAAAAGGAACAAAAAGTTACCGCTTTTAATTTGCTATTTAAAAGCAAACTAATGTCTTAGCGTTAGAAATAGACATGTTAAATTCAGCAGCAGTAGATTTTATTATTGTTTGACCTGCATAATTTGTACTTTGGGGGACGACAGAAACGGGTAAAAATGGTTCGAATTCCGTTTTAGTATTAATTCTGCAAAAATAAATTTTATTGTACTGTTGAAATTACTGTATACAAAATATCTTTACATTTTTTCTTATCCCACCTGCAGATTGTTTACTTATATTTTAGTTATGATTATGAACCTTTCAATATTGTGTTAATCTTTGTTTAGAATTAATGTAATTATAAACACATCAAAATATGTGTTAGATCTATGTTAACAAAATAAGAAAAATAAACTTAATTTGGGATATATTTTATGAAAAGCATATTTTATATTCATACATATTGCAAAAGTGTGATGCAATCTTGCTTCTCATGTAAACTTGTTTTTGAAGATGTTTTGATTGAGGCAGCACATTACAGAGGGTGTATATGTATTATATTAAGGCAGCAATTACTAAATCAGATTAAATATACTGATGGAGGCAGTGGTTCTCAACCATGTTAATTTTCTCCACACAGCACAACCTCCATTCACCATGTGTCTGCGGGTAAAGTTCTACCCACCGGATCCTGCTGCTCTAAAGGAGGAGATCACCAGGTAAGAGAATTCTGCTTTTTTAATTAAGCACCTTAGTCACATGATTAAATGCCACCTGATTACAGAGCTGGTTTAGTTTCCCGCATGTAAGGATTGGATTCCTTTAAGCGTAGGCCTAAAGCTCTGCTTTGATTAAGCATTACAAACCAAATGGCAACAGATGTTTGGCAGCACCAGAAAGCCATTCAACTTTTCTTTGTACTGACTTTAAAAACTTGTGTTTCTTTTATCCCAGTATGGCCATAAATTAACGTCACACTAATTACCAAAAATCCAAAAGTATTTTTCCATTGGCCCTTGCATTATTGTAGAAAATAAGCTCTGTGACTGTTAGATCTTTAAGTCTCTAAGCCAGAAATATTGTAATGTTTCAAGATTTTTACATTAAAAACATCATGATAGGCGCACTGTAGACTCGGAAGTAAACGGCCACTGCTGTGATTTGCTAGTAGTTGTGTGTGATGTGTATACACTGCTGTACTTTCAGTTAAAATGCCTAAAAGCTTGTACATATCAGTACAAATGATCTGTAATAAGAGACAAAGCTATAATGATCATATAATATAAACAGTTACTCACACTTGTTAGGTGCGTCAGTGCTGTGGGATCCAGCATCATCATTCAAAATGCAAAAAAAGAAAGCTTTTCTAACTTTCTTGTCTTCTTTTTTTAGCCAAAATATCTAAAAATTCTTAAAAAGGATAATTTTTACTTGTTTATTTTTAATTTGTATATGTTTTTTCTGAAAACAAGACAGTATCTTGAATAGATACTACAGTCGGACATCTAGAATAGCCTTGTCTAGAAAATCATCTAGAAATGTAAGAATTTCTAGAATTTTTGGCTGGAAACAACATAACAACATATATTTTCTGTTGGGATCGGAAGGGAGGAAGTGACTGAGAAACTAAATAGAAATGTTCAATAAATTTGAAATTATATTTGAATTTAAAAGGGTTAATTTCAATGAAAGGGGGAGGGGTTAGTCTTAGCCTCACACGACACACACACAAACGTTGGCTAAAAGTTTGCTGCATATGGCACACAAAAGTGAAAACACTCCAAGACTTTCAGATTGGTTTAATTAAACAGGATTTCTGGGAGACGTGTGCTTCGCATTCCGTCTGGAAATAAAGACTGAAACCATCATGCCAAACAAAATAAAACAAATCCTTTATGTTTACAACTGTGAAAACAAGCACTTATTGGGATCAACGGAACAAAAGTGTCTAAAATATAAATAGAATATTTTAAAGTACATGTTTTATACACCGGTCTGTTATTGTGGCGACATTTCGAACGAAACAAACTGTGATTGGTTGTTTGACATGTTGATCATATGCTACTGTACCATGTATTCCAGACCTTCACCCGTCAGTTTGAAAGTCACAAGACTTTTTTTGAGCAAAAATGTTTGGACTTTAATTATTTAATTTGCTTAAACAATGAATTAATTTTGTTTTATAAACATTAAACAGTTAATTTAGAGTAATTTTACATGGCTTTCTAAACATGCAGCTCTCTGTGTGAGACGTGAGTGTAACGGTGATACAGTTGATGTAGAAAATGCATTATTATGTGTTCTGTGGGAACGGCTTGGTTTCGGTCTTGCCGTAAGCAACAACATCTTCGCATTGATATTCTTTTTTTCCGCTATATTTTCTATGAACAGCATAGTATGCGCCATACAATGTGGGTTCAACTAAAAAGCATCAAAATGCATCAACATTTACATCGTCATCATATCTTGTGCATCACCGATGTGCCTGACACGCACCTAAAATTGGAATGCAGTTTTTTTGTATTCACATATGGATTTTAGTTTAAATTTGACGAATATAGCCCTAGAAGGCAATGCAATGCAAAGTTTTTCCATAAGTTGAACAACATCTTATTGTCTTTCTTGCGTAGACCTGTGTTTACTACTGATTTACATTACATGCACAAATGGGTGGGTGGAGCTAAACAGGCAGTGATGTAGAAGCAGGCGTTGATCATTGAATCGTTGAAAGCCGTGCTTATCCACACTACTACATCATTGAGTTGTACATTTCACAAGCTGTTGTTTTGGCAGATTGACTTCAATATAAGCTGTTTTTAAACTAACGAGAAAGCTTTGAGTACTGGATGTTTTTAAAGTAAAATAGTATTTTGAATGTCTCCGTTCATACAAGTGCCTATATGACTCTTATCTTGCCCTACTCTCAAGATTCAAAGCTGTTTCTCAGTCAGCTCTAAGGAAATATGTACGGTCAGTGACTTCTAACAGATCCCTCTGAATGATACATGATTAGCCTCTAGCAAGCAAAGTCTTGGCCAGCATCACAGTATCTCTCTCCACCTCTTTCATCCCCTCTCGATCAGTCTGCAATGAGGTCACCCAGAAATTCACACAGTTGACCTGAAATGAGATCTTATGATACTGTGCTTCTTATAACCTAATGAGGGGTCGCATTAATCACAGTGCGTGCATTTAAGTAGCAGATGTTAAATACTTTGACGTATGGGCACTTCGCGGTGAGTTCTGGTGTAGATTGATGTATGGAGTAGGGGGAGATGCTAGTGTTTACCGTACTGTGAAATGAAATGCTTGTGGGCAACGCAAAGTAATAACTCACATTGAAATGAGAGGAGAAGCTGGAAAGAGACGAGAAGCAAGAGGATGAACTTAGAGTTGAAGACAGGAAATTAGATGAGAGAGAGGCAGGTAGACAGAAGGAGCAGAAAGACTAATGAGGGATATGGCTGAGGAACAGAGGGATTATCTGAAAGAAAAATACATTATTTGGAGTGAATGGATAATTAGCATAGTCCCTGTAAGAGAAAGACATGTATCCACCGCAAGCAAGTGTGTCGCAGCTGTTGGGATAAGTGAGAGAAAAAAGTGCTTCTGTCTCTCTGTGCTTTCTTCTCCCACTCAAAATTCCACAGTAAATCTACGCTGAGTTCGTCCGTGTTTGGAAATTCTCAGGTCTTAAAACGAGATTATTGCTCAACACCATGCACAAATTTGTGATTAGCTTAATTTCCACGGCAAACAATTCACTCAACATGCTCAATCTGCCCCATAGCAAAGCCGCAAATGCTCCGTTGCTTCTTTAACATCACGATGCTTTGCAAGTTGCTATATCTAAATGATGTCAGATGAAATGCTAATGAAATCTTTCCACATACAGGATAAAATTTCATGTTAAACATATTTTGTTAAATGTCATCTTTAGAGTTCTTAGTAATTCGTAACGTAAATAATTTGTATGGTTTTCAACAGATTAAACTGTCTGAAATTCTGTTATTCAACTTTTTGAAGCTTTTATTTAAATCTTTAGTTTACTGTAAATCTTTTTTTTTTTTGGTAAAATTACAAATTTCATTAATATGACAAACCAGACAATTCATAATTTCTTTTAATTAATTTTATTCCAAAATAAAAGTTTTATTTACATAATATGCGTGTATGTTTATTATGTATATATAAATACACACACATAAACAGTATATAATATTTCCATGTATATGTTTATATTAATGCAACTGAAAGTATAGATAGATATTTTAAATGCATAAACACAAAATATTTTTCACATGCATGTGTGTGTATTTACATACTGTATACATAATAAATGTACACAGTACACATATTGTATAAATAAAAACTTTTTTGTGGATGCGATTAAATGTTTGACAACACTATTTTTAATAGACACTTTTTATGTAATGCACTGATATTTAATATATTTTTTTAACGGTTTACCCTTTTCTTTACATTTTAAACGTACAGGTATAAAAACGACACATCTCCCTGTAATGAAACGATGTATTATTATTACGTTCATGTTAGTAATATGCATCCAGTTTCTGTTGAATTATTGGAAAATACATTTCATATTCCACAGAGCAAAAACAAGCATCTCAGCCCAATACTTAGCCATTTAGCTCTTCCTATATTTGGCCTGTCCTTCTCCAGAACCAAATGACACTGACACGTAGAGTGTGTTTCCATAAATGGAAGGTTACTGATAAAGAAGGAAGCCGATATGTAGGCCAGAAATTGACTGGTGGCTACAGAAAATGCCATTTAGCTGCTGTCACCTAGAGAGAATTCAGGGAACATAATTGCATTTTTAGCTCCTATGGCCTCTTAAGTGAAAAGCTATTAGCTCTAGCTGGGCTGGCCTACTTTGAGAAGTTAAAGACAAGCATGTCGCTCTTTACTCATGGGACATCTGTTGCACAGAAGGTGAGAAGAGCCAAGTACCAGATTGGGACTGGATTGATTTATGAATAGAAAATGTGACACTGCTGCATGAGGAAGCACTTGTCTTTATTTAACAATGCTAAAAAAGGGTTTCCATCACATAAAGCATAAAGTTTGTAAATATGATTCGAATTTTCTTTCTGCATTCTATTAAAATGAGCTCTGTTTTGTTGAGAGAATTGAATCCACATACATTTTTTTTATCCTACTGTGAGATTTCACATTTGTGTCTGTCATTATCAGCCATCATTACAGACAAATAGCTTAACATTTAACATTTTATTTACATAGTCCAAGAAAAATGTGAAGGATAAAGGAATACGTGAGGTGTTTTCTCACTCTGTGCCCTGGTTGCAGGTATCTCGTCTTCCTCCAGATCAAAAGAGATCTGTACCACGGTCGTCTCCTCTGCAAAACATCTGATGCTGCCATGTTGGCAGCTTACATCTTACAAGGTAACATAGAATGCACTGTGACCCTAGAATATCTAATATAAAACCTGCATCAGATGTTTGGGATCAGTAACATTTCTGATGAACAAAAAAAA
>JAUYWG010000055.1:9605585-9655659 GCA_034779775.1 Enteromius afrohamiltoni
AGTTGTGTGTAATGAATCTAAAATATATGAAAGTCTAATGTTTATCAGTACATTACAGAAAATAATGAACTTCATCATAATATGTAAATCTTTTTTAAAAGGACCTGTATGTACTAGCTTTAGAAAGCAACCTTTTTAGCGTGTCAGTGATATGGCAAAATCTGACTTATAATTAGTGCTGTCAAACGATTAAAGGGCGAGTTCACCCCAAAATGAAAATTCTTTTGTTCATTTCTCACCCTCAAGTCGTTCCAAACCCGTAAGACTTTCGCTCATCTTCAGAACACAAATTAAGATATTTGTGATGAAATTGGAGCCATTCATCCCTCCATAGACAGCAACACAACTCAAATGATCCCAGATCAGATTTATTATTAATGATATGAATGTAAATATAAACATGTAAACATTTTCAAGATGCATACTGCATGTGTGTGCTTTTATATATATGTGTGTGTATATAATAAATATACACAGAACACATAATATGCAAACAAACACTATTAGTTTAAATGTGATTAATCACGATTAATCATTTGACAGCACTACTTAACATAAAAAGTACATTTTATTAGATTATAATGTGATATAATGTTGTTTAGGAAACTCTTGGAGGGTAATGCATTGATTGACAGTGTTGGTGTTTGGTCTGAGATTTGCTACTGCCAATACATCTACAATATGCTGTTTTGAGCGTGTAAGAAATACGATTTGTCTCCAAGCTGATTATTTATTTTCAGTAAGCCTATTGAATTGGTCCAGTGTGTTTTACTTGTAATACGTAAGTACATTAATTACCAACTACTTTGGTTATTTTTACTCAAATAAAATTTAAAAGGACAATGCATACTTCTACCAGAGTTTTATTTTTAGGGGCCCTGTACTTGTACGCCAAATACAGATATATTTGATAACAGCAATGTCGTATTTGTGCTTAAAAGAGAAATTATTTGTTATTGAAACTGTGTAGTTTTGAAATACTGAGTTATGCTAGCCTTCTAGTTTAATAAAAAAAGTGTTTTTTGTGCATGTCTAGAGCTTAATCATTGCTCTCTGTCTCTTTTCAGGCTGGAGAAGTCGAGCCAGGTTCGTACGGTGTCCAGCAGTAACCTGTTCTTCAAGGGGAGTCGTTTCCGCTACAGGTAAGTGTGGACAGACAGACAGACACAGTACGGGTCACTGCCGGCAGACCGCCACAGCCTCAGGGGTCCCTGCTCCAAAAACAGCCTGCTGTCCTTGTCACGGTCACATAGAGGTGACTGATTTGGAGCCAATGCACCACAACCTGCTGCGGATGAAGCTGTTCATACAGGCCACCTTTTAGGCGCAGACGTTTACTTAATAACTGCAATTGTAACAGATGAATGGAGCCATCGGGGCAATTAAACAAACAGCACGATCAATTATTATAGTGGGCTCTCAGGCTCAAACACCTCATTAGGAAATTGATAACAGTTATTTTCTCACTACTATATAAGGAGACAGGCAGGGTTTTAAGGCATTAAAGGACTCCACTGAGGGTTTTTGTTTAAAGTAGTTCAGTCACAGCCTGAGAGACAGAGATTGAGTTAAGAGAGGGGACTCAATAAGGTTAATCTAATTCCTGAGCTTCATGGACTCTAGTAGCAGCGGTCACCATTCCTCACAGGGATCACAATTCCCACCAAAATGCCAGCGGTTTGACAACGTGGCTGGAAAGTGTAGCTTTTTTTTTTTCATTTTGGTTGGTTTTGAAAGATGAAGCTGGTCAAAACAGCCGCAACCAGGCATATATAAAGAAGTCAGTGTGTGTATATATATATATATATATACAGATAGAGAGAGAGAGAGAGAAATATAATTTAGTTTTTGGTTACACTAAATACAAGGAGAATTTTAGATATTTTTAGACCTGATATGTTATAATGTAATATAAGGAGAATTTTAGATATTTGTTTTAGATATATTTCTAATAGAATAGAATATATTTCAGTTTTTGATTAGAGTATGAAGGCAACCAGAATTCTAGATATTTAAATATTTCAGATATAATTTACTGTAATATAATATAGTATGATGTAATATAATATAATAATAGATATGTCTGATATAACATAATATATATATATATATAATATCATCTGAAATATAATTTTAGATATTTCTGATATAATTCAATATAATATAAAATTTTAGTTTTTGGTTACAAGTAATAAACAAGGTTTGCTTTGGTACACTTAAAGAGGTCTTTGTGTATCTTTTTAGTTACATATTTATGTGTATTTAATTTGATAAGGGAAATAATGGCAAAATATTTCACTCTAGCAGGGGGAACTGGACACGTCAGTTGTTGGTTTTTTTGTTTAATTTCAGTGGAAGAGTAGCCAAAGAGGTAATGGAGCAGAGTGCAAAAATTAAACGGGAACCTCCAGAAATACACAGGTATGCATGAGAGTGGATCTGTTCTCTTTCTAGTTGTTTACACTGGGTCATGTTCTTTTGGTTTTGTTTTGTATGCATGCATGTCTAGTAAGACTGATGTCTGTAGTCATAGGACGTACTGTAGTATGATAAATGGGTGTGTTGATACAGTACTGCGTCTGTATGTGGTCACAGGGCTGGCCTGGTGCCCAGCAGAAGCTGTCCATCCATCACACACGGACCACGGCTGAGCAGTGTTCCACGGACCCGCCGGAGAGCCGTACACATATCCATCATGGAAGGTGAGAGTCAAGTTCAACCCATTAACAGTTCAGCTCTATGCTGAAACCCTGAAACCCCAGGCAGAGCACTAAATGTCAAAGCACTGAATGGTTTGTAATATCATCAAAATGCTGTAGAAAATGGCTAACTTATCATTCAGCAACATATAATTTATAAAAAGAGGTCTATTTATGCCAAGACGACAATATAATATAAAGAAACTCAAGAAGTCAAGAAAACTAAAACATTTCCAATCAAAGTTATTGTAGGCAATATTTTAGCATGTGTTTGTAACTGTTGTTAGATATATTTGGTTGCAACCAGCATGTTTAGGGTTTTTTTACTATGCATATGTGTCTGTGTGAGTGTATTGCATAATAAATCATATTTTTTTTCCTTTTTAAAAAAAATGTTTCTTTTGTGTTATTTTTATACCGTGCGTGCATAATTATTATTAATGTGATATTCCGATCATGTTTTTTTCCCAAGATCATTTTAACAATTCCAAACCATATCAATCTAACAGCTAATAATTTTGTATTTTATCATT
Organism: Enteromius afrohamiltoni; assembly: GCA_034779775.1. Classification (NCBI taxonomy): domain Eukaryota; kingdom Metazoa; phylum Chordata; class Actinopteri; order Cypriniformes; family Cyprinidae; genus Enteromius; species Enteromius afrohamiltoni. Next base: position 9,608,818 of record JAUYWG010000055.1, read on the forward strand.
TATAAGTGATATATAATTGTCCATGAAAGCCGGAAGTAATGAAACACCTTATATTCAGGTGTGCGTAATTATTAAGCTAATTTTCTTTCTAGGTAAAATAAGCCAAAAAGAGAATAACCTCAGACTGAAAACTAAAAATTATTAAATGACCTTGAGGAATTGGTAAATTATGCTTGTAAAAACATATGATCAGCTTGCATAGTAACTATACACAGACTCTATATTGTGTGTTAAATGTATAAAATATTATTTAAAATATGATCAGAACTTGTATAATAATTGTACACACTGGACAATTTATGTGAAATTTGTAATATATTAATGAAAACAGTATTTATCATTAGTTTTTAATTTTTTTATAAATTAATATTATTTCAGAGAAAAAAAAAACATTTTATTTATGCATTTTTATTATTAAAATAGTATTTATCTTTGTCTTTAATAGATAAAAAAATCCTAAAAATATTTTGCTTATATATTTATTTAATATATAGAGTCAGCGAAATTGATTCCTGATTTATTTATTTATACACACACACACACACACAAACACACGCCCTCATCCAAGTTCACAAGTTGACCGCATGCAGTAATATGAAGCTGAACCGGCCGTCACTTAGAGGTGTGGAGCTGCAGGTGCTCCTGTCAGTCACAAAACTCTATTTCTGTGCCAGCTGTGTACAGTTAGTACTAACACTTCCCTGTTGCACCAGCTGTGCTATCTTGTCCCACCCATCTGAAGCTTACCGGTGTCCTTTACCCACCCCTTCATTCTGGGTCACATCTAGTAAGCCTGACTGTTAGACCAGCATCCCAACACAGCACTGCCCTCTCTCAGCACGAATCTCTGCTCACCGTATCCTTTCTGTGATTCAACACAGAAAAGACCATCTTAAGATGTTGTGAAGAGCTCTTGTCTGTAGAGCGATCGGCTCAGAGAGCTGGGGACGATAAAGTCAACTATCCTGCATGTGCTGACTGGGAGTCTTCAAGGAGTATTAATACCCTCCTCTGAAAATAGACAGGACCTTTCTCGCCATTTAAGTCACTGGCTGTAGAAGGGAGGAGGAGGTGAGAGGCCTGGGCGGGATAGGATTGGCCACCGCCGTCTTGGGTCCCTACTCTGCCGTTTAGCAGCACAGCCAAGCCTTTACGGTGGAAACAGGGCACCGGTGACTGCTAAAGAAGTCCGGCAGCTGCAGACGTTCGCTTTTCGGAGATAAACATGGTGAAGTGCCTAATTCGCATCACCACCCGGGTGAACGTCCACCTGCGCATGATCAACCACTGCTATCGGGATGTAAAGGTTCGGGTGCTGAGTTTGGGGCCTCGTATGCTGGGAAAGGCCCTGGGCGTCCTGCCTCTTTACCCAGCCCTCACGGGGCAGCAGGACCAGCTGCGGGCATCACCTATGCCCATGACTTCACCATATTATGCAGTGCCCACCACAGCATTAGGTAAAGTCTAATGTGTGTTTGTTTCTGCACCAGATTGATTTTTAATTTATTAGGGTTTACTGAAGGTCTTTTTCAGTGAGATTTTATTTCTGCTTTGGTTTGATGAAATCGGATTAGGTGGGTTAGATTAGAAAGAGGCAGGTAATGGAATTTCTATTAGTGTCGCTGCGGTGGTGTCTGTTTAGCATTTTTGAGGTGTGAAGTGCTTTAATAAAAAAAAAAAACATGTATTGCCACGTTTTGGGGTCAGTAAGAAATGGAAGCTTTTATTGAGCAAGGATGCACTAAACTAAACAAAAGTGACAGCGGAGACATTTGAGTTTTCTGTAAATAAAAGAAAATGATTAAAACTATTAAGTAGCAAAAGTGTTTTCAACCGTGATAATAAGAAATCAGCATATAAAAATTATTTTTTTAAAGAATCATCTAACACCAAAGACAGATTAGCCATCGTAAGATTTAATTAACATTTAGAAATTTTAGAAAAGTTATTGTAAAATTTAAGTATTTTACAATATTACCGTTTACTGTATTTTTATTAAATACATGCAGCATTGTTGAGTGTATTTTCATTCAAAAACATTTAGATCTTACCACCCCCCCTCCCAAACTTTTAAACAATACATTTCATTTTAAAGTGGCCCTATTGTGGATTTTTGAAAATTACCTTTCATGCCGCAAATAAAACAGTTCTAAGTGAATGAAAACATCTTGCAAAGTGCACCTTGTGTAAAGTTTTTTTCTCTCAAAGAGTTGATACTTGAATCATTTTAATTATTCTTTTCAAAAAACGAGTCCCAAGCCATTCCATGTTGACGTCAAAATGAAACGTTGGCATATATTTGCTACATATGCAGACCTGGGAAAATTCATTTTCGCAGTGGTCTGAATGGAAATGTAAATTCATTTATTCTTTGCCAGGTGCTGCTTTTTACAAACACTGCTTTAAAACATTTCATAACCCATAATAAGGGCACTTTAAGTATTTTGGTAACTTTTATATAATACTGCAGTTGCAAAGAGAAGTTGGACTTATAATTAAAATGATATGCATAATCTATCCATTAATAAAGCAGACAAACACAATCATAGTCTAGTCTGAAATGTGAACCTACAGGCTAATGTTTTCTTTAAAGAGCAATTAGTCGATCAATGAGATGTGTGAATAGAAGATACTCTACCTCACTAAGAAACTTTAGTTTATTGACACAATCAATAAAATATGTTCTGGTCATAATTAATAGTACATGTTAGAAGCTTGAAAGCTGTAAAACCATTTTTGTCGGGGGCAATTCCCCATTTTTATCGTTTTCCTCAAAAAACAAACAAAAAAATTGTGGTACAAAATAATACAACTCCAACATCGATACCAGCAGGTAAAGTTACAAAAGTAGTCTGTGTCTCTTTCGCTTCCCTGAGCCCATTGAGTTTAATAGTTTTTTGGTAGAGCATAATTGAGAATGAATGGCAGAAAGTCATGTACAGTAAGTGGAGGTAATGTCTCCATTGCAATATGATATGGATATGTATTTATGAACAGCTGTGATTGGTTGCAAAAAATGCAAGTACTAGTACAGCTATAATCATTTTGTAACATCCAAATAAGACTTGAAGTGGCATGAAAACATTATCTGTAGTAGTTTGTAGTGCATGATCTTATTAAATTTAAAGTAAATCTCAGTGATTGTGACCAGTATTAACCAAGTTTGATGACTGACTGATAAAAAAGTTAACTATTAAAAAGGTTACATTTAGAGATTAATACTTGGTTTAAAAAAATAGTATAGTATGTTTGTTTGGCTAAAAAAAATGTGATTGGGACATTAATTTACATTTGATTAAAAAAAACACTGACTTCATGTTGACTTGATCTACATTCTGCAAGTTTAACACAAACAGTGCTGTTGCTAATCTTTCAAAGAGTTGCCATCCTGCAAACATCACAACAAGTCAGTATGAAATGCAGCCTGAAAAAAGAACTGCAAGAGTTGCAGAAATGCGCAGGGTAATGTTTGAAGGACTGCAGCCTGAAACTAAAACCTGATTCCAGCTGTGAAGCATGGTGAGAGAAGGATGATAAAATCAGGGTAGCCATTCATCACATGAAGCTCAGTGATACAAGAAGTAATTCACCACTGGAACTGCTTTGACAAGATATTGAGGCCAGAAGAGCTGAAGAGAGCGTTTAACACAAAGAACACCAGATAAATGTATTAAAGAATCAGTTCAAATAGTTGAACAATTTTAAAGGGATTTCCATACTACAGTACTAATAGATGGAAGCTATTACCGCTAAAGAAGATTTAACGGTCAATGTTTAAGGTTCACATTATACCGTCTGGTCTGAAAATGTTTAAAAAGCATTTTAAGTACTGGCAAATAAAGTGGATTACTTTGTTATTTTAACTAGAGCAGTGCACATTTTTTTTTATTAATTATTAATGCAGAAGCACGGGTAAATACAAAGTAAGTCTTCGCCAGCTTTTTCTTACAACTGTGTAACCTGCATATTTCAAGTAAAACCTGAGCTGTTAAATTCCAGGGTTCTTTAAATTGAGATAAATGAGAGCCGAGTTCAGCTTTATGCACTAAAGCAGATGTGCTTTCATGGGTGACCATTTTTTCTCTTTGGCAGGATGTTTAATATTGTAAATGAGAGGCCTTTGGTTGAACGGTAAAATGTCACATCATCAAAAGATGAAATCCTAATCCCTTCACATCAGAATAGAGATGTAACATATCTGCAGTGACACGCTCAAGAATCTAACGCTCAGCAAACCCGTTTGCTTCGGGTATGCGAGAACTGAAGCGCGGGGATTTATGGGAGATTTGCAGCCTCCTCACTTTGTGGTCTACGTGGTCACTTGCTGTGACGAATCCGCTTAACATCATGGTGTTAAAGTTATGATGTTTAGGAACAGAAATATACATCCCCTCTCAGATGGATTTTATGTATCATGTAACTTCTGTACTGAATTATAATAGACCGGTATCGCAAAACCTATTTAAAGCCTAAGTTAGTAGCTATTTGAGATTAGGTGCTATATATACACATGTGCACGTTGTATAGTGAGGTCTAGTCCTTTTGATTGACCATGTGCTGCTAATTGTTACAGCACCTTAGCAACTTGGCTGTTTGCCTGTCGATACATGTGATTCCCAGGCCTGTGGGGGCTTGAAGTACAGTGTCTATTGGAGCAAAGCTGGGAAATGTCTTTTCACATTAGCGCTCTGGTCTGCTTTGCTCCGAGCGCGTTACTGAACTCCAGGCGTAATTTAGTATTTGGGTCTGTCACCTTCATGAGACCCTTCTAATATTCTCCCTCGAGCACACTGCACACCTTGTTTTTTCTGTCTTTTGCGATTGCTACTTGTCAGATTGTATGAAATGATCCCTTTGAGCAGCCTTTGAGGCTGGAATAAGACGCAGAGACTGGACATGATTTATTGGATGATCCCAGCTGCTCGAGCGCAGTGAAAATGGTGGACGGCTTACAGCTGACTGAGGGCAGAAATATGCTAATACAAGACAAACCATCAGTGGCTGTGGGCTTAAACAGTATAATGTCAAACCGTTCAGAAAATCAAAACTAGTTAAAATAAGGAAGCTATTCAAGTTTTAAAGACAAACTCATGCCGAATTCACACAGCACAATTTTTAAAATCATCAGATCACCATTATTTCCACACTGCACGACTCATGCAACACTGGAAATGTTCTAACAGCAGGACTTTTGAATGTGAATGATCAAAGACATGATTCGTGAGCACTGCATGATTGTCACTGCGATGCATAAGCGCAGATTTGTTTTTGGCAATTTCGCAAAACCTGTTGGCGAGTGAAAATCAGGTTTAAAATGATGAAGTGGGAACTCGGCCTTAGACACAATGCTAACCTAGAAAAGCACTGAATGTTTAAAACAGCCTTGATTAAACTTGAACCAAATCACTGTAAGCAATCAACGCAACTCTCTTATCCTCCCCCCTGCATCCATTCAGGTCTGGAATCTTTGCGGGACAGCGCCCACTCCACCCCTGTGCGCTCCGTGTCCCACAGCGACTCCTTCATCCCACGTTCACGGAGCCAGGTGACGGACTCCGGCGACGGGACGGCGGTCATCTCCGATGAGACCTACAGTCCCTCCGACAGCGTTCTGCCCACACCGGTGGCCGAGCACAGTCTGGAGCTGGCGGTCTCGCGCCAGATCAATGGCGCCCCCTGCAGCATCGAGGAGGAGAAAGAGTCGGAGGCGGGCACGCCCACCGTGGGTGACTTGGCCGAGTTAGGAGCGGACAGTAGGGCGGCAGGCCCCTTGCAGAGCGCAGGCAGAGAGGTTGCGCTCAGCGAGACGGAACAGGTGAATAAGTTTGTTTTAAGTGTACTCCGTCTGCTCCTTGTGACCATTGGACTCCTCTTTGTCTTGCTCCTCCTCCTCATCATCCTCACTGAGTCCGACCTTGACATTGCATTTTTACGTGATATCCGACAGACCCCCGAGTTTGAGCAGTTCCATTACGAATACTTTTGTCCCCTCAGACGGTGGTTTGCCTGCAAGCTCCGCTGGGTGGGCGGGTTGCTCATTAACAAGTGAAAATGAGGCACTAAAGCTCGTAAAGCCTCCCTTGTTGGGGTCGAGAAGACGCTAAACACGTGGAGAGAGAGAGAGAGACACGGAGGGCATCGACCTGTCCCATGAACCCAGCTTCTTTCATGACACTCCTGCTGACACACGGTGGACCACCAGGCCCACAGCTCCTCTTCTCTTCCACTTTTAGTTCTTTCTCCCCCGTCCATTTTTACACTTTTATTTTTGTCGTCTTTTTTTTTTTACAAAGACAATTTTTTTCTTTTTGGTTTCCTTGTTTTGGATTTCAGGTCATTTCAGGTATTTTATTTTTACAAAAAAAAAAGAGAAAAAAACCCATAAAACTTAATTCAAAGACTTGAGAAGAATATATTGTTCCTTAAAAAGGGAATATGAAATATTTTGTTGCAACAAGAATGTTGCCTTCATTTATATTTATTTTAAAATAATATTAAGAGTCTTATTAAAGAATGTGGTGCATTAAGTCAAGTTGGTACGGTATAGTAGGTTTGGAAAGCAGGAGAAAGTTTGGAAAACCAATGCTTTTCTGAGTTTATGCATAATTCATATCCATCCGTCATGTAGCTCTTAGTAAATTCTGAAGGCTGCTATAATTTACCACATCAACGATCAGATCAGAAGAGGGTTGTATGTAAGGTAAGAATGTGCAAGTTATTTTGGAAGCGAGAGCTGAGGAAAGACTGGAAATAATGTTATTTGAATAAAATTGATGGGTACATTTGAGTTCTGTATTTGGTGGCTTGAGTTTTAGGGTGTCAAATACATTTTAGGAATATAATTGTGTTTAGGAGGTAGCAAGCTGTGAAGTAGAATTCTTTTTAAAAAGGTTCTTTCTAATGGATACAGAAAAATTAATTGGTATAAGTTGTGTTCTGTCATGTGACCCAATAGTGTCAGTATCTGTTAAAGTTAACATGATTTATTTCAAATCAACTAGTACCCATAGATCCAATCTAGCCACAGTAGGTGTGCAATACTGTAAGGGTTTGGTTTTTAAGAAATAAGTACATCAACTTTTTCATCGGTATGTGTATTTGCTTTGTTGTTATAACTTTTTTTTTTTATTTTCCATTTTGAGTCTCAATAGAAAGAAATCCCATTGTATAAAGTAATAATTTTTTATTCCATATCGACCTTGGTTTTAAGTTTGTATTCTGTGGATATCATGCTATGATTATTCTTAATTACAATAACAATGCTGTACTTTTTGTACAAAAAGTAGTTAGTTTCCTAATATATCGACAAGTTTTTCCATGTATATTTTAACAGAAACTGAAATGTTATTTTGTTATTGAAAATTAAATTATACCTTTTTTAGCTCTGTGTTCCAGATGAGGTCTAGAATCTATGGCGTTTATGTCAAGGGAGACATGGGAAAGATTTTAATCCAGATCTACAATCCATGTCCAATTCACTCACTTATCCAGTAATGAGAAAACGGTCCCTGTGTATATTGGCCCTGCATTTGAACAATACTGATGAATTTATACACAGTTTAGGCAAAATAATACTGTGTTTGTGTGTGTATGCTCATATTTTAATGAATGTTTTTGGCAATATGTACTAGAAGGCCAGGTTTAGTCTTTAGTACACTAATTCCTGATTAGTCTATTTTATTTATATGAAGAGAGAAGGATTCTTCCAGTGGCGTGCAAGTTGGACATGGGTTTTATTTTACCATACATGATCTATTTTATGCCTTCCCCTTTGAAACTGCTATTGATGTAATTGTTTTTGTATTTAAGAAAAGTGAAAAATAGAGGAAGTGAATGCAAAATGGAGAAGGAGCGGACATTTTTGTGTATAGTGAAAAATAGGTTGAGAGGGACAGTAACAGCTAGTGGTAATTAGGGGTTGTTTTAGATCTTACACTGGTACTCACAATAATTGCAGCGTTTAGCATTAGTTTGTGACAGCTCACAAGCTTGGCTTTACTAGTACAGTTATTTTCAATGAACATGCTTCAATCCACCAAAATCTGCTGTTGTGTTTGAGGCCAGAATCGCTATGGTGCTAGTAAATAAATGACGGCCGAGATGCGTTTTAGAAAGCAGTAATGGGTTTACTAGCTGAATTGTGCAGTCCTTTCACATGCCTTTATAACCACTTGGTAGAACCGCTGTCTTCCACCAACCACTGCTTTTGCTATGATGGACAAATATGAGGCACATGGAAAACCGTAGCAGAAACTGATGAGACACATGGAAAAGAGAGCGAGCCATTGGAGTTATGCATGTCTCTTACCTTAAGTATCCATGCATGCACTTATAACATCTCTGATGTGCCAAATTATAACAGCGTTGTGGTGGCATAAGCACCTTTATATTTTTTTTGAATCTGATTAAACAGTTGTTTCCGAAGTACAATACGGTGTTGCTCTGATGAGTACTTGCATGCCATTGATGATGGGGTGTGATTCAGAATATCAATAAATGGATTTTGAGCTTAGGAAGAAAAAAAAAAAAAAAAAAAAAAAAGGCTTGTAAGGTCAGTTAAGTTGAAAAATAATAGAATTGAAGTGGATTTTACTCATTGACAGCATTATGTAGCCTCAGTGGTCAGTCCTGCATGGCAGCGCCATTCAATAAGCAATAACCTGAATTATAGAATCATACAGAATAATCATTTTGATGGTTTTTGTGCTGTTGTGTAGCAAGTCAGACTATCTGATATTTTCTAAGGAGTTTGGAATGAATCCATTTCCTTTTAAGTTAAACGCAAAATTGCATTTTAACTAAAAGGCTCATTTTATATGACGATTATTGCCAAAATTTGCTACATTTTATACTCATTGTGAGCACTTGTCATCTTGTTTGGATCCTGAGCTGTCAGCATCCTGCTGTTCTGAAGTTTTTCGCTTCTCTTCATCCTTAAAAATCCTATTGCACAAGTTTCAACTGGTGCGCTGCTTCCTAGTAGTTGAAGGGTATTTGCTACTGTCCCTGTGTGCTTCTACTTCATACTTTTGTCTCTAGACAGTTTCTTGTACTGTACGGAATGGCCAGGTTTGACTGTGATGAATGTAAGGGTCCAGTAAAGGACAGTTGTTAGCTAAATTGGATCATTTCTGTAATTATCTAACTGGGTTATTTCACAAGGTCCCTCTGTGATCTTTGTACAGAAGTATTTTTATGCTTCTTTTAGTATGCAAGTGTCAGTATAACAAAGTTAAACACTTGCCATGACACTGTCAGGAGTATAACTACACTGCAGATAAAGCACTTCACTGGCTTCAAATATAACTTGACGGCATGAAAATGTTACAGCTTCAAGCAAGCCTATTAAAGGTGTTTTTAATGTTCAGGATCTGGTACTGGTGGCTACAGCTGTTAGATTCCATTGTGAAATCGTATTGAGTGACAGCTGACCTTCAAAGATTTGGACCGCATTCCAAGTAAGGTCAGGATATCCAGATGTTTATAAAAGAGATGCCTAGAAGCAATTCAATGAACTAGTGATGTCTCAGATCGACTGGGTAAGCTTCTGATGAATATTCTACCAGGGACTTTAAATTTCATCATCATTAGAATGAACTGCTCCTTACATGCCTGCATACAAATTCCCAAATTATTTGGTAAAATCTGACTTCACCTGAACCGTAGCTTTAAGATTCACTATGACGCTGAGATCCTGTAAAGTGGTGGCAACACGTTTCATTTACTGTACTGTGCTTTTGTCACTTTGCCAGCCCCCACAGTCCCCTCAACAGAAATGCATAGAGGTCTGTCTGTGGGTGTGTTTTTCTGTAATCTGCATCTTTTCTATTTGGGACTGAAGGTTGCTGTTTAGTTCCTTAATATACGAATATCGAACTATATACAAAATTTGTGCCAAACGCAGTTCCTGTTAAGTCAGATTCATTCCAAAATCATCTTTGTACTGTAGGAAACCTTCCATGAAAATGGTCTAAAGAAAATGTTTCACTGATAGTCCCTTGTAACTGGTGCCATGGAAATATTCAAACTTGAAATAAACATTCAAAAGAGTTTGAGATATCTTGTGGTTTATAGTTCACAGTGCAAAAATGCTGCAAGTAGGAATTAATCAGATGGTTCTCTAATTTAGCTATATAATAATAAATGCTTCACTGTGTCATTTCCCCCAAAATATTTGTAAAACTTACTGCAAGCTATACTGACCTATTAAAGATGATACAGCAACCTGTAACAAATGGGGTGATGGCACAATTTTTGTTAATTTTCTTTTCTTTTAGGGAAAAATAAATAAAATAAATTGTAATATAAAACCTTGCGATTCAATGTAATATAAATCAAAAGTTTAAATATACACCACAAAATTATATTTATTAAAAATCGGTGTTTAAAATTTCTTTACAAATATTCACAGTCACATTTATTGACATTACCAGTAGAAGTATTCTGATTCTAGATGTGAGAGAATGTTGGTTTGAGGAATGGACGAGCAGCACTCTGTGGGGTGGGCAAAGCCATGAAGCCGGGCCTCTTCACTGCTGGGACTGATGGAGCCGGCCTGGAACCTCTGCCTGCGCTTCGATTACCACCCCTGTATCCTCCTCTTCCTCTTGACGAAGACCAGTTATTGCTGTATCCACTTACAGTAAGGGTGAAGAGGGAGAGTTAATTAGGTTTCAAATAGCCAATATGTCTGCACAATCCAACAATGCTTCTGCTGTAACATACTGACCCTTTAGAGGAAGAGTTTTGGCTGCTGGCACCTTTTCTTCTTTTGGGTTTCCTGGAGTAAGACCCTTGCTTTCTCTTTGCTCCTCGTCCAGAGGTGCTTCTGAAATAGGCTGATGTGGTATCCCCTTCATCATCATCCTCCTCCTCGTTTTGATGGCCTCTTGTTGTGTCAATCCATCCTGAACTCTCGGCCTGTGCCTCAGCTGCAGAGGAAGTGTGAGGACATTAGATCTCTTAAGCTACGTCATTTAAAGATCTTTATATGTTGCTGTTTTGAGCAAGCTGAAATATGATCTGGTTTAAAGTTTATTGGTAGAGCTAGCCAAATCACAAATGTAGTACACAACTGTTGGTTTCTTAAGTGTTTAGAACTTGTCTTGGACTAAGGGAACTTACATTGACTAATTATGTACGAGGCATCTTTAAAATAAATATCAACTAGAAAAATCGGAAGATTTTAGATAACCATTAGTAATATTTCATGGGCAACAAAAGAAACAAAGCACTGCTCACAAAGTCATCACTTTCGAACCAAGCAGCTTTCCGTTGATCAAAGTGCTGAGTTAATTCTGTCTGCGGTAAATGTGACCACATCTTATAGATGTGCATTTGCGTTTCTAGACTTGGGGGTTGCCTCAATTTCGATTGCTCGTCTCAAAAACAAGGGTGAAGCTAGAGAGGATTACTATAATACGAGATCATTTATTGTGTCATGGAAAGCGTTTATCTTCAGAAAATAATCTAAATGGTGTGCTGTCAGACCCTCACCAGGCACCTGCCACTCTGAGTACTTCTGCAGCAGTTCAATAACCTCAGCTCCATACTTCTCCAGCTTGTCTTCGGTCACACCGTCAATCTGCAGCAGAACCTCCGGATCAGACGATAGAGTTTCTGCACACAAATGCATGTGAAAAAGAAAGGGAATTAATTGCTTTAACTTAATGAGGTGTTTCATCCTCGTAACACATTATGTAAAACTGCTTTTGTTATATCAGCACATTTCAGATACTAAATGACAGCATATTAAACTAGCCTTAATTGAATGATTCATTTACCTTCCCATGTTTTTTTTTTTTTTAAATATAAGTACATAAGCTTTCAAAAACATTTACAATGGATATAATATATAAACATACATGTGCGTATTGTATACAAATACACACACACACCTATACATACATACATATATTTATGTGTGTGTGTGTGTGGGGATGTGTGTGCTTGCATTATATGTAATGTGTATATGTAAAATTTGCAAACCAGCAATCTTTTTAAGCGTGGCTGTGGAGAAAATGTTGTAGTAATGAATGCCGAAGACTTTGCCCAACTTCTTGCACAGATCATTGAGTTCCTGTAAACATTTTTTAACCATCTCCTCTCTTTTAGAAACGTTCTCAATCACAGAGGCTTTGTGCTTTCTGATGCTGGACGCACTCTCCGTCTCAACAAACTCAACCTGCAATGGGGTATAGTAGTTAATACAGCATACAACATCGATATTGACCATACAGACCAGTCACAGGAGAGAAAAACATATTAAGAGTTTCACCTGCATGCAGCCACTAAGAACACTCATGGCTTTAGGCCCAGCAGAGATATAGGCCACTGCCTGCCCATTATTAGTAATGTAGAGGTCCTCCATCAGAACACTATCCAGCACCAGTTTCTTAAAAAGCCTCTCAGCGTTGTGCTTGGAATACGCTGCTCCCATCCCGAACATTCCAGACTGGATCCGAGCACTTTTGGAGCCTGCCGTAGAGAGATATTCTTATTGGGGCCTCGAGCAGCCATCCTGACAAGCATTAAATCTCAAGCACTGGATAAGGCAAAGGATATTCATAGTAATATTCACACTATCATTTATGACAGTCAAATCCCGCTAGGCTTCTTACCCAGAAATATTTCAACCAGCATGTTGAGAGTGAGCCTGTTCTGCTGGGAGGATTTGCCGTATCGGTTTCCAACCTTCTCACAGTTCTCTTGCACAAACCTTGCAATCTTCTTCACATCTTCAGTGACATTTCTTGATTTGTATTTCTAGAGACGAGCATTGAAATGTGTGCATTTGTATTTGTATCTAATTAACATAAAATTGCATTCAAAATACTGGTAAACAATTAGTCAAAGCAAGTAACAATTAAATTGTTTAGCAAGCACTAGATCCATTTTAAGCAATGGCTGTGTACAATTATACGTTATATTATTATGCGTGACATTTGCATAATGTACAGAATGAAATGATGCAAAGATGGTCTTACATGCGGTTTGGCACAATTGTCACAGATGACCTCAGGATGCTCTTTACAGAAGCTTGTATTGAATGAGTGCTCGCCGAAGTACGCCAGCAACTGGATTCTCCTGCACTCAGCCACGTTCTCACAGAAATGCACCATGCTGTGCAGGTTGTTGATGTGGGTGGCTTTGGATTGCTGGTTGCCATCTTTATCCACTGCAATTATATTAACCGTTATGTAGGCCATGCTCACACAGACAGGTTAACTATGACTGCATAATACTGTCTGGATTTTAGATCCCAAATGCATGTTTCTGCCGAGCACCTTAATTTTTTTTTTCTGAATAACAAATGCAACATTATACATTTCTGTATTGATAAGTTTTAATAAGGGATTGTTTACAGTTAACACACCAATATATACCATAAGAATAAACAAAAATACCCGCAGAACATACTAGCAATGAGTCTCTTAATGCGGATAACATCACTGTAGGAATAGAAGAGGACGCAGTGGGAAACCTCTCCATCGCGGCCAGCTCTGCCTGACTCCTGGTAATAACCTTCCACTGACTTGGGCAAACTGGCATGGATCACATAACGCACATCTGGTTTATCGATTCCCATGCCAAATGCAATGGTGGCACACATAACCTAAAAATGAAAAATATTTCTGTAAAGCAGGAAAAAATTTAAATTCCCCAGTAAAAATGTAGGTCCACGTTTTATTATAATTTTAAAAATGGAATGCCTCACCTGGCAGCCATCCTGGTTGATCCATTTATTCTGGACATATTCCCTGTCGCTGTCACTCAGGCCAGCGTGATAAGCCAGCGCTGCGATCCCAGCCCTCTGAAGACTGTCAGCCAGAGTGTCGCAGTCATTACGAGACAAGCAGTACACAATCCCCGAGTCACCTACACACACGGGCAACATGATTTATAGTCTCCATTCTGTGGTGAGCAATTATAATTGCTAAAGACTGACTCAATCTGGACAGCACTCACGTGGGTAATATTTCTTGATCCACTGAATGCATTCCTCATCAACCTTCTTGGGCTTTTTTGGCAAAACTGAATATTTGAGATTGTGCCTGTTGAAGCTCATAGTGAATCTATGAAAACATTATTACCATTTTAATATGACTAACACATGTGGATGATATCTAAAGATGGCATAGCTAAATTGGTTAGATTTGGATTGGTATGGTTTTTAAACAGCATTTGCTGCCACTATTGTTCAATTTAAAGCATCCTCCTCTGCCAGAGCAATCACATGAACACTTTATATTTTGAAGGTAGGTGAGGTTTAAAATAATCCTGCTTCCATATAATAATCAGCGTGAGAAAGCCATTAATCACAATGTCATGTTTTTACATGAATTAGCAATTGTTTACAGGAAAACTTACACCTGAGGACGGGTCATTGCCAGCTGGTTAAGAATGTCCTTCTGAACTCTAGGAGTGGCTGTGGCCGTCAGTGCCATTATAGGAACATTGGGAAACTTCCGCCTAAGCTCATGCAAGCGTTTGTAGTCTGGCCTAAAGTCATGACCCCACTGAGGAAGAAATGGATCCATTCATCATACAGTATTTTTGTTATGTTGCTATAAACAGTCCCAATATTTTCTGTTTTTGTAAAATACAGTTTTCACTACCTAAACAACATATTTGACCATTCTTGTTACACTACACAATTTTTCATCAAGTGTACCTGACTGACGCAATGGGCCTCGTCAATGACAATGCGAGCCAGCAGACCCCTTTCATACAGATTCTGAAGGGCACTGATCATCCGTCCACTCGCACACACCTGGGAACAAAAACAACAAATATTAATACCATTATAGATATGTGTGCAAACTTACAATACACATGTCTGATTTGAATCCCACCTTCTCAGGAGTGGCATAAAGCAGTTTGATTGGGGGATCCTTTCTAGACAGCTGCATATAGATCTTTGCAGCCTCACTATCTTTTTTGTCCCCAGATAAACTAGTTGCACAGATCTAAAAGAAAAAGTTTCACAGTAAGCAACTGTTTTGATCAGGTTAAGACACTTACTGTGCATAAGGAAATGGCAGACTTACATCTAAAGTGGTAAGCTTTTGGACCTGGTCAACTATGAGAGACCGTAAAGGAGAAATGACAACTGTCACTCCAGCAGAGACACAAGCAGGAAGCTGATAGCAGAGACTTTTACCACCACCTGTAAGGGGGGGTCGTGTCACATTGTAACATATCATTAGGAAACACAAAAAATATTCCTGGTATTTTAACACAAAAAACACTAAAAACGGAAGAACATGGGAAAGTACACAGCTTTTATACTAAAACAAATTGAGACAAAGACCAAGAGAGTCAAAATATCTGCCCTATTTGTTATTTACCCTATAAAGCCTACTATAATGCCCAAAATTTCAAATATTGCATAAACAATTTTTAATTATGAAGTACCTTTGTGCAAAGCTCCAGTGATTTGCACCATCTATAAATATAGTAAAACACTGAAATAAAATGATAATGGCTACAATATATAATATATCTACAATCCCTTGCTAGATGTGCTGAAGTCTGTGCAGTCTAACATCAAAATAAACAAGAAATATGACTCCGGTTGATATAACATTTCTAACAAACCTGTAGGCATCAAAACAAATGTGTCTTCTCCTAACAGTGTGGCATTAATAGCCTCCAGCTGATTGAATCGGAACTGATGCAGACCAAACTTCTTATGGAAGATCTTCATCATCTCTGGGCTGTGAGGAAAGCTGAAGCCTCTAAAGCGGTCATGAGCTGGGTTTCTGTACACAGGTTCTGCAGATCAAGACATAAACTGTCACCAGATAACTGCTCACTGTGCCATTTTTTGGGTTCTTTAAATTACATTAAGTAAATTGTAAGAGACATTCCATTACTTAAACCTACCAGGGTTGGATGTTTTGGTAGGTTTTTGTGCAGGTGGTGTTACTGTCTTTCTCTCCAAAGGTTTTGAAGGCCCTCCTTCCCGCACCAATGGCGTTTTTGAACCAAAGCTGTCTCTTGATGCCAAGACGCTTGGAGGTTCTTCAAAATAATCTGGAACATCAGCCTCATCAAAATCATCAATATCAAAGTCATCAATTAGGAAGTCATCAAGTGGCTCTGTATCTGCTCGAGAACAGCTGGGTACTTCCATGTTGGTTTCAACACTGCTCTCAGCATTCCTCTTTCCTGAATCAACTCTTTTGGGGGAATAAAACAAGTCAACCTGATCTCCAGCCGTGGTCTGATTGTTTAACTCACCGAAGGACAACCTTGAGTAGCACTTATCTGTTTTCGAC
The DNA here is from genome assembly GCA_034779775.1 of Enteromius afrohamiltoni. Classification (NCBI taxonomy): domain Eukaryota; kingdom Metazoa; phylum Chordata; class Actinopteri; order Cypriniformes; family Cyprinidae; genus Enteromius; species Enteromius afrohamiltoni. The sequence continues at coordinate 9,625,101 of JAUYWG010000055.1, forward strand.
TCAGATTTGCTAAAAGGGGGACTTAACATGTCTGAGATGTCCCTACTAGTTGCTGTTTTTGTGGTGCAGTTAGGATTCCAGGTACCACCAGGGGTCTCAACCCCATTGATGATGCAGTCAGAATCCTCAAACACACTGTAATTTTCCAAAGACATGACTGAGGCAATGGACTCGCGAAACGGAAAGCCTGTTTTGGCAGCCTCTTTCTTTTCTGACGTCACTGGGATCGTAGATGATGTTAGACTAGAGGGTGTGACTCCAAACCCTCGTCTGTTTAGCAGAGTAGAATATGGAGTGGCTACTAGGTCTACGTGAGATTTTCTAGATGGCGGACCATTAGCAAGTATCCTTTTCCTGTTGTAGAAAGTGACAAAATATAATGCAAAATTAGCCCACCTAAAACCCTTAATGTCACAATGGCAATTTTTTTCAAGGTCTAGAATAGCCTTTATTTTTTAAAGCTGAATTTAAACAGAATTTTAAACAGCACATTTGACGCAATAAAATAGTATTATTATATATTTTTTAATTTACCTAGCAAAAATACTTGTTTTTGCTTTACCTGTGTGCTCTTTGCAGTAACAGCTCTGTGCCGCAGGTCAGTGCTATGAGCTCATGCTCTGGAATAGTGTCCACTAGACGACAAATAGACTCCATAACAGTAAAGAGAGCATCCTCAGGTCCTAAAACAAATACATGCACATTAGCCACATTACAAATTTAAACTGAATGCAAATTATTGAATCCCAAAAAGTTAAATCCTGCATTCATGATACCTTTTAATTCAGGTTCATTAAAGGGGGCTGACAGGTTCCAGGCAGACTCGTGAAGTGAAATATTTTTAGCAGCATGTTTAACAGGGTCAGATGAACTATAAAACAGAATTATAGAAAAGAAACTTAGAACAAAAAGAAACTGTACTTTCTGTCATATACATTTTTTTTCCCATGTTACCTTTTCTCCTTTTCTGAGTCAAAGGGACACGTCTCCTCAGGAACAGGGGATGGGGGGATGAAATCCTCATAAAAGTTGTCTGCCTCAGCCTCGTCAATGTCTATGATGTTCGTCTCCTCCAACCGCTTTTCTTCAGGATCTGCAATTCAAATACTAAGTATTATTTCATTGTGAGCATTAATATCTAAACACACCGATCTTTCTTTAGCAGGTAAAACACTGTCAAATTAGAAAGTGAAAGAAATTGAGGTGCACTAACTTGTCACACACTTGATGTCCTTTCCATTTTTCTCTGGTGTAATACAGTCAATGATCTCATCTTCATTGTCACTCAGTAATGCCTTTCGCTGGGCTGATTTCTTATGCCTTTTGGATTTTTTGATAGGCGAGTCCTCTGGCTCCCTCTCATCAGGCTCTATGCTGACACTGTTAGCTTCTGACAGGACATCCTTCGGGGCAGTTATGGTTTCTGTAACATGTGGACCTTCATTTAATATAGTCTCATCACTCTTAGCACGAGAGGAATCAGGGGACGTGTTCTGGTCCGATACACATAGCTTTTTTGTAGAGGTCTCTGTAACTGGGGACGCTACTCTTGTCTTCACTGGGGTTTCGAAATCATCCAAATCATCCCATTCACTGAAGGAGAGTTGGGAGATGTCACGCTTAGGTTCATCTACAATTTGATTCTTAGGTAAGGCTGTAGATTTTGGCAAATCCTGAATGGTAGATTGGACAGGAGGTGCTTTGTTCACGGCAAATGGGTTGGCTAATGGATTAACAGTATTCGTCTTCGGTCTGATGGGTGCAGTGAAGAAGTTGACTTTCGGAGGCTTTTGCGAAAACGTCACAGAAGTTTTGGTTACTTCACAGCTGCGGGGAATATTGACACTCCTGTTTGCGAAGACATTTGCACCTGTTACCTTTTGAGGAACTTCCACTTTGGAGATACCGGAGGAAGACTTCTTTTTGAAACAAAACCCCCTGAACAGAGACATGAAGGTTAGGCTACACATTTAAAACGTCTACATAGACTAATTAAAGGGATTACATTGATTTGACCATGTACCTAGCTATCAGTTTTGTATCAGCTTTTATTCTGTACTTAATCTATATACACTATTCCGAATTTGACTTTTTTTTTTTACCCTGTTGCAGAAATCAATGCATCTATCGCAGAATACATAATAATGTTCTTACCCAGGCTTTACTTTCAGCAGTGACAACTTGTTCTGTGCCGCATTATTGTGTCGTTCCAGTTGCTCCTTCAGGTTGTTTTGAGGAAGACTCGGCATTGTGTGTGAAGTTATAGTAAATATGAATCCTCAATAGACATGTATACGTCGTTTAATCAACCCCACAAACAAATGCACATCCTCAAAAAAGCAGTCATGCTATGCTAAAATGAATGCGACATGACAACGCTTGCTTTTGGACAAACCACCCACACCCACAAAGAAAGGCTTTACTCTTTTTCGGGCATCAGGTGAACATCAAAACACCAAAAAAGAAAAACTAAACAAATGCCTTTACAATAACCACCACCGCACATAAAAAAATGATATTCAGGTATAACACACGAGCGCCATACAGCGTCACCATAACACCGACGAAAGCTCGCGCTAACCGCCTATTCGTAGCTCGCGCTTGATTGGACAGCTGTCAGTAACGTCACTTCCGACAAGCGCCTGTTTGTCTGCAACATAAATTTCGTTGCGTTTTCAGTTGTAACCTCTGTAGCATTTTTATCTTTTCTCCGTTTCTTCATCCTCTTTTTGTTGAGTGGATTTTTAATCGTCTTAACGTAGTCTAAATAACTGCTTTCTCTCTGGCGCACACTGTTTTCTTTCCTTAGGGCGCACGCTGTTATCTCTAACACTAGATGTGGGATAAGGTTGCCACATACTGGTTTGCTGTGGAAGTGCACATTCTATTTGAGCGAGGAAGCACGCAAACAGCAAACGAATGAACTTAAATCTAATTTCTAAGTACATTTTAATAAAGTAAACTTTAAGTTCTCCAGAAATGTATTTTGCAATTTGAACTGAACACACGGACTGAACGCACACAAACAAGTCACTGAGAATATATTTATTTCAGTACAATTTTCAATGCAAACATAAATATTACAATTTCTAAATTTTAACAAAGTAGACAACTTCGACATTAAGCATAATAATAGCAATTCAGTGTCACAGAATGTTTAAAATCATTGAAAATCATTATTTTACTGTAAAGTTCAATAAGTATTTAACTTACTCACTGACAGCTAGTATAGACTACGGCTCATTGTGCATAAAAAGATTTCATGTGAGAGTAAATGTAATAAATTGTCTCCCTTTTCATAGTATCCTTTTCAGTTATTTAGACCAAAGGTAAAGGATAGGATGAACATGCAGCAAGTCCACACATGTTCTTTCCCCTCTCAATGTAGAAATATCTGTATGGGAAATAACACAACACATTTATTGTTATTAATAACTAGGTCAAATTTCATGTAAGTACTACTATATTTTTAAACCTTACAGCAGCACAACATTTGAGTAAATCATGCAAACACACCCATTAATTCCCCAGTAGGGTCCCCAGGAGTTCTTCACTATCCAGTATGGACTTCCATTCTGCTCAGCGTAGCCCACAGCAAGCACCGCATGGTTGACCATGTCAGTAGTGTTGTGACACACAGTGCTATGAAATACAGTCATGACATCACATAAATTCTCAAGAACTGTCAGAAATATATCCAGTATAACAGCAAATGTTGCATGCACTTCTTCCTAACCTGGTGTATATTCCATCTTTGTAGTGCATGAAATCAGAAGTCACCTCATAAGCAAAGCTGACTGGGTTCAACCTGGCCACAGCATCCACCATGCCCATTTCATCATACTGATATAACAGGAATTTACAGTTAGAGTGCAGACATGAAGTGTTATTCATATATGTACACAGATCATCACTTACCTTTGTAATGTTGACAACATCCTTCACAAAGGCAGCAGCCAACTGTGCTTTGAATCTACATTCACCTTGCTACAGGCAAGCGGAGTATGAGCAAATGTCAGCGCTTTATCAATGAACTCTTGAAAACCATAGTTAAACTTGCGAAATACTTACTACAGCTTTATAGGGGTAATCTTGTTCTGTCATAAGACCTTTGTTGTACATGATGTACTCAAAGGCATGACTTGGGAGGCCACTAAAAAGAATGTGTCGTGAGCAAAATATTGTTTAGACCATTTTAAAGTTTGAACTTTAATCCTAAAACTACAAAATAAGGCAAAATGAATTCGTTCATCATTTTGTCTAACTCACCCATTGCAGCCATGATTGTCAAAAGCCCCGGCGCAATCGACAAGCTGCTGCTCTGCCTGTAAAACAACGCACGATAGGAAGAGGTTAGACAAAACTTGATGCTTCATAAATTACAGTTATATTTTAATTAGTGCTGCATCGCGATAAATCGCACCCAAAATAAAGGGTTTTTCGTTACAGAATATATTTGTACGTACTGTGTATATTTAGTAAGTGTATATATTGTAAATACAATCACATGCATGTATATATTTAATGAAAATATGCTATGTTAATATAATAAATATAATTAGATATAACATCAAACATAAGAAAATAAATATATAAATGCATTTACATGTAAATACTTATAATACAGTATAATATATACTGTATGTGTGTGTTTTAATATAAACATAATAAATAAACATAGCATAAACATATATATTATGTAAATATGGATGCGATTAATTGTGATTGACAGCACTAATTTTAATACTAACGTGCTGTTTTGGGGTTTGTATGATCTTGCTAAAGGGCAGAAAAAGGGAATAAGATGTATATATTTTAATGTTGCTACTAAATTGAATAATAATAATTATAATACATTATTAATAAATAATGATTAATGTTCATTGTTGTGTCATTGTTCAACTAAAAGCAACATTTACATACTAGCTGTAGGAGTTTCCCCGTGGCAATAGCAGTGACAGACTCCAGACAGCCTGTGGTGGAAAAAGTCCAGCAGCTACCACACGCTCCCTGAAATAGAGTCAACGATTAAGCATTAGCACCATTTAATAAAAAAGCAAGCGCAATAGAGGATTATCAGAGCAAGATAAACAAGCTACCTGGTTCTTCACATCAGTTACGTAGTGTCCTTTAGTTCTCCAGTCAATGGTATCAGGATAAGGCCCATTACTGCTCACATGGTTCCCTCTAGTGGCGGAGCAGTTCTAGGTTGTAAAATATCATGAACTGTGGTACTTTCCTACTTCCTCATTGATCACGAGGCAGTTAAAAATAATACCTGAGGTTCTGTCAGGAGGTAGAACTTTTTAAATTCAGCAAAGGTCATGTCTGAAAACTGATTTAGCCCCACTGTAAAGTGTAGAGAAAAGTTGTTGTTGTTTACATAATGTTCATAACTCCGCTTTAAGTCAAAGACTTCAGTAAGTTAGATAATATCAGTCATACTTGAAAACTTGTGGTTCCCTGCATTATGGCTCTCGATCTTCTTCTTGTTCTCCAGGAATGTCTGCAGCCGCTGATAATATTCATTTGGCTCATATTTTTTGTTATACTGCAAATTTAAAAAGAATAATAAATAAAGTTACTTTCCTTCCTCTTTCTATTTTCACTTCCCTCCTTTATTGTGGCCATACATTTTCTTGTGTTGCGACATGAGCTTAAAATGAATTATTCCTACCTGAGACATCCATGATTTAAAAAGATACTCATCTGTAACAAATACGATTTTTTTGTTAGTTTAATGCACACAACACTTCTCCAGTAACGTTTACATTAATGAATCATTTGCGTTGTAGTCTATAACACCTATTTTAAATGCTGTATTATATATAACTATAGCCTATACTATAAGTGTACGTGGTCATAAACGTGTTATGCATTTTGTATTTAAGACTAAGCGCCAAATAGTCAAAAGCGAAAGTACGACGCAACGTTACGTGGAAGAAAGAAAGAAAGAAAGAAAAAAACACAAAAAAGTCAAAAGCTGGTTTAAAAATGTTACCTTCCTGAGTGTGCAGTGGCAATGATTGCACCTGATAGAGAACGGCCAGGAGAAGCGGTAAAATCAGTCTGTTCATCTTGACCCCTGCGAGCAGCTCATTACAGCAGCAGAGTAAGTTCTCATCACATGAGCGCGCTGACACCTCCTCCTACACGAGGGAGGGCTTTCACTGTCCTCTGCTCTTCGGGTTAAAAATGCACATAGTCAAAACGCTAAACACAAAGAAATGAGCAGCAGTTTTGAGATACATCAGTAAAAACGTGCGCTCAGATGAAGCAGTTTTATTTTGTACGGAGCGGGTCGCCTCCTCAGGAAGGGCTATGTTTATATCACGTGACCAGATGTGTCAGGCCAGTTCCTTCTAAGTTTAGTTTACATTAGCACATGCTTTTAGCCTGTAAAGACAAGCTGAGTTTTGGTATGCAATATTTTTCCTATCAACAACCCTTATACCATGTACATGATAATATATATATATATATATATAATACAGATATTGCATGTATATATACAACAAAAATTATTACAGGTCTAAACATAAACAACGTGCAAGCTATTTAATGGGTCTACAATTGTGCAATGGATTATATTGTAGGCCTATATAAGGCCGGATATTAGAACAAACACTTAGTTGCATAAATGTAAAAAAATAAATAAGCGTCTATAAAATATAAATATTAGACTTACGACCCGATTTTTAAGAAAGCCAAAATTAAGTAAGCATGACAAAAACCACATACAAGGAAGCAATATCCCCCTGAGATAGAATAGATTTATTAGCAAGAGGTAATCAGGAAACATACAGTTTATTTAATTTTCTTTCTTTTTCTTTTCGGTTCATTTCTTTTTTCTTTTTTGTACAAAAACTGGAAATATTTCCCGAGCCGTGGAAATAAACTTAAGGGTTGAAAGATAATTCTCATACCACTGGGTATTGCTAACAGCAAAATGTTTGTTTGTATGTTTATATATAATTTATAAGAGTATGTGCACATAGATGTGTATACAGTATGTATATAGATCTATATATATATATATATATATATATATATATACACATATAAATATATATATATATATATTGTCCTTGTTAAAGTTTCTGGCTGATACAGTGTTGCATGCCTGCCACATGAGCGTTTAGTGTGTTTCCAGACTATACATAGTAAAAATACATACAAATATTCACAGAATAAGCACTACATTACTATATTCCTGCTAAGAGAATGATTATAGACAGGATTACAGTATATGCAAAAACACTTTAAAGTCCTCTACCTCTAGATCATGGTTTCAAAATCACAAATCATATAGCATTTAGTGTGTAAGCATAGGATACAACGCTTTAAAGAGGTGTGCTTTAAACTAGTATGTTAAGAAAAACATAGGGCTGCATGTACAAAATATACAGAATACTTTTCTGTGTGGCGAGTTGACAATGTTTGTACAAAAATGTCTCTACGGTTGTTGTTTTTTTATTATTATTTTTCTTTTCTTTCTTTTTAGGTAAGGATGCAGAACCCTACGTCTTTATTCTAGGACTACAAAAATACCTTTTGTATGCTGCAAGCGGGAAGGTCATTCACTTTTGATCATACTCTTAAACGACAATGCATTTTACAAAGTGATATTCAGTCACGTTCCACAATCACTGGAACAGCAAGAAGGACATAGATTGTCTGTAAATGTACAATAGCTGGATACTCTTGTGTAGAAGGATAGTGTTGAACCTAGAATAACGTTTTCCCAAAATGCTAAGAAATGTGGCTGTGAGCAAACGGAAATATTACATGGGTAAACAATCACGAAAAGACCAGTTTCAAAAAATATAATGCAGATCTCGCGTCTTTTTATGAACAAATAGTCAAATGTTTTGAGGTCAGGAAATCCCCCCCCCCCGCGCCCGAAAAAAAGATTTCTGCAAAAAAAAATGTTTGCATGCAAGAACAGATCAAAATCCTTATTGGCCAATAAGAGACATATTCTAAGTTTTTTTAATGTAATATATTATTAAGCTCTTCAATGCCTGCTTTATTATTCATGCCAAAACTGTTAAAAAAATGTCATGACAGTTTAGGCATTTCCGACCACCCTTTGAGAATTCAAGGGATTGATGTCAATTTTTTGCAACAAATAGATGTAAAATGCTGGAGTTAGTTCTGCTAAGTACAGTGACATGGAATATAGTAGTATAACAGTATAAGTGTTTCTATATGCTTGGTTGTATACAGTAATATATCAGCTTTCCACATTGCTACATGGTATGCATATACTGTAAATTAGTTACATGCATCTATTTAAAATCTCAAAATGCTCCTGCCGGCTTTTCATTTTTCGTTAAAGTGATGTGGATGAGCTTAACCAATTAAAGAGACAACCACACCTTGAACTAGGATTATATCCTGTTTTAAGCACTGTTAAAAGCATACTTTGGATTTGGAAAAAAAAAAAAGATATGATTCCCTAAAGAACAAAGGCTGAAATCAACAGGTAAGTTCTCTGTGAAAGATCTGAAATAATTAGGCAACATTTGGTTACGACTAAAAAACAAGGAAACACACCCAGGAGTAATAATCATGTTACATAACAGAACACGTGGATGTATACTGTAGAGAGCGTGGTGTCTGTACATTGTATCGATGTTAGGCAGAGCCTCTCTCAGTTGGGCACTTTAGGCTCAATTCTGAGAGAGGCTTCATACAGGCCTTCTTCATCCATTACTGAGCTTCCGTCCAGTAAATACAGTGCTGCCTGAAAGACAAACAGGGTGTGAGTTTAATATTAAACACAGTTCTTCAAAAGAACCATGGCTCAGCTATCGATTTGAGTTTCCTACATTCTAAAGCAATGCTTCAGAGTAACAATTCCACAAATAACTTTTTTTAGTGCAAAAAACATTTTAAAAATCGAAATAACCTTTTACTCCTATGGGAAGTTTCTTCATGAAACTTAACAGATTAAATGAAGATTTTAAGAGTGTAGAAATTATTATTCTCACAAATGCGACCAAGTTTGATTTTTACTTTCAAATACCGTCAGTCATGTTTAAACACTGCCTCCAAAACTTTCCTCCCTCAAAAAACAAAATTCGGACCAGGTTCGATTTTCTGCATTTTTGCATCTTTTGCAAGCATCCACAGGAAAGGATGACAAATATGCGTATGAAAATGCGTATTAAAAATGCATATGAATATTTCACACTTTTTATAGGAATATAATTATGTAAACCTGGCAACCACTCATTTTTCTAGTGCATGCTGAGCGTGAAACCCTATGTTTTGTGTACTAACTAACATCAGTCCAGTACCTTTGGCTGGTAATCAATCTTGTAAGCCGTTTGTTGAAATTGCCTGATTTCTCGGATGATGTGGGAGATCTGTAAAATGAAGAAAATATGATAACAAAACTATCACTCAAACTAATACAACTAAACTGATACATCTAAAAAAGACCTACCATTCTCATTTTGGAAAAATTTACTAGGTTGTCCTCTGTGTAGTTGGGTGTCCCCTCCTCAATAAAGGCCAAGTCAGTAAGGTACATTCCCAAATACGGCACACAAGGAGGGTCACAACTAGCAGAAGTGTTAAGAAAATGCAGTGTTAGCCATGGCAGTTTTTTAACAGCTGTATCATAATAATCAAATACACAAGTCTGATTTACTGCAGAAGATTAAAAAAAGAGAAAACCTTACTTTTTTAAGGCCTCCCTGAGGTTCTTGAATCTTCCTTCAGATGAGACCAACTTTTGCAGCTTGTCAATGACTGTTTTAGTCTATGATTTAAATGGAAGTATGAAGTGTGTTTCAGTCTGTTTTCAGTTGTAACATACCTTCTATTTACATCCGTTTCTCTTAAAAATAATGCTACAGCCAGTAATTCTACACTGAAATGTGTGTTCTCTGGTGCAATGCCTTTGTTTTTGCAGTACCCAGCTGTCAATCTTACATACTGCACCTTTAAGCCTATTCATTTAATTTTGATGAGGTTTTATCAGGTATTTGCTCACCTGTTTGGACACTTTAAGCCAGGTCTTCTTCAGACGGAAGACGGAGCTGCGATTGAGCGATGAGGTGATTTCCAGCACAGCGTTGTAGTTATGGAGACAGCGGCAGATATCGGCCACCGCCACCCACTTCTCTATTACTGCGACCCGTATATTCACATCCTCACTGTTCAGGATCTCTGTAGCAATCAGGTTACTGATCTTTAAAAGAGACAGAGGTATATTGAAATTGTGTTTATTAGAATTATTTAGTACACTACAACAAGTTTGCGCCTTAACAAGGACCAGATGTTTTTCACAGTGAACACTTACATCATTGAAGTGTTTCGTCGTTTTCATGATGTAAGGTGTCTTCTCATTTTTGTCGTTCTTCATCCATCCTTGACCAAAAAACTCCCTGTTCATGTGTGAGAGAAAAACACGCAGATAACTTACTGTAAGGATGATGGCATGCTCGTAAACAGATTATAATATCCTTCACATTTCTTCACAAGTCTAAGAATTTAATCAAACAATGCCTACGTTTACATGGACATCAAAACTAAGATTTATACTCTAAGGCAACAACTCTGACTAAGAATCTACCATGTACCCAGAGATTTTTGATCACCTTGATCCAGCTAAAGTCATTATCAAAATAAACCCAAATTGAATTAAGTCATTTGGTGTACTCCTATTTCAGTCGCATTATTGAAGGGCTGTACTGACATGTACACACTTGAATCAAACTTTTACCATCATTTCCGCCACATTTTGCGACAGGATATACACATGGAAGTGGTCAACCATTTGACAGCAAACAACGAGCTTAAACAGCATATGTGTCTGCATGCACGTACAAAAAAAGCGCTTAAAGCATTCATCACAAAATCACAAATGGAAATTAAACTGTATATTATGCCGTCATTCCGAAAGAAGTTGCGTGGTGACATAATGACGTGTGCCATTACTCCACCTGTGTACTATAGCATGTAAAACGGGAACATGAAAGGATTATTCTAAAAGCAACTCATGTAAACGCATACTTTACCTCATGTAAACATAATATTGTCTTATTCCAAATAAGGTAAATAATTAGATTACTGTTGTCCATGTCAACTGATTTTACGCTTTTCTTGTATAATGCATAGTTCACCCAAAAAAAAAAACCTCACCCTCATATCTTTCATGTAAATGTTGCATGCACATTAAGGACATTTCATTTTGTAGTGAACTATCAGTCACCTAAAGAATGAATAATATGCAGCAATCACACTCACTCATATGGTATGACTTTGAAAACAAGGTGGTCCAGCAGGGTGAGCTGTTCTGCGATCTCCAGAGCCGAATGATTCTCGAAAGGCTCAGACTTTCCTCCTTCCGCCTATGCAAGAACACAATTAGATAAGACACTGAATAATGCACTTCAGTACAGTTTAGACACCTTTGTAAATAGTGAAACATACTATGCTAGGAGTTCTGGATATACACTACAAACCAAAAGTTTTCGGTCAGTAAGAAGGCTTACTGTACACACTGATCAAAGGTAACAGAGAGACCTTTTTTATAATTTAAGAAACAACCCAGTCTCATCAAAACTGTGTTTCATATGCATGCAAAGGTACATTTTTGCATTTTCATGAGACCAGGCTCAACAAAACAGTTCAAAAAACAACAACCACAAAAAAGTAAAAAAGCATAAAAAAAACAGCCTACTGCAGATAACAGAAAAACCTTTTAGCAACACAACTATTTTTAACATTGATAATAAAAAGAAATGTTTCTGGATCAAATCAGCATATCAGAATGATTTCTGAAAGATCAAGTGACACTAAAGACCTGAATAATAGCTGCTGAAAATTCAACTTTGCCATTTATGAATAAAAGAATATCAATGAATATTTTCAAACAGAAAACAACTATTAACGAGTCACAAGACTGCATTTTGATCAGTGAGGGAGGAAAGCGACAATGTCTTTTTTTAAAAAACATGAAATGAGCTTACTGACCCCAAACTTGAAGTTCTGATCATTTTAGAACTGAAATGTTGAGTAATTTGGAGGATGACCCAGAATCTCCCCACTCACCATCTGCAGCACCTCCTCCAGACAGATCTGATTGTCACCAGGATCCTCCTGTGTCAATGTCCTGTCCAAAAAAAAAAAAAGAAAAAGAAAAAGCAAGCAAAACCACTGATTTAATTACACAGACGAGAATTCATTAGAGAACACAAGTCTAAAAGTTTGCAGGAAACGTGAGGACAGCATTGATTCTGTCAGGGTGTAGACACTCTACTCACCTTATGATGTTGGCAGCGGCTTTCCTTTCTTGGGTCAGAAGTTCAGGGTCATGCATCACTTCCTCCAGGAAACTAATCACTTTCATTTTGAGCTCAGTGTTGGTTTCAAAGTCCTACAAACACGCACACACAATACACAGGTTTAGCAAAAAATAAATGTTTATTTAAGAACAGATCGCTGAAAGGTTCTTTGGGAACCCAAAAACTGATCTTCGATCTGCCGCAAAACCCTTTTATTTTTTAAAAGTGTATAACGTTTACTTCATCTTACCTGCGAGTGTTTGGACACCCAGTGCCTGAGGACATTGAGAACTCTGTTAGTCGCTGCTCGGCGAATCACAAACTCCTTATCTCCGTTCCTCTGATCCGTGGGGAACCCTGATAACCAATCAAAATTCACATTAATCCCTCTTCTGCCAGGCAACACGTATCCACAGCCTATGAGAGATTGAAACAGATTGCTGAATCCTACCTGTGCTTGCCAGAGACATGCGGCGGTACTTCTCCTTGGTTGGCGTGCCCTCGTTGGCACCAGCAGTTGCAATGGCGAAGGCAGAAGCGGCAGACAAGGCGCTACGGTTGTTATCCAGCTCCCGACAGGACGACATCACCATGCCATTATTGTATGAGAACAGAGAGAATTCTGTCCAGAGAGAATGGGAAACAGGACACATGACATGTCATTTTCAGAATTAGTCAGCTACTCAAAACTAATTAAAAGATTTAACATCAAATTAATTACATTTTTGCATACTTCGAGAGATAGAAAGTACCGGCTTTAAAAACAAGCAAACAAACAAGCATAGTACGGTGTGCAAATATTAAGATGATTCCATCCCTGTCAGTTATATCTTTCTGAACTTGTGTAAGCCAAAGCAATAAACCAATAAAGTGTTGAACTTATTGTTGATAATACCATTATCTTGATACTACTATTAGAAGAAATGATGATGATGACAACAAGAATATAATATTATTAAAATCTGAATGATAACAGTGTTAGGCGGTTTGTGGTCGCAAAGTATTTTAACAGTATTTTAATTTTATTAACTGTCAGTTTGCAGCCCCATTGGACAGTCAGAAAATTAAAAGCTATCTATTAAGAAAGATTTTCGAACATTAATATAAAAATATTTATTAAATAATCTATCCCTAAAAATGTATAAAAATAAAAAGCACATAAGTCTGAAATAATAGTGTACACTGTACACTAAGAAATTCAAGCTGAAAAAGTAATATAATATTACTAAAATTTAAATAAACCAGTAATATAATAATAATAATAATATAGTTTGTGATCGAAAAATAATGTAGCAGTTTTAATTCATTCAATAGAATTCTGTAATAAAACAATTTTCCTATGATTTTGCAACACAGACAATCAGAAATCTAAGAGATAGATATTTTATAAGGACGATTTTTAAACATCAATATTAAATATTCTAAGAAAGTAAATACATTAATTAAAAAAAAAATTAACAAATAAACAGTGCAAGTAAGTCCTGAAATGATTTACAGTACAAAGTTTGAATTTGTACGCTAAGACATTTGAGCAGAATTAAGAAGAATACAGTTGTACCTAAAACTTGTTAGACATGTAAAATGTCAACGGCCCCAAAACTAAAAGGCCCAGACAAAAATTCAGTAAATGTGAATTCACTGTTTCCAAGTGCTTCCTCTTTAAGGGTACAGCAGGTGTGAAATAAGACAAGATGGACTCATGCAGAAATAATGGAGGCAGTGACATTATCTCCACAATGGATAAGCCTCCGATGATGACATATAAAAATGTCACAAGTATCTACTGCACCCAACGACTGTTAAACAAAAAGCACAACCCAGATTGTTTTCCACTGTCAGCAAGACCAAAATAAGCACATATTTCCATACTGTTAGTTTTGTACTTGCAAGCACTTTCCACAAGCTAATGCATCATGTTATCATATGAAAATGCCTTTTTGGAGGGTGAGAGTGATGATGCGGCAGTGGTGTGGGGCAGCTAAGCATCCAGCAGGTGGCGGTACGAAGCATTAAATCACAGACTGCGTCTTCATCGAGACAATAGGCAGGGCTCTGGTTCTCAAGATGGTTGAGACTAAAAATAGCTCATCATTTCACTAAGATTTATGTCTCAAATTCACTCTCAGAAAATAACAAAAGCAGCGTTTTAAAGAAAACAAGTTTGTTGTTCCGTGCTTCAGATAAGGTTTAGAAAAAATCATAAGGGTAACTGAACCATGCTTTATTCTTCAGCGGCCAACAAAAGCATTTACTGCATCACACATATGAATCACAGGGGGTCATCATTGACCTTTGAACCCTATTTAATTTGGTTTGGAAGTAATGAGAGACAGTGCTGTTGCAGTGCATCGACCGCACTCAAACAAACCCGGTAACCGGGGCGGCAGAGAGAATACATGCTAATGGTTGCTATGGCACAAGTTTTCCAAACACCTACTCACGCCTCCTTTGGCGTTTCCCTGAGCTTTTTTCTTTTTCTTTTTTTTAAACCTACAGAATTAATGAGATTTCGCATGAATCGTGTCTTGCGAGGCTTCCATCTACGTCCTCAGGATCGCTTCAGACGTTTACAGATACAGCGTGTACTTTAAAACATGAGCGACACACGGGAACAGAAAACGAGCAGTGTACAGCGACATCTCAAATGCTAGGGAACTTGTAGTTTTTAAATATAGCTAAATATGCGAAACTTTCAAATAAAAATAACCGAATAGGCCTTTGAATTAAACACTCGGAGAGTCTGCCATTTTGAGGCACTGATAAATGCAACATTTGGCTGGTCTGAAGGGTGCAGGTGGCTTGTCAGCGTGAGATGCAGGTGCTCTGGTTTTCATGTCAGTGAGCGATAACAACATGGCAGGGAAGTCTGGGACAGAGTGTCTTCTACCTGAGGAGTTTTTGCATTTGACGTTTTTGGGAGTGGTGGGTGATTTGGTGGGCGACACTTCAGCCTCTGCCTCGTCACTCTGGATCTGGTCGTTGTCGCTTTCCTCCCTCACTGAAATGTCTAGAGAAAACCAGTCATAGGCATTACAGTTATCCATACGCATGACATATTCGACATACAAAACAACACAATCCCACCAAATTGTGACAGTTTGCATTTAGAAAGATTAAAAAACAGTTTGTATCCTTAACACGAAATTAAATAAAAAAATGTAATAAACATTAACTGAAATAAAAAATATATTATATGAAAAATATTCATATCATTTATATTTATAAAAAAGTATATTTAATTTATTAACATAATATATTTTCTGAAATATATATATATACACACACACATACATATACTGCATTATGTAAACAAAAACTTCTATTTTGGATTAATTGCGATTAATCGTTTGACAGCACTAATTTATAATGCATTATATATAAAGACTTAGCAAGTGTTACCACTGTATTAATACATTTCATGAATATAATAAAAAAAGGTGTTTTCAGTTTATGCTGTGACCGAGAAACAAATATGATTCTGGTACTACTGAAACTTTGTTGAGCTAATTAGCAGTATGACCTCACCCTGTTTGCACAGCGAAACCTCATCAGCCTTGTCCGTCTTGCTCTCGCCCTCATCAGGAATCTTGCTGGTGATGGGGCTGGACACGTACAGTTTGTTGATGTCCAGTGTGGTCTTGCTGAAAGGGGACATGGAGGAGTACATGCTTGCATAGCCATTGGAGGAACAGCTAAGGGCAGCCAGGTCCAGAGCCTTCCCACCGGTGATGATGGGGATGTTGAGGGACAGTTTGCGGCGGCGGTTGGGGGACGAGGTTTTGGTGATGGCCAGCGGGGGTGGGGAGGAGAACTTGCGGCTGGCACGGGGCGACTTCGGTGGCTCGCCGTAGAGGAGCTTGTTGTTCTGGCTGCTCGCGAAAAACAGCTCCAGGGATCTATGTGTTGACAAAAGCAGGAGGGAGGGTTGATTTAATGACCAATATCATCTTGATTTAAACCTTCTGAGGCTGTCAAATATGGACAAGCAATTTCAGATAAGGGATTTTAAAAAATATTGAGATTTTCAAATGAAATTGAAATATGGTATATATAAAATATATTTTAACAAAGCAAAATAAAAAAAGCTATTTTAAATGGCAATAACTGTTTACATTATTACTATTATTTTTTTATATTTTCCATCAAATAAACGCAACCTTACTGAGCTTAAGAAACTTGTTAGTGAGCATAAGAGATCTTACAGACCCCAAACATATATATGTTTATACTTTCTATTATTCCAGTTTAAAAATTAAATGTAGATAAGAAAAGGAAGCCATTCAAATGATTTCCCTGAAATAAAATAATAGAAAAATATCACAAAAATATGATCAAATATAAATAGAAATTATTTTCCATAGCAAAACACGCTCATTAAATACAAATAACTAAGACTCTGTCTCATTTAATGTAAACACATGATTGAATCATAACAATTTTAAATGACCCTGTTTGTTTGAAGATCAATGTGAAGCTAACACTCCGACCAATGGAAACCTGTCTTTTTGAACCATATTTTTTTCACCTTTCACACATAGGTTTCACCTTTAAATGAGTGCAGATTTAGTAACCCATCATCGGCGCATCACTAGCCTATGAAAACACAACAGTTACATCTTTGCCTCTCATTGCAGCTCATGATTTAGCCCATAATGGCTTCCCAACGCCGCGCTGTGTGCTCAGAGTATATGCGCTGATAGAGAGAAGCGTCTCTGCGGAGCATAAACAGCCTACTCTTCACATCTCTCTATAAGGTTGGAGAGCGTTGCAGAGAAGCTTTCCCACACATCGAGCCACCCCTACACGTCATGCCTGCACAGAAATAGCCCCTCTTATGACAGTCTGGGTGACCGTTGGAGCTGAGGCAGGGCAGCTGAGCGGGGGAGGTCTGGGGAGGCATCACAGCCGTGCAGTCTGCCCAGGGGAGAGTGGGTGCTGCAGGCTGTGGGTGTGTGGGAGGTCCCCGGCTCTTACAGATTTGCCTGGATCTCCGTCTCCGGAGCCAACCGGAGGAGGAGACGCAGGAAGCAAGACGAAAATACAGCGTGCATGCAATAGAGAGAGAGCGAGAGAGGCTGCAAAACGTGCACACTAAATATTTCATCTCACAGATGCGGCACGGGCGGAGGGTGGGGTCCTGCAGCAGAGTGGCCGGTTGCTAAGGTGATGGCGACAGAGCCCCGCTGAGATGCTTCAGTCAGGCAGGCACGCAGGCGATGAAGCAGGGCCCAATTACTGCTGTTTCTAGCAGAACACACACATACATAGAGCAGGGCGACACACATTAGTGTGACCTCTCGCAAGCCTTTAGCAACTCCAGCACATCTCACTCCCTTACCCTTTGGCTTTCTCTCTATTTCGCTGTCTTTTCTCTCCTTTTATCCCGTACGCACGCAGACGCTCGCTTGTTCTCACTATAGGGTGACAAACACTAGTGTGACCTCTCTCCTATCACACTGAATCGCGTTTTCTGCGCATTCTCTCTCACACCAGAACACAACTCCAGCAAAGCAAAGACCTGCTGCTAATTAAGAGCTGCATGTGCGTTTATACATGTGTGTCAAAATACGTGTCCACCAAACGGCATAAAAAAAGCTGAGAATTAGAGATGGATCATGATAGGTCCTCCAACGACCAACCGAACAGGTAGACTGCTTTATTTTAATACTTTTCGTATATTTATAATGCATTCAACGTTTCGGTTTAATAAGGGTTTTTTTATTATTAGAAATTAATATTTTATTTAACAAGAATGCATTAAATTGATCAAGAGTGACAGTAAATTCCTGTTACAATTTTTTTTAAACTTTCTATTCATCATAGAATCTTGATCAAATGTATAACAGTTTCCGCAAAAATATTGAACAGCACAACTATTATCAATTGTGATAATAAGAAATGTTTCTTAAGCATCAAATCAGCATATTCGAATTACGTCTGCTTTGCCATCACAGGAATGAATTGGATTTATAAATAAAAATAAAATAGAAAAAAGTTATTTTAAATTGTAATAATGTTAATATATGCACTGCCATTCAAAAGTTTGGGTTTAGCAAGATTTTTAATGTTTTTTAAAGATGTATTATGAACAAGGGGATGTAAACTTTTGAACTGAGTCACTTTTATAAATTCAGCTATTATTTTCTCTGATTTCTTCTAAAATCAGAGAAAATATCTTATTCAGGTCAGTACTAAATAAACAATAACATCCATTTTGCATAATCCCTTTTGCATTTTGATTCTGAAAGGGGGGTGTAAACTTTTGACCCCCACTGTACATGAACATGAGAGCATCTTTATGCATCCCATGTGTTCTCATTTTCTGTATGGCAAAAAAAGAAACCATCTCTGTGGCTCACCGGGCTGGTATGGCGCTGATAGGTCTCTTGTATATGGTGATGAGTTTGTCAAGCACTACGTCAGCGCTGGTGAACACACGGTAGGAGTGCAGGAAGGTGTTGAGGAAGTCGATGGAGAGGAAGCGCAGGTCGGTCAACCTCTCCAGCAGGCGTTCCACGCTGGCGTAGCGGATCTGCAACACCTTGCAGGAGTTCATCATCTTACTGAAGCGGATATCCACGTCATCACAGTACAAACTGGCGTCAGACCTAAACACGCGACACAGAATGTTAGAAGTGATTTACAAAAGCATAGTTCTGTTCTTCCAATGTGAGAAGAATTGCTTACTTGATCATCTGGGGCACAGTGACTTTAGAGTTCTCCTCGAAGGCGTTCATCATCAGCCCATTACAACGAATATTATCTATGCACTGTAATAAAGAGTGTAAGAGAGAAAGGTAGGGAAAAAAGATTGTGAGGACAGTATTTAAACCACAGGATGTGAGTAAAAGGCAAAGGTCTTGCCCAGGGCTACGTGGATCACTCAGTGTTATCTGATGTGAGCAGACATGCCTGGCTGATGTCACTGGTCCAGGCTGACTTCTCTTGCCGTGAGGAGGCCACCAGGATGATGGTGAAGGACTGGCTGTCTTTGGGCTCCACCACAATCTTAAAATCCAGGTGCTCCATGTCCTGACCGCTCTTGTCTGACTTGGCTGAAGAGGAAAAAGAAAACGTAATGATCCTTTGGTCTGTTGTAACTGGATTTGTGGTTGGATCTACTTCCATAACATTTCAATATCAGTGTGGGTAAGTACAAGGTCTCTTATCAGTATCCTACTTTTGTTATTGCAGTTATTTCATGGTATGTTTAAGATTGAATCAAAAGTTTTGATACGTACACTCGTCATCTGTACCCTCTGGTTCCTCTATCAGTGTGCAGTCAATGAGAGACACCACTCCATTCTGCCATCCGGAGACAAGCAACAGTCAGACATGCTCTGAGAATCAATCAAATAATCAATAGCAGCCGTACTAAAACAGTGATTACGGTGAGGATCTCCTTCTTGAATTTCCCCACAGACCACAGAGCAATAGTGGCTTATTGAATGTGGTAAAAGGTGGTAATCACCCTTTTCTGGGCACAACATAACATTTCACTGGTTTAACAAGTAACCTGATATATTCAAACATCATCCTCTGAGAAATTAAAGAATGATACAAATCAAAAAATAAACAAACAGCTTTTTCCGCATAAAAATATTTATCTGAAGTATATGTCTTAGATTTCAAGTGTACAAGTGTTTTATCCATAAAGTACTACACTACATGGTGTATAGATAAACGGAAAAAAAGAAGGATAAAATATGTTTTAAAAAGGTAAAAAAAAAATATATGAAGAAGTTAACATGCTGATAATTCATTAATAATCATTTAAAATTAAAAAGTGATAATTTGATGGCCATTAATTAAAAACAATTATTATATATTATTTAATATTTATAATATTATATAATAATTACTAACACTGTTACTACTACTAGTGATAGATTTATTTTTCAATTGTATTTAATTTTATTGCATTGCTAGTTATTAAGTTATATAAGTTCCTTGAAAAGCTAACAAATGTAAGAACGTTGTTTTTTCGATGGTCCCGTTTGAACAGTTTGTTGCCAATAAGTAACTTTGCACCTACAAGTCAACTAACTCTCATTAGAATATTAGTACACTGTCTGACAGACATTTTACTGACTATAAGTAACTTTTTCAAGTCATGTCAACTTATTCTAATCCTAACTCTACCAGTCTACTAACGCCTTACTGCGAGTTAGCAGATATGTAGATGCAGTGTTACTTATAGTCAACAGAATGTATTAAAGGGACCATTAAAATAAGGTGAAACCAAAGTTCCTTCATCTCCTAAGAATGAGTGAAAACAAGAAAAATGTGCTAAAACAGCTTTAAAACTGTCCTACCATATATATATTCTGCCTACCATCCCCGGCCTAGTGTGTACTTTTTTAAGGCTGTGTAATGAAGTGCATGAGGCTTCACCTTGGTGAGGTGTAGTTTTCCTCCAGAGCCTCTAGTGCAGATGATCAGATGTTTGGAGAAAAGGAAACACTGTCTCTCTCCCTCCTTCTTTAGAGACAGAGATCCCAGTCGGCCACGGGTGATCTTGCCCTTCTCACTCATGGGCACTTGTATCAGAGATCCTGAAAAACATGCATGGAGATATGGAGATGCAGGATGCGCAAGCCCTGCAGGTAAAGCTGAGAAACGCGGAGCAGATAAATGCTATGCCAGCACATGAGGAAATACTGCAGTGACATATGTTCTTATCAGTTTCCTTGTGTCTTCGTATCCTGCAGTGCATCAGTGACATTTCCGATCTCGGGCTCAACACCAGGTTTGACTGGTAAAAATGTGATTACACTTGGAAATGAAAGAGTTGGTCTGGTCTTTGAACACACTGTGCTCTACGGAGACTTGCAGGATTAGGGTGCCCAATCCTTTGAGTTAACGCTCTGCTTTGTGCTGGCAGGGAAAAGAGGGCAGCCCAGAAAAGCCTTGGAGTGGGAAGGGGAGAAGAGGGAGGTGGGGGCTTGACAATAAGAGGTGACAAGAGTGACAGTTTGCAGAAAAGAACAGAAGGAAAGGAGAATCCAAACGTCTTCTTATCGGGGATCTGTGGCCCCTTTCAGCAGAGCACTCAGGAGGATTTATTTATGTGTGTGTGTTGGGAGTTCACCTTGTCTGACAAAGGTCTGGCTGGTGTCTAGGAGAATCTCACAGCCCTCCACGATCATACGCTCGATAGCGAGGTTCTTCCTAATGTTCTCCGTCTCGCTAACCTCATCGTGCATGATTCTGTGGAGATAACATCATTTTAGCACTCACAGATGTTATTTTTGTCACATACAGATTTTTTTTAACATTGATATTACTCTTAACACAAAAAACAATACATAATAATACAGAAATTAGCGGTAGTGATGATTTCAATTTTATTTTAGTTAGCTTTGGAGTTATGAAAATATAGTTTCTATTTATTTTATATAATATTTAAATATAATATATAATATTAAATATTATAATATAAATAAAACATGACTGTATAAATTTTAATATATATTTATAAAACATACTTTAGAAATACGTCATGCTATATTTGATGATTTCAAAAATAAATTATATATATATATATATATATTAAATTATTATACTTTATGTATTTCAAAATACATATAATATACTGTATAACAATATATTTTAACACAAAATTTTCATGATCCCAAAGTACATAAAATCAAATAAAATGATGTTATTTGCATATTACATATTTTAATAAATATATATTATATTCATATATTTCCAAAAATAACTCAAAATCAAACAAAAATGATTACAATTTTAGTTTTAGACTCGTCTTCATTAAACACGAAAATATCACTAGATAATACTAGCAACACTAGATAGTAAATTTAAGAAAATATCATTTCAATGATAATGACAAGTTTTAATGATAAATTTAAATGTAATTTAGGACACTAAGTTTGGTATTAAAATCCTAAAAATAAATAAACTGAAACCATAAGACACTGAAAACTAATTATCACAGAACAAAAACTAAAATGACATGAAAAACTATTTAAAAAAGGAATTTTAAATCCTGTTATCAAATGTGATTCACATACTTAAAAGTATGCACTTTCTGTGGCATTATCAAGCCCTTGGACAAACAAGTAGTCCTGCCTCAAACTTGCAGCATGGTATCATGTTCAGTCCAGTCCTGTTGCACAGTCAGACTGCAGTTCCATTTGGTGCCAATAGTGGTGAGAAAATGACACTCTTTATAGCATTTAGCAATTGATTTGATGATCTGTTTTCAGAACCGAATTACAGCTTCATTCACGAATAAGGCTGATAACCTGTGAGTAGTGAGAAATGATGTAGCAGTGTTGGCCATGGATGGGTATGCTAGAGGCACATTTTGACGCACCTGGAAAGCTCCTCCAGCTTTGACTTGGCGTAATCCAAGCTGTTTCTCTCCACATGCTCATGCGGTGTATGTGCTAACAGCTCATGGAGGGTCAGTATGTAACGAGGAATCTGCCAGACAAGAAGCACATGTCATAATGTCAGACAGGATGATAGATTTTGTTTTTTTCTCCCCTTCTGTAACACACACTCATCATATCCACACTTAGTCATGTGCATGAATCCAAACACAACTTTGCTAACAGTGCGCACCGTATTCCTGCAGAGGAGGCTTAGAGGGGAGCTCTATCACTCATCAGCACATTTATTACCAACGCTGCAAAGCCCGAAGTAGACCTTGCTAGACTAGATCACATGGAAACTGCTTACTCTACAAGAAAAAAGCCATTATGGCCCAGAATACACTACAAAATCCTACTTTAAGTGACTAAAAAAATCACACGAGGGCCTTTCATGTGCTACTAGCCAGCTTGTGATTCATAGCATGGTAATGAGAGCCTGAATGAAAGATTATGGTCACCTGGAACATGGGGTAAGTGAGGAATGTCTCCAGTGTGCGCTCCTCACAGTCAGGCTTGGCTTCATACTGTTTAAGCAGCTTGTCGAAGTCTCGATTCTGCTTGCAGTGGGCCAAGATCTGCAAACTGTACTGGTGGTTACGGACAAACTCCTGGTAGATGTTCAGCATGGGCAACAGGATGTCAAATAGGTCGGCTGAAGGACAGGAAGGAAGATCAGATCTTTGAAAAAGCTAGCTTGCAATTTGAAGAGTCTACAGAATGTTCTTTGCTATTGGTTGCCAAATGCTCTGGCAGTGCACTCACCCAAGACTAATGTTGGCCAGCTTGCTATTCGAGCTTTCAACCCTTGGTAGAATATCTGATGCAGAAACATTATGGTTTCGCTGCAGAAACAAACAGCACATGTAAACAACAACACGGGTGTTTCATTATTTCTGTAAGATTTTTAAAATGCTTTACTGTATGCTCACCATGGCAGCATTTACTTACAGTAAAACAGTTATATTGTGAAACATTATTAGAATTTAAAGTAAAACCAAATTTTCAGAGTCTTCAGATTCACATGACCAATGCTGGTCAGTAATTAGTTAAATTTAAATAAATAAATGTAAAAGTAATCCGTGGAAAACAATGTGTAATTAAATACAGTTACTTATGAACATGTTAAATGTCAAAGGGGGATACATCTGAATATTTTTACAAACACATATAGATTTGATATTCAAATAGCATTCCCTGCTTTCCGACACAGAATAGGACGCATGCTTATTTAATATCATTAGATTGTTTAATTGTTCAAATTTTATTAAAATATGATTCTAAATCTATATCTAACATCTTAGAAGTAAGTAAAAGAAGTAAAAAGAGGTGCTAAAGTCTGATTTTGTGCCTTCAAAGTAAATTATTATAATCAAATTATAAAGGCTTTATCATCAGGATTTTGAAAGTCTGACAGTAATCAGTGTTGAGCAATACTGTAAGAGTAACCCTGTTTCAAAATGATTGAAAACATTCATTAGAAATTTAGAGGAGTAATCTTAAAGTAATCAAATGTAATTAGCTGCGTTATTTTAATAAAGTAAATGAAACAGTTACACTGTTTATTTCATTTTATATAGGGTAACTTGTAATCTGTAATTTATTACATTCCCAAAGTAACCTTTCCAAGACTACACATGACTCTTCAGGAATCATTCTGATATACTAAATTAGAATTTTTACGATATAGAATTTAGGATTTTTTAATGAAATGGGAAAAAAGCTTCTTTTTTTTAAGTAATCTTTCCTAACATGTCTTTACTGACAGTTTAATCTTAGCTTAATTTCTTTTACAAATCTTATTGACAACAAACGTTTGTACATGCAACCCAAAAACCATTTTGTTTCTTGAAAAATCGATTGGAAGAAATAAAAACAAACATAAATGAGGCAATTATTGGTGAAACAAGAGCACAGAGCCATAAAATAAATGTAGATTCTTGGAAGAATTGGAATTTGCTTTAGAGTTTGACATTTTACAAATCTAAGATCAGTAATCAGGTTTCCACCCAAAGACGTTTTGCGGAAGAAAATACTTTTACATTTTTACCGATACAGCTGATGGAAATACCATTTATGTGTCGACACAATTTTTGTTCGTTTAACTTTAGTGCAGAAATTCTATATTGATACTTCAAATGTTGCCAAAAAAGTTAGACATTATAAGATCTCTTCTACTTCACCAGAGAAGACACATGGACAATATCAAAGAAGAAACATGTCTCATCTCACTGCTGCTGAGGAGAAACAATTGAGATTTTAAAGTGTACTCATTTTAAATGTTTCTCCTTCTGAGCATGCAGGTTATTTCTAGTAGAAACCGGTTCTTACCTGTTGAGGAATATGCTGCTGACGTCATCATGAGTTATGGGTGGTTTCTTGGAACTGGCAGCCATGCGAAGCGGTCTCAAGAAGTTGTTGACAAGGATGTGGAGCTGTTGGACGTATTCAGCCTCTGCTTCCAGCATGCTGAAGACGACTTGGTTCCTCTTCCTCATGCTCTCTGCATGTGGCGAACGGATATAGTCCTGAATGATGGTCTTCCACTTTCGCCGACACATCCAGCCCCTCAGAAAGCTTTGCACCTGAAGCAACAGAATAAATTAGAATCAATAGATCTGACCTGAGTCTACATGGACAACTCGTTAAAAATATCTTGAACAATTATGAAACATAAGATTCATGTGCTGTTTTAAAACCAAGCTGCATTTTACTGTATTTTCATTAACTAACATTAACGAAGATTAATAAATAGTGTAATAAATGCATTGCTCGTTGTTTGTTTTTGTTAGTTAATACATTATTGCGAATTGTTACCATCATTTTATATATATAAATAGTTTACTTCAAATTTATTAAGTATTTAATATTATAGAAATAATCTAAAAAATATTTGATGACTGAATCTAAAATAAAGCTGTGGTCATAGGTTCTAAAAGAGTGCATCTTGCAGAATGAAAAATGTCATAAATGTAATGCAGTAATGTAATAATAATGTTTTAATTATGTACTGCCACAAATATACAAAGTCTCGTAGCAAATGTTTATATATATGCATATATATGTACAGTATGTGTGTGTGTTTGTATATGTATGTGTAGTCCAAAACATTAAATCAGTCACTTATGAGGTTCTATGACAGTTAGGGTGCTCACTAGGTTCTAGAACAGTGTGATTCAAAGCCAAAATCTTACTTTCTTGATTTTCTTGATTTCTGAATCATCATCACTAGGTGCAGTGGTGGGATTCGACTGAATCTTCTCATTGTCTTTGAGCATTGCTGCGATCTGCAACAAAACAGCGATAAAAATGGCAGAGTCAACACTTCCTTCGCAAAAAAGTTCTTTCCCTCACTACTTCCCAGCATGCTGACAAAGTGATTGAGTCAGGCCAAATCAGTGCCAGCACAGTGTGGCACAAACACTCGCCCTATCAAAGCTCTCAGATGCCACTCGGGTGATTTCCGATGCTTAGGGTGCACAAACTTTCAAATTATTACACGGCCCTGCAATTTGAAAGGGAAACGTTGGGGACACAAAAGAGACGGGAGCTGGCCAGCACAGTCTGAAGGTGAGTGCTCCATTTATTGGACACGGACTGAAAGAGTTTATTATGCTGCGGACCAAGGATGCGATGCACACAATACATCTGGGGTCATGCATATTCAGCACACCATTTCATACAGCCAGCTCCATTTGCACTTTAAAGTAAAATGACTATTTGATCTGGCTGATGAAGAATACAGCAGGGATCATAGTTCTCCTGGAGAGCCGTTTTTTATGAGCAGAGATGCAAAGTGAAGTGCAAAGTAGTCTGGAGAAAGCTCTTGAAAACCAAATGCTTCTCACACCACTTTTCATTCTCTCTACTATTTTCCTTTTCAGAAGAGAAATGAGCATGTAATATGGGTCACGATGATTGACTAGTCATCCAACGACAGACTAGTTGATAAGAGGGGCAGACTAGGGTTTTTTTTTCATGCTATAATATTAGTTTTATTAAATAATTTTAATTATCTATTGGGACAAGCTAAAGCATCAATCTATGGCAACAAGAAAAAGGAAAATAGCGCAAAATAGAGCTTTTTCTTTATGTACCTGTATAATTACAGCTAGAATACATCTATAATTAATATGTAGTAGATTTATGGATAATGTTGACAGATTAAAGAGATTTTTGAGTTTCAGTGGAGAAAGTTTGTATTTTTTGGAAGAAAATAATAATAATAATAATAATAAAATGTATATTATAGTATACTGGCATAATACAATAGTATAAACATAATATATTTAAAATGCATTTATTTAAGTTTTTTTATAATAAGTACTATTTTATTTACTATTTTATACTAAGTATATTTGAAAAAATTCTTGATATTAAAATAATAAGTAAACGTTATTTGGGGTTTTACTAAATTTCTTAATATTTAGCCTAAAATGTATTTGAATGTCATTATTGATGAGGAATGTATGACCTTTGAATATTACCGGTCTTTAAATACAAGATATTTAAAGTGTCCCTGAAGCATGCTTGCAATAAATTTCAGCAAATCTTTAGTTGGACTACTTCTGCACAGTTAAACTGCACAAAATTTGTTGTTCACGTTTAGCACACTTTAAGAATACCAATAAAAGCACAACTGCAGGGTACTTTTGTTTTGTTATGTAAATGCATTTGTTGTATACCTAGCATGAAATAAATGTACTTCAAATACATTTAAGT
This sequence comes from Enteromius afrohamiltoni, assembly GCA_034779775.1. Lineage (NCBI taxonomy): Eukaryota > Metazoa > Chordata > Actinopteri > Cypriniformes > Cyprinidae > Enteromius > Enteromius afrohamiltoni. Next base: position 9,652,525 of record JAUYWG010000055.1, read on the forward strand.
AGGCCTGTCTATTTTTCACTAGGTTTTTTTGTGATACTGTTGTGCAAAAACATCTTATGTAAACCATGTTTGAGTCAGGTGAACCTGAAACCAACCTTTTCAAACCAGGCTTTCTTAAACAAGTTGACTAGCTGTTCAAACAAAGCATTGAATATTTAGCTTTGCAGAATCATCTTGATATGCAGTATAAATGCTGATATATTCGACTGGATTTTGGCATGTTCACTAAAGATAAACAATCTCTACTGCACTTTGAATTACAAATTTTACCTCTGATTTTAGACGTTCAATCTCAATCTCCCCATCTTCTATCTGTTGTCGAAGTTGCTTAGCAACTGTTTTCTCGGTCTCCACGATTTGGAGTAGATGGAGGTACTTCTGCATGAGCGTTTCATGCTCGGTGGCCAGGTTTCTGTAGCTGCACACAGCACACACATATGAATACAAACACACATCCATCCACAAAGGCATACAGGACACAAACACGAGTGCGCACAAACACACACATACACTCCCCACAATGAGGAACATCACGTTATACTAGAAATAAAGCTCATTAGCAGAGACACAGTGTTAACACGTAACCCCATAAGCACACACTTTATCAGAGCAAACTGTGAATGCTCAAATTCAACAATTAAACAGAATTGTTGGAGCAGCGCTTATCTCAAAACAGCAAGCAAATCCAGACGCCTTCATGTTTATGCACACAGATTTAGAACCGCTGCAGGGCATCCAGAGATAAACAGCCAAAATAGTCCTCCAGTACAGACTGAGACCAGAACGGAGCACCATCCGCCCTCATCACAAAAACAGACCCGCTCTACAGAACCACTTATTCTTAAAAATAAACTAGACCTTCTGATTATGAAAGAGTATCTTTTGAGTGTGTGATAATTAATACCCACAAAACTTATAATTAAATCTGCTGTTACTTAATTGGTGAAATAATTTAATGCAAGAATCACACATACAGTCCAAATACACACTACTTTTCAAAAACCGTGCAAGGCCGCATTTATTTGATCAAAAATATATTTTAAAAAATCACGAGTATTTTGAAATAGTATCACAATTTAAAATAACACTTTTCTATTTTAATATATTTTAAAGTGTAATTTATTTCTGTGTTGGCAAAGCTAAATATTCTGCATCATTTCTCCAGTCTTTTAGTATTACATGATTCTTTAGAAATAATTTTCTTATCAATTCCTTATTATGATCTACGACGTTTTAATGCCCCCCAAAAATAAATAAATAAAAAAATCTAAAAACTACTAGATTAAAGTCATAATATTTCAAGAATAAAGTCCAAATACTACAAGATTATAGTCGTAATATTTCAAGAATAAAGTCGAAATACTACGATATTAAAGTCGAAATATTACGAGAATAAAGTCGAAATACTACGAGATTAAAGTCTAAATATTACGAGAATTAAGTCAAAATACTACAAGATTAAAGGTGAAATATTACGAGAATTAAGTCGAAATACTACGAGATTAAAGTCGAAATATTACGTGAATAAAGTTGAAATACTACGAGATCAAAGTTTATATATTACAAGAATAAAGATTGAGAAAAGGCCACTGGAATTTAGGCATATTTTGATATTGTTGCGTCCAAGGGGATGAGATTTAAGAACTGGCGGAAACCACTTAATATCAAGAAAAAGGTTGATCTTAACATCAGCTCACACACTCAGTCGACATTTCTTTGGGGGGCGCTGTAGCTCTCTTATTTAACCCTTTTTAATACAATACAAAGACATTTATGTGGGGTTATTAGCAGAAATTATATCATGTGTAATATTCGTGGGGACAATATGCTTGAAAATAATATTTCATGTCTTCAATTGGATTCATTATTTATTGCGCAACCCAATAGCAATAAGAGTTGTCCCTTTAGTACTTCTAAAAACAAAGTCTCAGCTTTCAGTTTTATGACGAAACACATTATGTCTTACAATAATGTTTTGTTCAAGCTCTTTACTGATCAGGGCTGTGTTTCCCAAAAGCATTGTAAGCCTAAGTTGATCATAGCTCCATTGGTTTCAATGGGTCTACGATGCACTTAAGCTTACGATGCTTTTGGGAAATGCAGCCCAGATCGCTGTATTTATGTCAGTTCATTAAAGTATACTGTTGTGCCTGTGAAAATGTGTCCAAATGTGTGAAAATTCCACCAAATAGTTCTGCAAAGCGCTGTGGAGTCCAAACGTTCATTCTTCACATGTAGTCTATTATTAAATGTTCTAAAGGTTGACATGGACTCCAGCTCATTAACATAAGTTATACTGTTTTGTTTTCTGAGGAAGGCTAATGCGTTAACATTAAATGACATTTCACAAGCTGTTTTATTCATGGTAGCCTATATTACAGTAAATTATTGGGTATAATATTTAACGTTTTATATTCATTATTTGTAGCATGCCAGCAATAATGTTCTGCTTTGTTGCTTTTGATATAAAACAGCTCAGCTTTTAAATTAATGTGTTTTCCATCTTAGTTTCAAGTGTATAGCAAGATATAAAAGTGAAGGAACATCAAAAAAACAGGAAAACAGGTCTCATACAAAAGTCTCATTGTAAAAGTCTCTAATTGTAATATAATCATGCTATAATATATATGTCATGTTATATTTTATAGTTTGTATTTCGCTATAAAATGGGCAGATTTTGAAAGCTGAGATTTTGGAATATCTCCGGGTGCTCCCAATGTAGGCCGACTTTATTCTCATAATATTTTGACTTTATTCTTGTAATATTTTGACTTTAATCTCATAGGATTTCGACTTTATTCTTGAAACATTATGACTTCAATCTCGTAGTATTTCGAATTTATTCTTGTAATATTTAGACTTTAATCTCGTAGTATTTTGACTTTAATCTCGTAGTATTTCGACTTTATTCTTGAAACATTATGACTTTAATCTCGTAGGATTTCGACTTTATTCTTGAAACATTATGACTTCAACCTCGTAGTATTTCGAATTTATTCTCTAAATATTTCGACTTTAATCTCGTAGTATTTCGACTTTTATCTTATAGTTTTTTTCAACTTTAATCTCGTAGTATTTCGACTTTATTCTTGAAACATTATGACTTTAATCTCGTAGGATTTCGACTTTATTCTT
>JAUYWG010000055.1:9655952-9668069 GCA_034779775.1 Enteromius afrohamiltoni
GACTTTATTTTGTAATATTTTGACTTTATTCTCATAATATTTTGACTTTATTTTTGTAATATTTTGACTTTATTCTCATAATATTTTTACTTTGATCTTGTACCATTTCGACTTTATTCTCATAATATTTTGACTTTATTTTGTAATATTTTGACTTTATTCTCATAATATTTTGACTTTATTTTTGTAATATTTTGACTTTATTCTCATAATATTTTTACTTTGATCTTGTACCATTTCGACTTTATTCTCATAATATTTTGACTTTATTTTGTAATATTTTGACTTTATTCTCATAATATTTTGACTTTATTTTTGTAATATTTTGACTTTATTCTCGTAATATTTCGACTTCATTTTGTAATATTTTGACTTTATTCTCATAATATTTTGACTTTATTCTTGTAATATTTTGACTTTAATCTCGTAGTATTTCGACTTTATTCTCAAAATATTTCAACTTTAATCTCTTAGTATTTTGACTTTAATCTTGTACCATTTCGACTTTATGCTCGTAATATTTCAACTTTATTTTTGTAATTTTCGACTTTTATCTCGTAGGATTAAGGCTTTATTCCTTGAAATATTTAGACTTTAATCTCGTAGTATTTAGACTTTAATCCTGTAGTATTTCACATTTATTCTCTAAATATTAGGACTTTAATCTCATAGTTTAAGATTTATTTTTTTTTTAGGTGGCACTAAAACGGCGTCGTAATAATAAGTGTTGAAAACAGTCACTAGTATTATAAAATAACACTTTTCTATTTTAATATATTTTAAAGTGTAATTTATTTCTGTGTTGGCAAAGCTAAATATTTTGCATCATTTCTCCAGTCTTTTAGTATTACATGATTCTTTAGAAATAATTTTCTTATCAATTCCTTATTAGAATCAGTGTTGTAAACAGTTATGCTGCTTAACATTAATGTGGAAACCTGATGCATTTGAATTATTCTTTCATGAATACAAACATTTATTTATTTGAAACAGAAACTATTTGTGACAGGAAATGTCTTCATTGTAACATATGATGAAATTAACACATGCTTGTTAAATAAAAATAATAGTTTTTTACAAATAACAAAAACATTGAATGATAGAGTACATTGTCTTGAAGCAAGTCACTAATAATATGTATGTTTAGCAATTTCATATGTTTTTGTCTTTTTTAAAAAAAGAGAGCAAGCTTTTTTAGTGCTAGTGCATCAAAGAAGAGGAAATAATCATCATTAAATAATCAAATAATCTGCTAACACAAATGATTATGGGAAATGCAGTTTTGTACAGTAACAAACTTCAGTAGCTAAAACGAGTAGTGTATTTTATCACATTTTTTTGCTGTTATATGTAAAATGTTAATGTGTACAAAATAAATTGCATAGTAAATTTGCAAAATCGCAATTAAATCCTATTATGCTAATGCTATATGCTATTATTTTCATCTATTCTATGATTCTCAGAAGAAAATCCTGACATGGTCATGTCAACTCATACAAGACTTACACAAAAAGTCTAAAACAACTACTAATCACAGTAATAAACCAACAAGTAAAAATGCACAATTTTTCACATTATAAAACAATTGCATATATTTTTGAAACAGTATACTGTATATAAACAAGGTTAACCCTTCGTGCCTTAACCCTCATATCAAAATGAGCATTTGTCCTTGACTGAATTACGGCTCTTTGTTATTAATAACATGTTGTGCTTTGTTTTTTCGTTCCCAACAGAGAATTCAAATTCAATGTTCATTACTAAAAATAAACAATATTCCCAACAGAACCACTGCAACATCCAAGACTGCTTAAACAAGCTTCAGGCTAATTATAGATAATGAGACATGGAATCTGTCCACTTCGCAAAAAATATACTCCTCTTTATTTATTTTCCCCCTTCACATCTAAGCTTTGTGAATGGATCCAAATATGCAGCATCAACTAATATGGAATATTATGAGAGAACAATTTTCTTTTCTCTGTAGGCAAGTTTGTCTAAATCTTAAGTAAAAAGTGGGAAAAGAATAAGAATTGAGTGTAAATGCACATAAATTTATATTTCTGCAAAAACAGAACATATGCATAACCAAAACAGGCTACAGTAGCAACAAACAGCAGCATTTTAATCTATTTTCCTTCCTGTCCACTGATGTAGACAACAGTATATGTGATCTTTTCAAATTTCATTTTACTTACCTGGCATGTGATATTGCTGCCACCCATTCATCACAGTCCTTAACATCTTCTGTACGAAGCTCCAGAGCCTTCTGATTCTCATGATTGAAGCTGACTGTGAAATAATACTGTAAAACACACACAATAAAATAAAGCATGTTAACTACAACGCTACACAAATAACCCTATTAACTACACTTGTGTATAAAATATCAGTTAGTCAGAGTTTATCTTAATCCCCAATAAGTAAAAAATACATAATACAAGAAAATAAGGCATAGTGTGTAAAAATATTTCTATTTTTTAACTTTCAGACGAATCCAATTGGAGTTATAATAAAAAATTGTTCAAACCCCTCCAAGGCTTTAAATGGGTTTAAATGGGTGAAAGCTGTTACACTTTAGAAGACGTGGAATAAAGTGCCCGTATTTGTAATAAAACATTTCTCACACAGCTCTGGGGGGGTTAATTACGTAAGACACATTGTGTTACGAGAGTAGTGACGAGCGCAGAGAGAGAACGAAACAAAACGCCAGTAATGAATTAGAAGCACAAACCGAGGACTTGCAAAGAAAAATGTAGAAGGATTTCGATATAAGCTGGTTTTCCTTTGCTAAAGTAAGGAACATTGTTTCCTTGAAAATACATTTCCCAGAGATGCATGCATGATGCATACATCAGCCGGGACTGCTTCCGGTTTCCACAGACAGCAGACATGAGAGAAAACTGCTTATGAAGCTTGAAATATGGATATTTATTGTACAAAAATGCATGGATTCGCCACAGGAGGACATGATTAACCCCTCAGAGCAATGTGAGGGATGTTTTATTACAAATACACGCACATTATTTTATGTCTCCAGAAGTGTAACGGTTATCACTTATATAAACCCTTGGAGGGGTCTGGACAATATTTGTCATAACTCTGATTGGATTCATCTGAAAGAAGAAAGTCACACACACCTAGGATGCTTCAAAAGGTAAGTAAAAGATAAGATTTTTGGGTAAACTACCCCTTTATTAGAGCTAAAACAAAACAAAACAAAACTAAAATTAAAAAAAAAATTGTCCAAGAAACAGGTGACAATTTGGACAAATTAATAAAAAACATGTGTAAATAACAAGAAGTCTCTGTGCAATGTGCAGTGTCTTTGATTGTTTCATTTTAATGAATCTTCCAGTAAAAAGATCAGCAGCCCATAGATTGGTACAACAAAAAAATATGTAGAGGAAACCCTTTTTATATGATGCATGACACAGTAGTCCGTGCATAATCTCACCAAGAACACCAGATGAAAGGAACTGTTTGCTTCAACCTGATTTTTCGGACTGTTGACTGAGACAGAGAGTGCATGAAGAGTCCAGAGAACACAGACAGGATCTGCTGGGTCTGAGTATACGTATGTGCTAAGGGAAACTTTGATGTGCCTTAGATAACTCCAGTTCTCCAGAGGAAAACCATAAAACATGTAAACTGGGAGCATGGCGCATTACATAACTGTATGCTACCTGTTACCTAGCAACTCCTCTGTGCACTAGTGGTTATGGCTCTGTATGTGCTACCCGTTTCTCTCCATTTCAGAAAGCCAGGCCTTAGCACTGAATCCCCAACAACCTCCATTTCTGCTGCTCGGCAGACCTTCAAGACGTCTTAGCCCTGCTAAATTACATCACAGTCATTTGTCTCATGCAGCGGAGACCCACTGAAAGCAGGACACAAAAGATAAGGGCACGAACGCACAGATCGCTATATATTTGACGAACAGTACTGAAAGAGCTTGTTATTCAAATAAAAGTCTTCTCAAAGTGTTGATTTCTGCAGATTTTTCAACGCAATCATTAAATGTGAAAAAGTCTTAAGGGTTTGTTCATTATTTAAAAACCAAAGTCACAAAATAACATATTGTGTAACCATTCACCATTTAAGTAACCATTTTAGTTATATAAATACAGAATATCAGATAATAGTCAAAAGAGTAAATTGTATTTGTCAGCATCATCCTGTTTTATTCTACAGGGTGACGAACAACAACACCTCCAACATAACAACTTTACTCATCAACTTCATATATTTATTTATTTATACAAGTTCTTTCTGGTCCTCGAATCTGATAAGAGTGTCGATAAAGAGTCCAAGTTTGTATCACTTCACTTGCAGAAGTTGCTGTATTTCTTACACTGAGTTGGAATTAGTAACAAAGTATTGGGCTCAGCTGTTAAACTGTCAACTTTACATTTGAATCTGGTGCGGAAAAAAGTTGTTCACACAGAAAAGGGCTTTTGAAGACTCTATTGTTATTTTATGTATTTACCACTCAATATCACACTCATATGTAGATGTGAGATATGGCTGTATATAGGCATACTGTGATTGCGTATGGCCGCATTACAGCCATATCTTACTGGTTGTTCTGAGATTCTTGGAAGACTGATGTAGTTCTGCACAGGTACAGTTAATTAGCATTTAAAAGGACATGCACCCGAAACAAGTAACTGTAAACCGAGCTGTTTTTGAAAAGGGTTTTACTAGCCTGGCTTCTGCGACTTTAAAGCTCATAGGAGCTTAGTCTGGCCAAGCTACCTTACTCCCCGCCTTCTGGGAGGCAGGTTTAACCTGCGTCCATCAGATGTCTCTGTATACTACTGGACGAATCTACAACCAATCAGACCACTCATTCCAATTACGTATGCATAGCGTCGGAACCTGAAGCCACCATAACCAATTGTAGCTAGCTTCATTAAAGCAGTAGGAAAATGTCTTACTTTAATTACTTCTGTTCCTGTCATGAATAATTTCTGAATGATTATGTAACTGGAGCAGTAATGCTAAAAATTCAACTTTTAAAATATAGTTGTCAAGAATCCTGTCTGTGAGCTTTCGTCCGCTCACCACCAGAGGCCGCCTTTTCCATTACATAGACATTCACACAACACAGACTATTATATGTCACCCCGGACTACATTTACCATGTTCCACTTCACTGATTGGCACTCTCACCTATAAATAGGAGGTTCCAACTTCTATTCAGTGCCGAGTATTGTTCTGCATTTATCACCTAGTGAGCCAGTTTTTGCCCATGTTTCTAGTTCCCAGTTTCTAGTCTAGTCCTGTGTACAGATTCTTTCCTGTGTTTTTCGGATTCCCTTTTGTCGCGTCGTTTTAGACTCTATTTGCACCACGCCTGGACTATTGCTCATGTTATCAGATTACCCATCTTGTCAAACCTTCTGGATATTGTCCACTGCTCGAAGACCCAGGCTTGCCCTAGGAATACTCTTATGTCTTGCCCATGCCATACTCATTTGCTGTTGTTTGACCCTGCCTGTGTTTTTGACTATGTTTATTAATAAAAGCTTGCACTTGGATATGTTCGCACTTATGTCTTGTTGGCTCCGTTACAATATTCCAATAGAAAACCATTTTAAATAGTAAAAATATTTAGTTTTATTATCATTTGTTTGCTGCACTTTGGGTCAAATAAATGCAGGTTTATGTACGTACAAGTCCAATTATACAGTTCTCTAATTCATTCATGTGTAACATTCTACTGTATAAAGCTGTAGGGGATTGATCTCATTGACACACCAGTTTCCTGCACCATTCAGTGAATAATTGGAATGAAGGCTAAAAGTCTGAGGTTGATATGAAATCACTCAGAAACCCTTATCAAGATGTTTACGGACTGCAACCTAATGTTTATTGTATGTGTAATGTTTATGTTCAATGCCATATGTACACTTGTTCCATTTAGTCAACTTAGTCTAATTTACCCATCTGAATCAAAAACAAATCTGCAAACCAACTGCAATCCTTAATAAACTCCCATCTTCACAATCTTAAAACATCCAGTGCCCATTCCAGGACTGTTTTCTATCAATGCTTCCCAGCTGATGTCTTTTGATAAAAGTATATGCTTATTAAAAAACACATTTACGGAAAACAAACATAGTAATTATATGCTTTAAAGCCTTTTCAATTTCCCATATATGTTGATCTTGTCATGCTTATCTTTTAGATATGTCATATTGTTGAAATTCTCACAGCTGAAATAGGTTGGTTCTTTTACCTTGTCTTTCTATGAGCAAGGTCAAGACTCCAAAGCTGCCTCCATTCTTTCAACTTACAGCTGAGTCATGTATATTCACACACCTAACTGACTTATATTTACACATGCACACATACACACACACACACACACAATAAACATCAGTGTGTGATCGATGTTGCTCTACAGGATAAACCAAACCCCAATGTGCTTCAAGTCTGTAAGACACATTGTGTTACGAGAGTAGTGACGAGCCTATATATCCCTACCTGCAACCTGTTACCTGTCACATCAGCCTTGCTAAATGAAGTGAACTATGGTTTTGGAAAAGGAAATGGCCTGTAACATTGTACCACCATGACTGTTAAGTCAAATCTATAATGCACACCTTTAGCAAGATGTATGCTCTACTTACTTTGCATCATTCTTTATGTTAGCACACCTCTGTAAAGCATACATTTTATTATGTCAGTCTTGAGCACTAATGCAAGTGCAGTCTGCAAGCAGACCAAAATAGCAGGCATCAGTAAGTCTACATGCACAGGCTCATTCTGTTGAGCTGCAAAAATGCAGCTGTTCCCAAAAGAGAGATGAGTGTTCTGCTATAAATGGGCCCTGACCCCTCAGAGGTACTGAACAGAACAAATTTAGCCCAAACAGTGTTAGCATTAATGAAGGAGGCGCAACGCACTGCTACATGCTCCCGCAACACACACACATCCCTCCAACCAATCTTTTTCTCATGCAAATAGGAGTTGCCATAGGAACCATGGGCTAAAATGCAGATATATTAAAGTAGGGCTAATAAATGAATGGTAGAGCAGGGTGATTGGTATGTAAATATACTGACAATGAAAGGAAAGGTAGCAGGATGGTTTTCAATGAAACACAAATTTGTGTTGAATACGCCAATACGCACATTGCCCAAAAGCACCTTTGTGCTGAGTAAGTGCTTTTTTTAGATTAGTGAATAAAATCCAGGAAAACTGCAATCCAAAGAAAAAACTAGATTTGATTAGTAAGTGAAATTGATTTGGGGACCGGTCTACAAACTATAATCTGAGCATCTGAATTGGGCTGTTTTTTTCCTAAAAAAGGAAGTAAATATACACCTGCACACCTGTGCAGCACCAAACTCTAGACTAAATAGAGCGTCCCACATTTTCGCTCCCGTTTCTGTGAATTGGCACACCTGGAGAAAGAGAAGAACTGTGTAATACTTAATATGAATATGGAACAAACACTACATTAAGATCATAAGAGGGTACAAGAACCTCATTAGGTCCACAGACTTTAGGTAAGATCTAATAAGGTATTTGGAATAAACTAGCCCAATCTCACAGCAATTCTTATATTTTACGACCTCGCTCATACAAATTTGTATGATTTTTGCTAAATGATTCGTATTTTACGAGTTGCCAATTTGTATGAATTCGAATGAATGACCTACACCTAACCCTGCCAGTAATTTCTCTTTCAGATCAGTTTAAAAGACCAAAAAAAAACCAACCTGCAAATGACCATAGCATGCTTTCCGCAATGTAAAGGAAGTAGGAACAGATATTTTATTCTGTATTATGACATCTGAATTAAATAAAATGTTGGGCAGGACTAAAAGAATCACTCACAATAAGACCAATAACAGATTTATACAATAGATTTTATAAAAAAAAACAAAAAAAAAACAGGGTAAACCTTTCCCTTGAAGTTAATGAAAACATTGAAATCCTGTGAATTACAATAGTCATTATTTTGTAAGTCGCTATCTGCTAATTAAAAATATAAATAAATGTAAGTGAAAGACAGATGAAAGCATCTATATTGGCTGCTCTGCTCAAGGCAAGTATTAGCAGTAAAGCAGGCATCTTACATTATTTCCATTTCGGTGAAAACCCAAAGCTTGCCAATGTAAAATTATTTATGCAAATGAGTTACACTAAATGAGGTTACAGTGTGCATGCCTAATATAAAGGCTGAAGTGTGCGTGACTCTGTCAAACACTGAGTCGTTGATTGTTAGGTAACGTCGCTCTACTGTTCTTTAGAGGATGACAGACATGCACAGCATCAAACTCCATGCCGCATCCTGCTTTGTCAGCACAGGGACAGCTGTTCACAGGAAGGTCTTAGAGACTCTTGTTGAATTGCGGTCCTTACACACAGAGATAAGCACTGCAGGCTGAAGACACAGCCAGGCAGGTTTAACCAAGGTGAAACATCTTCAGCTATGTCAGTTTCCATCACTGGCTAGTAGTCAAAAATCGTACTTGTAAAACAAAAAACTGATGCAGCTTTTGAGATTTTCTTTCAGGATCACCTGATAAACCGTCCTAACTACTGTACGCTTCAGACTGCCATGCAGTTGCAGTCATTAAGTGGCTGCTGCTGAATATTAAAGCTGCACTCAGTAAGTTTTTGTTTACATTTTACTGGATTTTTATACTGACACCTATAGGTTCAAGCCGGTTTTGCTCTTTTTTTGTCAATATTTATCCTTTATTTCATGCATGCATCTAAAGTCCACATTCTCAGACTCCATCCCAATTAATTTTGGGCGTTGTTAGGGGTTTGTGCTGGTGCGCAGTATGTAGCGAGTTCTCTTCCTCTATAACGCAGTGCTGCTGGTGGTGTGCTGGTCATGGCAACCACTTGACGACCTGCCTTTTGGAGCTGTGGGTCATCACTTCAACATGGACCGCTTGAGTGGACATTTTATTTTTCCACACATACTGATTCTTTTTTAACTGTCTAGTGAATCACGGACATGCCTGTCCCAATAAACTTAAATGAATTAATTATTATTAATTCTATATAATTTAATTAAATTATAATTATATAATTTAATTAAAATTATTATTATTAATGTACAGTAGTACTATTATTGTTTGTATTAGTAACCAGGTCCAATAGAGTTCAACAGTTCAAGCAAAACAATCAGAAAGAAATTCATTTTCAACATTGAGGAACTGATTTAATAACTTATAAACCTTTGAAGAGAGATTGACAGTGAGCTACGAGGCTGTTGATTATTTTTGTTGAAGTTATTAGCCCACATCACATATAACTACATTAGCCATGATTCTGCATTAAAAAATTACAACAAGCAGAACATAATTGAGTCTTCTCTCCACACTCTCAAATTACATAAATAATTATTAACATCTTTAAATCATTCAAAATGTTTTTATTTTTACGTCCCTTGCAATGCTTCGTCAGTTCCCTCTTCAAAGCCATTACGTTCAAAGTGTTCACTTCAAATTAGTCTTTTTGTGAACTGGATGGTCGGCTTTTAACAAATGCTTTTTTAAAATCCCTATCCGGAAAAAGTGGACGAGCACTGTTGCATTCCCTTGTATGAAACTGTTGGTCATGTGATCTCAACATGGTCGCCTTCATTAGAAGACCCTCTTATCCATGTACAATACAGCAGCTTTTCTTATATATGTGATGACAAACAACCTTTTAATCATATTTGTCAGAAACTCATTTTATTATAACAAATTTAAGAAGTGAAAAACAAAACAAAGCAAAAGTAAGTGCACCTTTAAGCTACGTTTTTATAGGAGCAAAGAGCTATTTTTTGGTCAAAATAATAAATACGTCTCTGAAATAGGTCGGCACAAACCACATAACATTGTTATAACTATGTTTTATTAACAATAAATAGACAAACTACTTTGAAATGTTTGAAATATAATATGACATCTCTGAAGGAGTCACGAGGTTCAGCCTAATCAGCAGCATGTCTGTGTTGGATCACAATAAAGGACATTAAATGCTGCACAGCACCTTTTCAGGCGCCCAAGGAGTGTCTTGTGAACATAAAGTTCAGTTTTGGGAACGATTTGTTATTAAACACGTTGTGAAGACGCAGTTGCCAAGGTAGGATGCTATTAATATCAGCGCGAGAATTAAATCAATACGTCAAACAGACTGCGATTCTACGCCAGTTTTCCGCATGATGGCGACTCTGAGGTTTATAAAATGCTTCTCTAGCGTCATTTTCTCTCTTGTGCGAGGCAGAGAGCGGAACAGTCGAAACTTAAATGTCTCTGAGGAGAACGCTGATAAATAACATCCTTTTTTCCTGGAAAGCTAAACGGATATCAAACGATAAAAGACACTTAACTTAAATCGGTAAACTGTTGCCTTTTCGCGTGAGACTGACAAACAAGTTTCTGCATATGCCCCTGTAGTACTGAAATTATTATGTAATTCCCTCTCCTTCATGTTGTTGTATTTTCCGTGACAGACAAAGGGAGATGCTCGGCGTAATGTATAGGGACTCGCGGCATCAGTCTCCATTCGCTTTCATTGCAGCTCGGTTCATAAAATCAAAGTGAATGGTGACTGAAGCTGGAGTTCCACATGCATAGAAAGTAAGGTTTGAAACAACGTGAGGTCGAGTAGGCAACATGACAGCATTTTGATTGTCTGGATAAACTACACTTTAATAACAGGAACATAAACATATAGCTAATATTTGTAATAATTGATGTAACCACAAGGAATCTATATCGATAAGCATACGCATCTTATGTAACCTACCCGAAGGTTTTAAACGCAGTAATGTCATCTCGCTCGTTTTCAAGGAAAAAAAGTAGTCATGACAGATAAACACTATTAAGCAAACGCACGGAATATCGTGTGCTGAAATCTCCGAGCGCTGAGCAAAGTAGCAGATGCCTAGTGGTAAAATTGTTGAGCGCATGCTCATCATCTTTACGCATAAAACAAACCCCCAGTCGCTGCTGGCTTAAACAGATTGGCCGTTTTTAGTTGCTTTGCCCCAAAAGTAACTCTATTCTAAGGCTCTGCATCAGCATTACAGAAGCGTGAAGCAAAGTTGTCGTTCCGTTTGTTTCGTACCTGTTTTTCTAAGCACTCCTTGGCTGACAGTGAAGGTTTGGGTGAGGGCGACCTGTCACACACACATCCCTCCAACAGGTATAATCCCGAGGGTCGCGAGCTGGACTCGCTCTCAAAATAAAAAAGCATATTTTGCAACAGAGCAAACCACTTGGTGTGCCATTTTGTGTTGTCGGAGCTTTTTTTGCTTAAGCAGCCTCGTCTCGTCCCGTCTTTCTTTGCCAAAAGACCCAGGTAGGTGACATGACCATCATTAAGTCGAATTCCCTTCTGCATTTTTGTGAAGAAGATGCTGGTTTTGGGGGGAAAGGCTTGTTTCGGTCCTTACATCTTCTTAGCGCCAGATCCCCGAGCAGACGGGCACTTTCTGGATTAGAATCGAAGCCTGGCACGTTCTGCCCATCCACTGCAATCACCGCCTTGGCACGAAGTAGGAAAGAAGCGCAGAGAAAAACGAAGAATGCCAAACTCTACCATCGTAATGTTGTCGAATGCGTTCAGGCTTTGGAAAAAGACACATAAATGCCTCCCGTTACCTCTTCTATGACGCAGTGAGCGGGGAGAATTAGGCTACGGTGTATGCGAGTGATGGTTTGTCGCGGTCTCACGTGAAATTGTCTATAAACCAGTGCGCGCGCTCACTGCTGAATGAGGCAGTGGCGTCACGTGACCAGCTTTCAGCACCTCGGACAGAGAGACAAACCTACTTTTACAGTCACGTGAGTTCATTTTAGATCTGTTGCACAGATGATGACAGATTGCTTCATGCAAGGAAAAACCCTTGAACAGGTATTGCATTTAAATTTGTTACAAGCTACTCTAAACGTAACACATACTGTAGCTAATCTGCATCTGAAATGGCATATATACCATAAACGGTGCGTTTCAATGCTACACAGAGGCGCATAAGATAGCAATAATGCCACGAAAAGTAATGTTAAGAGAGGTTGTGCTAAATTACGATAGTATAATGACTGTATTAGGGATTGCAGAAGAATTCGTAGCAATACCCTTGATATATATATA
>JAUYWG010000055.1:9669768-9691597 GCA_034779775.1 Enteromius afrohamiltoni
CGCGATTAATCACATCCAAAGTACAAGTTTTTCTTTACATAATATATTTGTATGTACTGTGTATATTTATTAAGTATAAATAAATACAAACACATGCATGTATATATTTAATAAAAATATGTTATGTTAAATATGTTATGTTAAATAAAAATATATATATGAATATTATTATGTTTAGATATAATATCAAATATAAGAAAATAAATATATAAATGCATTTACATGTAAATACTTACAAAATATATACTTAATATAAACAGAATGAATAAACGCAGCATAAACAGATATATATTATGCAAAGAAAAACTTTTATTTTGGATGTGATTAATTGTGATTAATCATTTGACAGCACTAATATATATATATATATATATATATATACACACACACATATACATACATAATGTATGTACCAGCCAAAAACTATTTCTGTCATCATTTACTCACTGAAGTTAGAGGCTGTTATCGTCAACTGTTTGACTACACTGATGCTGTATATTATTTTATAATTATTTTGTGATTATACATTTTAATAAAATAAGCTAAAACTATCAAAAGCACTATTGGCATTAAGCTCAGTAAACATGCTCACATGTTCAGGGGTATTATCGTTTCTTAAGGTAGCTCTAAGTTATTTCTTGGCTTGTCCAACCAATGTATTTATCTTTAATCAGTTGTGTGAATGATCATTAGTGGTCGATTGAAAGTAAATCATGCAGTGCGTTGCATTTGCACTGTTAATCAAAGGAGCATTTACAACGAGTACACTTCCTGCCACCCGGTTTAAAAGCTTCTTATGCATCTCTAAGGACTGCTGCACTTTCAGTGCTCCCTACGACGATTTCTAAGAAAAACATTTGTCTTTGACGAGTTTTGTAAAATACTAATTTTGTATCAACAGTTTTACGGAAGGGCTTAAACCAGCCCTTCGTGTCCACACTGAAACATCACAATAGATGACGGCTTTAATCAGCCAATTGTGCTCAATCGCAGAGGCTCCATGACCATCTGTCATTTCCTCTTCTTTATCTTCTGTGATTGTTGACACCATGCCTACGATTCACCATAAGCAGAATTTTTTTTTTTATCAAGGACATGTTCGTAATGCATCCATTCATCCCTTTCCTTTAGAGATACACGACTCCTGACTTCTTACTCCTGATGTCAGCTATTTCAACAAATAGCACTGCATTTCTACTTAACTAAAATAGATAACTGAAACAGATTATAATCCTTTTTGTGTGGCGTCTTAAGTCTTACTTGATTTATATTTTTTTGATTAGCATTTAATTCTGAACAATGTATCCATGCATTTGTTGTGAGCCTGTAAATTTTAATCAAAGTGAGATAACTCTTCCAGTGAAATTGGCACTTTTTTCTGCAAAGCAGCCCACTTATTTGTCCAGTCATTTCATCTGCTTATCTTGGGTGTGGGTGTGGCATCACACCGACAGAAGCCATACCCACATTAGATGATTGACAGCAGAGTGTCGCACAGACTGAACTGGTGTCTTACCCTTAGACCCGCCATGAGTGAGCCATCATCAGACCGAGACGCAGAGACAAGCAAGTTTCCTAAACCATTGAGGTGTTTTGTTGTTGAATGTATTAATCAACATAGCAGTAGTCATTTACCCCCGACATCTGAATGACTGAAGTCGTGGAGGATCAACGTTACGTTTGGTTCTGAAGGAATTGCAGCAGTGAGTATAATGTCTTTTAATGAATCTCTGCAAATCGCCTTTCCTTATAATGTGCTAATTAACAAGTTTCACTATGAATATTGCTAAAAAAAAAGATCCTCCGAGAGTAACTCTGAAAAGAGGGGCGGGGTCAGCTGAGCTCAGCTGAGATTTAAAGGGGAAGTACACAAAACAGAGTGATATATCAAAAGAGCTGTTTTTGACAGGGTAAAAATAGCATTTTTTACACTATCTTTGTGAAATTTTAAAACAAACTATATTAGAAACTTTCTATTAAGACCCTAAAGAATCATAGTAGCTTGTGGAAAATTGGCTTTGTTTGAAGTTTAATTTTTCGTTAATATTTCACAATCACAATGAAGTACTCCACGGACAATGTATTTTTGCAAGCCAACCCCTGGAATCACCAACCAACCTGGGGAGCGTTTCCCGAACAACAACGTAATCGCTGATTAACCACCATAGTACATTGCATTGTTTTGGAAATGAACTAGCTACGCACTGCTGTTTCCCATGAACGTGCAAAAATATATAAATAAATAAAAAAATTATATTTAGATAAAATGTAAGATATGCCCAAAATGTTTTTGTGCCCAAGAGCATATTTATTAAAGCCCATATATCTAACTATCAAGAAACTATGCTTCTAACCACAGGAACAAAGATGTAGTTGTAACCATGAACGTTGTGTTGATTGCAAATGTTCGTTTGAACTATGCTTCGGAAAACACAGAATCTTTGAACTATGCTGGTAACAACAGAATGTGCGACCATAGTAGGCTAACCATGCTTTTGGGAAACGCACCCCTGGTTCCCTCAATAAAAACCAAGAAGATAAGCTCTGTGACCAGTAAACATTAGTGATTATTACATATTTCATTTATAATGATAGTCTTTACAAATTAATACATTGTTTGCCATATACATAATCATATATAATATAATCATCAGAATTTTTTTGCATTTAATTACAATCATAAAGTTTCTTGTAATTAGCAGGAAATTTCTTGCTGTTTGTCTGCAGAACTGGGTTGGGTGTTGGATGAAGAAGTAAAGGTCAATGCACACTGAATCGAATTCAGGAGAACACTATAGGCATTAGACACAGTGATGCACCCTGGTCCAAGTCATCCTTACCATCCACCTTCACCAATGGCTCACTGAATTAAACAGCTTGGCATTTTCATTGGGAATCAATTGATGAACCAATTATCTGGACTCGTCAGGACCTGTGACATGCCGTCGTGTGACGCTCTTGTTTGTATCAGTGCTAATGTGGCTGAACAATAAAACGTATTCTAGCACACAAGGAATATGCTACTTTAAGTACCCAATTTGTTTAAAAGGCACAGGCTTTAGTCTGGCTCTGTCAGTCAGCTGGCTACTTCACAGATGAGATTCATTTATGACTTTATCCTTTGTTGTTATCTGCTCTCCCTCAGAAGAGGGACACTCCATAAGATATGTAATGTTACTGACCTGGTTACGATGAAAATAAAAGCTGATATTGAGAAATAATTTATATATCTCTTTGTCTGATTTTAAATAGTTGTCACTGTCATTGCTGATTGCTATCTGCTCACGTCATCTTTTAAATGCATTTGCATAGACGCACATGCGAGGAAAGAGATAACATTGAGCACTGTCCAGCTGCCTGGAACACATTCAGTACTTGTGTGGATTGGAGGGTCCTTGAGTTTCGAAAGCTCTGCTCTTTTCATGCACGCAGTCATGTGAACGTGTTTCATCAGGCTTTTCTCTTTTACATCGATGAAGGGAGTAAAAGCAACAGTTTTGTCTGCGGCAATCTGAATCAGCATTCTCTGGCAGCAACTGCTGACAGTGTGGCTCAGAGACAGAAAAAAATTGCATTAAAACTCCTTGTGTCCTCTGCTCACTTGGTTTTCCCAGTATTTTTTCTGTGTCCCCACCACAGCACCTTTCAGTGAGGAATAGCACATATGTACGTTAGAGGTAAAGCTGTAATGCAACATTACTAATTAGACATTTTGAAAATATATATTTTCTTATGCACCCAATAAATGAAAATAAAATCTAATAACTCTGAAAGGCCTTCCAAGAGGTAAGTGACAGATGTGGTGAAATTTAGCATTAGCTTGCCAACGGATTCTACAGTCAAAAATAAGCGGGGTTAAATATTATGCAACATTGTTTTAAAAAATAACTGCTATTGGGCTGTTTTAACTTTGCCAGTTGGATTACTACCTAGAAGGTAGTTTACTTGATTACATTTACTAATTTTGTACTGTGAAACCCAATAGTTGGTTCCTGTTTAACCCAGTCCTGGGTTATATTTAACCTAGCATTTTTAGATGTACTGGTGGCACCATTTTCTGACGGCACCCATTGACTGTACATTTTCTCAAAGTTATAATTATAATTAAATTTTGGCCTAATGGATAGGGAGTTGGACTTGTAACCCAAAGATCGTGGGTTTGAGTCCCAGGTCCAGCAGGGATTGTGGGTGGGATTAGTGAACAACCAGCACTCTCTCCACCTTCAATACCACGACTGAGGGGAGACCCTTGAGCAACTGCTCCCTGGGCGCTGCAGGAATGGCTGCCCACTGCTCTGGGTGTGTGTTCACGGTGTGTGTGTGTGTGTGGTTATTCACTTCTCACTGCTGTGTGTGTTCACTTGGATTCCTAGTATGGGAAACCATGCCTGGCAACAATCAAAGAGAACTTGCAATTTTCTGGACTTGGTTTATGTGTTCAAAATGTATATACATTAAACCTTCAGCTAGTGAAAGATTCCTAATGATCATCAAAATGAGCGGCTGAAGATGTAGTGTCCCCTCCACCCTGTGCGCTGTGTTGGAGACTGGTCTACCCCTAATTACATGATCCACTAGGCCTCTAATTCACCGTGCTCCTCTTAGACGACATTTACTAATTACTCCCTCCTTTTTTTAGCAGCAGCTCCCTCGCTCTTATCAAGCCTTCCCTTGTTTTTCATTGTCTGCTCCCTGTGCATGCTCCACCTTTCAGAGACAAAGGAGCAAGTGGGCTGTTCCGTCAAAGCCATTAGATATACGTCACACTTGCACCTTAGCTGTTGATCGTTTTGTACTAGTGAAATTAAATGTCAGTGTAAACGTTTTTTCAGAGTTTGGTTATTGTTTATGTTTTACCAACAAGAAGCACAATTAAAGAAATAAAAACTGATTGAAAAAATAAGATTTATTCACCATTTATTCACACTCATTCCAAACCTATGTGGAATGCATAATAAACCACTTTAAGTCAATGGTCACCAAAATGGCTGGTTGTGTGGACAAATGCTGTTAAATTTTATGAGTGAAAATGACTTTTGATGGCTGTCATTTTTGTTGCATGAATAAAAAACATGTAACCAATATTAGCCCTACTTAAAAAACAGGGATCAAACCATGGAACATGATGTATTGTCTGTCAGTTAAAAGCCTTAGTCTCAAGCTGTTTACCTTTACTTCAAAGACGAAAACATGACTGTTTATTATCAAAGATGAACATTAGTGATTAGCATACAATTATGGATAATTTCATTATGTGTTACAATGACTATGAGAGAAAGTCAACAATCTAAGCAGGGTCGTAACCCCGAAGACACTGAGAACAAGTCTCCCTTCTCAATATCTGATATTCCTTAAGTTCTCTGATTATTGTTATAATGACAAATAAGGTACAAAACAATGTCAAAATAGCTGACATGGCCAATCAAATGTTTGCTTTTCAAATAATGAATATTTCAAAATGAATGAAGTAATTTGAAATAACTTTTTTTTTGAGATCCAGATTTGATTTTGATGCCTATGCAGAAATAGGTAGGCTATTTATAAAAGACTATAGTTTACATGCAATCCATATTACCATAGTGCACATGATGGTATTAAATGCAACACAGTCTCACTCCAACTCGTCACATTTTGATGCTTGGTAAAGATCCTTTTGCGTCGCTTTTTGAAGCTCAAGGCACCCATTTTTAGTCACTTCTTGACGTGAAGGGTCCTCCATTGCTTTTAGTTGTTATGCTTAATGTAATGGTTTGCATGCATATTTAAATGTATTTATATACAGTATGAAGCAAAAATCACACCCCTACATATATGCAATAATTCCACAGTTTTTACCCAATATATCTTTTGATTATGACTATAAAATAAAAAAAATATTGCTTCGGCATATTTACTCTAAGAGTTTCCTATTTAAAACAACGGCGGACCCTTGACATAGAAAAGTGACTACAAAGGGGTACCTTGAGCTTCAAAAAACGATGGGGGTTTGACCAAGCGTCAAAACGTGACGTTAGATACGATTGAAGAAATAAGACATCAAATTCTTATTCTGTCACAATGGTGTATTTATTTAATTATGTAGGCTCTGTAATAAATAAATCGTCTCGAGATTTTAGCTTCTTGTACGTCAAAAAATATCATAATGTTTTTTGTGGGGGAGCTCCTTTCTGCTAACTTATCCAGGTCATACTAGAATTGATCATTCTTTTTAAATGCCATATATGTGACTACAAATAAACAGAAGACTTGACTAAATAAGTAGGCTTGTGTCCTCTTTCTTTTGTCAAATAACCATTTTATTTTTGTTTGAAATATGTTCAGTCCTGATAAATTAATTCTTTACGATCAATGTCACGTATTATTGTAGAACATTGATGCTTTTGGATTAAAAAAAAAAAAAAAAAGCAAAACAAAAACATTCAAACAAACAGTTGCATTTATCATGTTGGTTTTGTGATCACACAATTACATTTTTTTTATTAGTTTTCTGATAACTTCTCTTTGTTGGTGAAATGCTAGGGCTGTGTGACATTGTTCCAGGGAGGCGTGTAAAGGGCGGGTTTTAGCGAAGAGCAGCAGAGCTTTTGCGCTGACAGGTCCTGATTTTGGACATGTGCTACAGGTTCGAGGCTAGTAGCCCCACCAGGCCCATTTAAAGCACTGGCACGCACTGGCCCGACAGTGGAAAAGCGGCTAGTGTGTCCTGTTGGCCAAGGTGTGTACTGTTTCAAAGTGGAAATGGTCTATGGTCAGATGAGTCCTAATTTGATATTTGATGCTTACAAAGACGTGTAGTAATTCTAAATACATCATACTAATTGTAAGAAAATCATTTAAAAGTTCCTTCAAATAAAAATGCCATTGATGAAGCCTCACCCAAATAGGTTTGTTCTTTCCAGTTTTCAGTGGTTCAGTCTTGAATCTATTGTACACTGACACAACAGATACCAAATGTACAGGACAAAATGTGAACTCAGGACTAAACAGAGAACAACATGAAACAACATGTTCCAGCTCTCACAAACACAGTCAAATTATGTAAAGATGCTCATTTTTGGCATTGTTGCATGAGCCAGCTTCAGAACTCCAGCTTTGAGTGGGTTTATCGACTGAAAGTGGAGGCTTTTCAGGTTAATGAAAGTTTAACCTGAAAAGGAGATATTTAATCTCAATAGTGTCCTGTTATTAATGCTTGATAAAATGGTTTGTGGGTTTTGCTATCAGCTTTAGTCAGTCAAAAATAGTAATACTGAGGAGGAAAATACACATCACTTATTCATCAGGTGGTGAAGGCCAGTGGAATACAGCTTGAACGAGACAATCATTTTAACAATGCCGTTACTAATGAAGCTCTTCCTATTGTGACTGCATTTATAGATTATTTGTGATGGGTGCTGAGTGACCAGCCTGCAGGAAGTTTTCGACCTCATATTGTGGTCTACTGAATGAGTTGAGGATGCTCTTGGATTCTTCCTTGAATACAGCTTGCCATCTCTTTCCTCTGGCCTATGGCAGGACTTGCTGTTTCCTCTTAACAGAGGCTGATTTTTCTCAGTCAGGACCCATTAGTTGGCCTGCCAGTCAAGGGGGTTCGGAAGGGGGGTGGGGGGTGTGGGTTTGCATGGACCCCAGAGAGGCTGGCTTGATATTTCCCCTACACATGACTGTTATCATTGGGCATGGATAATAAAGGGGCTCTGCAATAACCTCTGTATTTCCCCCCACACTGTCAACATCATTACCAGCTTTTCCAGGACAGTTTGTCTGACGCACCAGTCATGTCCAATAGATGACCAGACTCTGTTGGATGTCAGCTTGTGATATCCAGATCTGCGTCTTTCAAAAACAACACTCATTAATAATTGTACAATGTAAAATGATTTTCTGTGACTGAAGGATGCAAAACAATAAGAAAGGTTCCTGAACAGAACTTTGATGCCAGTTAAAGCTTGTGTACATGTAGAATGTTTGGTGTTTTACCCATCAGCATGAGTGGAGTATGAACGCCCAACTAGATGAAGTATACAAGGCAAAAATAATTATGCATTTTAAATTCACTTAAATTATATTAACGTGTGTCAAATAAATTCTGATAAATCCAGCATCGCGGCTCCCAGCGCCACCTAGAGTCTCCGGGACACCAGATCCACCAGCACGGTTGCCAGCTCCAGCCAAACTCATCCCAGTTCTGTTCTGCCAGTGTTCAAGAAGTGTAAAGTCTGTTTACCCTGAGCCTGAATAAACCCTTTTTGCATATGAATTTGAACATTTCACGTCCTCATTCATGACAATAATAAATGATGACATTTGTTTTTTGTATAATTATTAAAGCAACAATTTAAAACTTGATGTTTTATTTATAATTGTTTTTAACTAAATAATAATGATAAAATATATTTTTTTATTAACCACAATTTTTTAAAAAATGTTAAGTAGTATAATTAAATAATAATAACTTTGTTGTTATTGTGAATAATAATATTTATAATAAACAAAACAATAAAAAGTAGAATAACATTAACAACATCAACAATTAACATATAACAAAATTAATTAAATAATTTCAAGCTGTAAGCAAGTTAACCAAAGAAGGAAATAATATCTAAGATCTAATTCATCATCTGACAAAATTTCAAAATTGTTGACACCTCTAGTGAAAACCTTTCAAATACACACCAGTCATTTTAATTCAACAAAACCTTGACTGTTCAGATGCTACATTACATTGTGTTACAAACTCACACAGTCCCGGACTCTTCACCTGTTCCCGGGAGTCGATATTTGTAGTTTTCCTCTCAAGCAAAGCCCAATTCCGTATGGTGCTTTCTATTCAGCCAGTGTTCAGGATCTAAGCGCATGCATTGATTCTATTTCAGTGAGCTTGTGGAACACTGAGTACTGTCGGAAGGGCGCTATTTTAAGAACTTAGTATGAATTATGGAGCAAAGTGCTATGCAATGTGCATCTCTGTGGCAGCGACCCTGAGAGCCCAGGCGTCTGTGGAAATGGCGGTGGTCGTGAGCATGGACCGTGCCCTGCTCCCAGTGTGTCTGGATCGTGAGACTGTGCTGTGTGTTGTGATGTAGGAAGATGGCAGTGGTCCATCTTATGGTCTTGGCCCAGGGCAGTGTGCTCAGTGCTGGGTACTGCCTGCAGGGCCGCCACCTGGCCGGTGCTTTCTCCAGTTAGGAAGTGTTGCTCAGAGAGGCTGGACAGCATGACCATAATTGAATTTCACACATGCCACGGTGTACAGGACTAAACAGTACTGTGTGTATTTTGCTCTATAACATTTGAACCAAATCTGCATGTCTGGTTTTGTGGGGAAATTTGACTGTGGTAGAAACTTTAGAGGAATTGTTCACCCCAAAGTAAAAAAAGAAAAGAAAAAGAATGTTTACCCTTAAGCTATCCAAAATGTTTCCCCTAACACATAAAAATCCACCAACAAATTTATTTTGAATCGTTTTAGATGGTATTTACTTATACATTTCACGTAATCTGTGCATATTTCTTTTCTCACTTTAGAAAGCAATATTATGGGTGGGAACTATTATTATGATTGAGTATTTTATCCTTTAAAAGTCCTTTTTAAAAGACAGTAATGACGGCACCCATTCACTACAGAGGATTTTATTGGTGAGCAAGTGGTGCTACATTTCTCCAAATGATGTTATGATGAAATAACAAACTCATCTGCATCTTGGATGAGGAGGGTGAGTAAATGTTTTGGCATTTTTTGGGCCTTTAAGTACAAAAGTGCAAAAATGATGGTTCTCAGGATCACGTCACACTGCTAGCATCCACTAGGGTTCAAGTGAGAATTACTTTCGTTTTAAACAAGTTAACTAATAAGCAAAAAAAAAAAACTTTCTCTGGAAACAAAACACTCAGTTCTGTCTAATTCATTAGTTCTCTCAGCTAATAGAGTGAATTATAGTCAAATAGGAAGCTTTCAATGCAGAGTCCCCACCATTGCTTCCAATGCCGAACATTTTTGCTTGAAAGGCTGTCATGTCCCTTGGATGACATCTCATTTTGTCTGAACTGATTTATTTTGAAAGAAATGAATAAGAAAGAGCGCCTTTGCCAGCAAGGAAGGGGGAGAAACAGCCAGAAATAAAAGCCTACCATTTTTGTGAGTATTATTATATAAATGCTAGCAGAGAGATCTGAGGTTTAAAGCTCATTCAAACTAAATTTGTCTGAATTGTTGGGTTGGATGCATCATGTCTTCCTAGTGTGGCATTGTCTTGTTGTTCATATTTCTGTTGCCATAAAGCCCGATGTCAGTGTGAAAAAGGACAAACATAAAAACACAAACTGGGACAATTATCAGTGACTATGAAATCAAACACTAATGCAAAGTGGCAGAGCCTAGGAAGAGATACACAGGGTGTCTTCAAGCTCTGCTCCCTCCGTCAGGGCTGTAAATGTGAACCCAGAGAGGACACACACAAGGTCTCCAGTTACATAACCAAGTCCGTCTTCCTGACTCTCCGCTGCTACTGCTCCTCTAGTTCTGCCAAGAGAGAGGAAGAGGAGGTGGCTGTCCCTCTTCATCTTTTGCCCCAGGAAGAATAAGTCCTCTGACCATGACCATGTGACATATCATGTTGCATGTGTTGCAGTCCACGCAGTCACATCTAAATGTATTGGCAGTGCAATGGATCTGAAATTCTGCTTAGGGACAAAAGCAAATTACATACACAAACTAACTCCAAGCATGTGTATGTTCAGTGACTATAAATGATGGCTTGCATTTCTGTTTGTCATTTTATGTTTTCTTCAGGTTTTTTTTGCAATTTCAGTGTACTGACTACTGCAAAAGGAAGTTTAGGTGGGATTTAAATCCAAATCATTATATATATATATATATATATATATATATAGGTTCCTACCCAGACACTTTTGACCCACGCACCTCGGCTGATTTGCCACAGGTGTTTGACATTTACTCACCTATATAACTCTTCGCGAAGTCTTATCGTTCCATGGAGATATTCCTCCGTCTGTTGATTCCGCTTAACAAAGCCTTGCACATGGATCAACTTACAACTTGAACATATACAATTAAAAACTGTATTTATTTATTTGTTAATTAATGCTCAAACGATTATTCACAGTTAATCGTATCCAAAATAAATATTATACATTTACATTTATTTACATGCATATTCATATAATTCATGATGTATGAATATATTTTACATATAAGCATAATTTCTTTCTTAAATATATACATGCATGTATGTGTATTTACATAATAAATATACACAGTACACACACATAGAATTGGGCTTTATAATTTGCAATTGCGAGTTGTCAGAAAAAAAGTCCGAACTGCAACTTTATTTCATTGTGAATTCTGAGATATAAAGTCATTAGTGAAAGTCTTGCCATAACGAAATCGCATAATATAATCCCTTTAAAGCCTTAGATTAAATATAAAATAGAAATTGTTTGAAAAATGTTGATTGACATTTAATGACCACGAAATAGTGAAGATGGCTTCAAAGACACTGATCTGTACCAATTAAAATGAAGCAGGTGATTCATTTGTGGCATCAGGTGACCACATAAATTGCAGGTTTTCCCAAAGATATGAATAGAAGAAGTAAAGAAACCCCTCCAAAAGATTCAAGATCAAACTGTGCTATGTTTGGCTCTATCAGACTGCTATGCTGGCAGGATATTTTGCTAGTTCTCTCTAAAAAGGCTTTAGGAAGTCACAGAGTCATGCATGGTGCCCTGGGGAAAAAAACAAAATCTGTTTGTAGAATGTCAATCTCAGGCCTGATGTCTCTATTTCCCACTTTGCTTTGCACATGCAGCACTCTAATTCTGTATGCAAGAGAACAAAACACATATGGTGGAAAAAGAAAAAAAAATATGCCTCACAGTAATTTTCAAAGGTGGTGAAACTCCTGAGGGTTTAACTCTCTCTATATTAGGAGACTACCAAAATGTTTGATGCACTTTGTTGCATATGGCTCTGTTTTCAAATGAAAGTGAGATAACGTGCTGGATGTAAACATCCGCAATCTGTGTTTTATCCATACAATGTGATATAATAAGAGGGTGAGGGAATTTATCTTGATTAATGCTGGATTATCCAGAATCAGGCTTCATCTGTTATGAGGTTTTTGTGTGTCCCCATTCAAGTTGGTGTCAATAGAGCCCACCTTACGGTCAACAAAAATACATAAACAGTAACAGCTTGAATATAAAGCCTTTACAAGAATGGCACATGAAACCTGACGCAACAAAAAAAGATAGGAAGTGATAATGTAATATGCTCATGAACGTAATAACTTAAGGTCAACATAAGATATTTTTCACAATTCTAACTGTACTTAACTTTGTCATTTCAGCACTTGCTCACCAATGCCATCAGAATGAGAGTCCAAACAGCTGATAAAAGCATCCCGATAATGTCTGTCTCCAGTCCATTAATTAATGTCTTATTAAAAGTGAAAAGCTGCATGTTTGTAAGAATTTTTGCTTATATCCATTATTTTGCTATCTCCAGTGAAATCGTAGGGTAGCACTTTATTTTACATTATGTATACTTCCCTGGTACATACATGGGAAATATCTTGTGCCTGCAGACAAATGAGTGGTAACACATACTTACCTGAAATGTACATGGTTACAAATAAGAAACACGACTGTACCTAACAGTTGAATATGCATGGTAATTAGTTTGTGCATACAGGCAAGTGAGGGTAACAACGGCCACTTACGGGTAGTGCCTATACTAACTAATTATATACTTTACTGTACATACAGTACTAATGTACTGTATATACATGGTAAATACGCAGTACTTACAGACAAGTGGGTACAAATGTCCTTACAGTATCCGTATATGGTAAATAATATATTTACCACGTATGTACCAGGGAGTTGCCCTTGCTACCCTTATAAACAGTTTTTTTCTCCACAGACATTCTTTGATGGGCTGGAGTTGCATGGAATACTTGTGGACTATTGTAACGTTTTGATCAGCTGTTTAAAATCTCATCCTGATGGCACCCATTCACTGAAGGATCGATTGGCTGAGCAAGTGAAATGATGAAGAAATCTACACTGCGAAAAATGCTTTTCTTTTGTCTTGTTTCCGGCCAAAATATCTAGAAATTCTTAAATCAAGAACGATTTTTGAGACTATTGAAATTACAATTCAAAATTAAGCAAGTTTTTACTTGAAACAAGCAAAATAATCCTGTTTTCTGTTTGAAATAAGAATTTGTAAATGTTTTGGCTAGAAACAATACAAAAAAAGCTTATTTTTTCCCCCTTTTTTTGCAGTGTACATCTTGGATGGCCTGACGTTGAGTATATTTTCAACAAAATTAAATTTTTGGGTGAACAATTCCTTTAATAAATTAAGGTGGATGATTTCATTTCAACATTTCAATTCTACATTCTACATTTTCTTTCCATTCTAAATTTCAAACCAAAAACAGCTGTTCCTGCTTCTCTGCTGGCAGTCAGAAATTACTTTTAACAAGTTCATCTTGCCAGCAGTGGGACAAAAATTACTCTTAACCAACCTCTCTTAATAACAGTGGGGATAATTAGGAGTTAAGCTTAATTTTATTGAGTCATGTGAAGCAGTGTGATTAATATTCCAAAGGCTGTTCACACACACACACACACACACACACACTCAAAGCACATAAGAGGAACATTCCAGTCACATCCAATCAACACATTCCTCATATACTCTGAATTACATCCCTGAAACAGAGTCAATCTCCTCTGCTGGACACAACCCTTTGGGAACAAGTAGAGAGCATAGTCCAAACAAATGAGCCTGTGTAGCAATAAGCAGGTCAATGACTGCCCAACTGGGCCAGAACAGAGATGCAATGCATTTGAGAAGGAAA
Organism: Enteromius afrohamiltoni; assembly: GCA_034779775.1. Lineage (NCBI taxonomy): Eukaryota > Metazoa > Chordata > Actinopteri > Cypriniformes > Cyprinidae > Enteromius > Enteromius afrohamiltoni. The sequence goes on from JAUYWG010000055.1 coordinate 9,683,664, forward strand.
CAGAGAGAGAGAGAGAGAGAGAGAGAGGAAGAGGGACAAGCAGTTATTATCTCCCTGTCCTCTACACCACCCGATCTCAGCTAAATTAAATGTAAGGATGACAGATGCTGCCCATCAGCGGCAGGTTAGAGAGGTCAAATCAAGATCCATACGCTGACCTTTCCCTCTATCACTTCCTTCTGCACTACCCATCAGCCCTATCAGTGGAAACTAATGAGAGGTAATAGGCCCTACTCCAAGCAACTGCCATCATTTTACAGATCCGGGCCTGATTTGGGCCCGCTTACGCCATCGTTGATGAGCGCTCATCAATAAAAACGCTATCCTCTGTGCTTGTGTGCAATATCAGCGTTCTAATTCACGTTCTACAGCATCGTATATGTCCTCTCCCATGAGCCCTCCAATCTGAGCCATCGCTCTGTCATTTGTCTGCCTGACATTTAGATGGTCGGTAGGGCAGATTTTTGATGGGTTCATTTGTACAGCACTTTTTTTGTTGTTGTTGTTCTCACAGTGTTGCGATGCCATAAATTGTCCAGCCAAGGGTGTTCGTATCTGAGCTGCTCACTGTGGTCTGAATGTAAACCACTGATCTAACAAATATCTACATTTTATTTTCGCCAGTTAGCACATAAAAATCAGCGTGACTGAGTTGGTTTGTTTTTTCGTGTTTGCGAATGCAAATGAGAGTAGGAAAAATCACATGAAAGGTCCAATTATGTTTAAAAGGAAGGCTGTTAAAGGGACAGTTCACCCAGAAATGAAAATTGTGTCATTAATTACTCACCCACCCCCATGTTTTTCCTAACCTACAAGGTCTTATTTAGACAAATTAAGATTTTTTTGATGAAATCTGATTGCTTTCTTTCCCTGCATAGACAGCAACACAACTGATCCTGCACTAAATTCTTATCAGTCTAGGGCTGGTAGCCTGAGGAGAGACAGACTCCTAACAACTTGAAGAAGGCTTACCATACACAGGAGATGAATTGGGGACCCTGGTAATCTCCTCGGGCAGACCATAGTTTCTAAAACAATGGTGGAAGAGGCATCCAGCAGTGGAAAAAACAGCGAGTAAACCCTTGAGAGGGACAAACCTGCAGGCCTTGGAGAACCAATGTACTACTAGAATGCAGGTGAACCCCTCATAGTTTGGGGAGATCCGTTACAAAATCCACTCCAAAGTAATGTTTATTTATTTTTTGATTTAGTTTACATTGTATTGTTGCATAAACCTGAACACATTTACTAGTTGGGTTTTTCCCAAACTATTATTCCTGACTAAAATGCTTGAAATCGAGTGAAATGGTTTGAATATAACAGGCACTCCATTGACAGACTCCTACATTTCTTACGAGGTATAATATAAAACATTACAATATTTAAGTAATATGAGGGAAAGTTTTCCACTCAATGTATGGAGACTATGGAGATACCCCGCCAGAAGAATCCAATTACTTACCGTCTCACTACCATCCAGGGCACTCCATTTGATTGCAAGCTTATTAACGTGTTCCAGGTTACCCTCCAGATAGGCTGTATACATTCAGAAGAAATCAGTTTTTTGGTTTTAAGAAATGCTACCATCGACCTCGTTCTGGGTAGACCCTGGCTGGCACTACACAATCCACGTTCGCCAGGTTTTACAATGACTGCGAGAGCACTCCCTCTATCTCAAATCTGAAAAATGTGAGTTCCACAAAACCCAAGTCCAGTTCTTAGGTTATGTCATCTCTTCTACTGGAGTTGCTATGGAGGACAAAAAGGTTGAATCCGTATGCCAATGGCCCATTACCAACAACGTAAAGGCACTCCAAAGATTCTAAGGCTTAGCAAATTTTTATCGCAGGTTTATCCTAGGGTATAGTCAGATTACAACCCCACTTACCACACTCCTATGAGGGAACAAGAGAACCATCCATTGGACACCAGAAGCTGATAGTGCCTTCACTAACCTCAAGCACGCCTTTTGCGCAGCCCCTAGGAGGAGGGGGTGATGTCACGCCGGCTATATCAACAGATCCCAGATCAGACACGTTACCTTTTTTTTAAAAATTGAAATCACCTGGTGGCAATCAGAGACACAACATAAAAGCCAAACTGCTCAGAAGCTCTTTGTCGGAGATCGAGGTAACACTGTTAAATTCTTGCTCTCCCTACCACAGCCTTACAAGTCTCCTTTGTGCCACAAAGAATCCAGCCTAAAGACAAAGAGGAACTGAGCCATATTCACCCGCACCGAGCACTTTGCAGCCTGTCTCCTTACAGGATCGTAAGAAGATAACTTACCTGTGATACCTCACCTGTAATACTTAACAGTGCTGAAGTGATGGAGATTCCAGTTCCCTGCTAAAACATTGTTCCAGCATCTAATGATTGAACACCTGTTGCCTTACCGGCTGACTCACCAGAATATTCAGGATCTCACCTGCAAACTCAGTTAAGTCTTCCAACACAACTAATCTGTTGTTTGTTCATTGTGTTCAGATGGCAAAGAGGACATTAATTGGACGCAGGAGAGAAAAGGATCTACCACAGCCCTGAGAATTATTCACACACCCAGCACGCTCACATAAGGAGTGTCACAAAGATCGTTAGTGTCCCTTTACTTTCAGTTTTTTCCCCACCTTCTAAATTACTTCCCTTCCTAACCTTATGGAATAATAAAACTTATGATTGACTCTCATTTTGTCTCGCTGGTTTTCAGTCTGGGCGTTACAGAATGATGAATTCTGTGAGTCTTAAAATGTTTAATATTAATACTTTGTTCACAAATCTATTTTATAAATGTATATCTATAGATGTTTAAAGTCCTAAACAATAATAATAAAATCTTGGATATAGTGTAAAATGCTCTTTTAAGATAATACAAAGCGTGCATCGTTCTATGACTACAAAATCATTCTATATAAATATATACCTTACATATAATGATATTAACATGCTCACAGATGTTTTGTTTTTAGTGATCAAACACCTGCAGCACAGAGTCCTTTCAAGCTGTTTTCCTCTAGGAGCGCAAATGCGTTCCCCCCATTGAGCCTTCTAACACAGTTTCTGTGCAAGGTCAGGGAAGACGAGGAGCAGGTCCTGCTGGTAGCCCCTTACTGGCCCACCAGGACTTGGTTCCCCGAACTCAAGGTCCTCGTGACAGCCCCTCCTTGGCCAATTCCTCTGAGGAAGGATCTTCTGACTCAGAGACGGGGCACCCTTTGGCACCTGCGCCCAGATTTGTGGAAACTCCACGTCTGGACCCTGGACGGGACGTGGAGGTTCTAAGTGTCCTACCTCAAGGGGTAGTTGAAAATATTTCTTCTGCGAGAGTGCCTTCTACAAGAGCTGCCTACGCGTTGAAATGTAACCTGTTCGTCGAGTGGTGCTCTTCTCAAAGAGAAGGCCCCCGAACATGCCGATTGGATCCGTTGCGATCTGATCCTTGAGCCTTTGCCAGCAGTCGAGTTGAGGTTTTTATCAATAAAAATGTTCCTCCTGCTTGCATTGGCCTCCATCAAGAGGGTAGGGGACCTGCAGGCATATTAGTTCGACGATTCGTGCCTCGAGTTTGGGCCCAAGGACTCTCAGAGACCCTGAGACCACGGCCCGGCTATGTGCCCAAAGGTTCCTACCACTCCCTTCAGAGATCAGGTAGTGAACCTCCAAGCGCTGCCCTCGGAGGAGGCAGACCCAACCTTACTGTTGCTGTGGTCCAGTCTGAGCACTAAGGTGTTATGTAGACCGGACACAGAGCTTCAGGACCTCAGACCAGCTCTTTGTTTGTTATGGAGGTCAGCAGAAGGGGAATGCCGTCTCTAAGCAGAGGATGGCCCACTGGATATTGAATGCCATCACCCTGGCATACCAGGCTCAGGGTGCACCCTGTCCCCTCAGTGTACGCGCTGACTCAACTGGAAGTGTAGCGTCGTCCTGGGCGTTGGCATGAGGCGCCTCGCTTGTTGACATTGTAGAGCTGCAGGTTGGCCGACCCCTAACATGTTCGCTAGGTTTTATAGATTACGTGTTAAACCAGTTTCTACCCGTGTTCTCACCTCTAACAGAGCTGAAGAGCTGGAGTAGGACCTGTTCAGTCGGCTTGGTATATGTTCTCCAGTAATCCTTATTAGTAGATACTGTGAGTCCCCCAATCCCCTCGGCAGTTGGATGTGGCAGAGAACCACTAGAGGGCTGGGAACCCTGAGCATCCCTTACCATCATAGGTAAAAACTACCTTCCCCAGTTTTGAGAGTACAATCTCTTCCTATATTCCATATGCATTGAATTCATTCATGATATTTGTGAGTTGTGTCTTACTTTTGAAAGAAAAAGACTTCCACACATCCTACTCTGTAGACGTTCCAGTGTCCAGTTACTTATAGTGCGGTACTGGTCCATGTGCAAAGTCTACCTTCCTAGAGACCAAACACAGGGAGTTGGTGACTCTCACATGGGGCTGGAAGGGACAGTCTCTATGGCATTTTGGTAGGGATCCCTATTCATTGGTCACTGACTGAATGTCAGAGACGTCACGTCCCGTCGCCATAGGGGCTGTACCACCGCTAGGGGCCGTAACACCGGCTCGGCTCCTCAGCGAAGACCTAATGAACACTAGATCGATTGGGTTCAGCTGATCCTAATCAGCGTATGCCAATGAAAATCATTGGTGTGTTTGCATAAATGCAGAGTTGTTTTGGCATCTTGAAACAAGATTCCTATTCGTCGGATTCCTATGACGTCTCCGTTCCCTTCTTCAGTGAACGAGGGTTACAATACCTAACCGAGACGTTACGTGCTGGCGATGTTGTTTTCTCTGTGCCCCCTTGCTAGAAGCAGACTGTCAATGGAACGTTGGAGATCCAGGTGATTGTGAAGACCATGATGACTGAGACTCCCTGACAACTACCTGGGCTTTGAATGCATCAGTTTTATTGCTGTCTATGGAGATTTCATCAAAAATATATTAATTTCCATTCTAAAAGAAAACAAAGATGTTATTGGTTTGGAATGACATGAGGGTGAGTAATTAATGACAGAATTGTCTTTTTTTTTGTCATTACCGTGTTTGTTTCCAGAGTCAGACAAAATTTTTATGTAAAAAAAAAAAATTATTAATGAACAAAATTTCCACATAAATGTTAAGCTGTTAGACCAGGCTTAGGCCAGCCCAGTCTCACAGCAATTCATACATATTTTACGAGGCGGTTAATTCATACAAGTTTGTATGACTACAGTTTTTTTTTAATCAAATGTATTTTACGAGTTGCCAATACGTATGAATTTGTACGAATGACTTATGCCTAACCTCGCCCCTAAACCTACCTGTCACTGGGGTTTAGACAAATTTTTTTAGACAAAAGTAAGGCTGTACAAATTAGCACAAATTTTCCACAAAACATACAAATTAGTCATGAGAATGTGTTGGGTTAGGCATAACGCAACAAATCAACATATTAGAATGATTCCTAAAGCACCATGTGACACTGGGGAGTAATTACATTCTAAATTACATTTTAAGATATTTTAAAATATATATCTTATAAGAAAATCTTACCAACTCAAACGTTTGAACAGAAGAGTATCTTTGCTGATTTTCAAATCTAATTAAAAAAAATAAATTATTAAAAAAACGAATTATTCTCAGTAGCAATTCATTAGATTCTCATATTATAGGACAATGTTTTACAAGAAAATAATATTTCAGTCTTTCTACTTCAAAATGACATATTTTATTCAACATCTTACTTGCTGTTTTTTTTTTTATAATTATTTTCTGAAAATTACTAGCAGTTTCTGAAGTTAAGTTTTTTTTTTTTTTCAGTTTAAAGTACATTTTCCATTACAATCCAATAAATGCACTTTACAAAGCCGAAAATATTATGCTAACACTGATCTTTTTTTCTTTAAGTAAAATTAGTTTTAGACTGAAATATGTCCCATACAACAATTTTTGTGAGATGTGCCTATGAGTATAAGTTAAGGCAAGAGACTTGCACAGCCACTGCCCACATCCAGACAGAGGCCAGATGCCTCCACAACAGACACGATCTCAGGTGGAAGCCTACACCCATCTTCCCAATCCGACTGTGAGCAGCAACAATGTCAGTTCCTGTTAGTGATGGATTCCTTCAGCATCCTTCGCATGACTTTGTACAGGATGAATCCCCTCACAGTCTGCACTTTGGATAATCTACATTTGGAGATCTATTTGTGGCTGAATGTCTGTGCTGCACTGTGTCATGGCCTGAAGAGAGCATGTGCAGCGGTAGGATTAATAAGCCTCTTTCAGTCCGCTTCGGTTAGGCTCAACTCCACAGGAGAGCCAAACAGCGGCCGCCTGCAGTGCACAACACTGCGCTCCAAAACTGATAGAATTAGACAAGTCAGCGCTAGAGAGCAAGTTTTCTGGAGGAGAGGCAGGAAAAATAATTCTATTACATCCAGTGTGTAGTATGTTTCTTGTTAATTCAAGGGACTTTTGAAGGGTTAAATTAGCTTGACCTGTATTTGAATTGAAAAATGATAAGAAAGGACGCATACACTGATTGCGTGTGTATAAAAAACAAAGAGAAACAATTGTATTAATAAAAACAAATGGTCATGTGATGTTCGCTGAAGAGAGAGGGTTGTAGCGAAAATGGCATCGAAAACTTTTGACACTGGCAGATTTTACAGTAATGTGAAAGAGTGAGGCTGACAACATGTGTGATATTTATGACAGAAATGCTGTACGCTAAAAACATGTTTTTTTCCGTTGTTAACCATTTTCAAAGATCATGTTTTTTAACTGTGCATTCCAATGAATCTCAATCAAACTGCAGTTTGTTATTTTCATTTGTAAATAAATAAATAAATAAATAAATAAATACAGCAAACTAGCACAACAAAACAATATAACATAAAAAAAACATGAGTCATCTGTCAAATAAACTCTTCATATATTTAGAGGTGATGGTCATACAATTAGAATATCTTCAAAAAGTTGATTATTCCATTCAAAAAGTGAAACTGCTATAGTGTGATTTGACTGTTGTCCAAAAGACAACCATTGACACAAGGAGGACAAGACACAAAAGGTCATTGCAAAAGAGGCTGGTTGTTCACAGAGGTCTGTGTCCAAGCACATTAATAGAGAGGCGAAGGGAAAGAAAAGATGTGGTAGAAAAAAAAGTGTACCAGCAATAGGGATAACCGCACCCTGGAGACAATTGTGAAACAAAACCCATTTAAAAATTCACAAAAGAGTAGACTGCAGCTGGGGTCAGTGCTTCAAGAACCACTATACACAGACATACAGTATGCAAGACATGGGTTTCGGCTTCGCATTCCTTGTGTCAGCCACTCTTGAACAACAGACAGCGTCAGAAGCCTCTCGCCTGGGCTAAAGACAAAAAGGAATGGACTGCTGTTGAATGGTCCAAAGTTATTTTCTCTGATAAAAGTAAATTTTGCAAATCAGGGTCCCAAAGTCTGGAGGAAGAGAGGAGAGGCACAGAATCCACGTTGCTTGAGATCCAGTGTAAAGTTTCTACAGTAAGTGATGGTTTGGGGCTGGTGTTAGTCCACTGTGTTTTCTGAGGTCCAAGGTGCTGCTGACCAACTTTATGGAGATGCAGATTTCATTTTCCAATAGGACTTGGCACCTGCACACAGTGCCAAAGCTACCAGTACCTGGTTTAAGGACTATGGAATCCCTATTCTTAATTGGCCAGCTACCTCAGTTTAAGGACCATGGAATCCCTGTTCTTAATTGGCTAGCAAACTCGCCTGACCTTAACCCCATAGAAAATCTATGGGGTATTGTAAAGAGGAAGATGCAATATGCTAGACCCAACAATGCAGAAGAGCTGAAGGCCACTAACAGAGCAATTGGCCTGCCAACTCTCCTGACCTGAACCCCATAGAGAATCTGTGGGATATTGTGAAGAGAAAGTTGAGAGACA
>JAUYWG010000055.1:9695128-9712994 GCA_034779775.1 Enteromius afrohamiltoni
CATCTTGGTTCCAGACCAACAAAATTAAGGTTATGGAGTGGCCAGCCCAATCCCTGGACCTTAACCCAATAGAAAACCTTGCAGGGTGACATCAAAGAAGCTGTTTCTGAGGCAAAACTCAGAAATACAGAGGAATGGTCAAATCATCCATGGCTGGAATACCTGTTTACAAGTGCCGGAAGTTGGTTGCAGCACAGAAGTGAAGCAGTTCTCAAAAAGAGTGGTTATTCAACTAAATATTAGCTAAGTGATTCGCGGGAAAGCTAAATCTTAAAGTTTTTTTCAGTTTTGTGAAGTAAAAATTTGAGTTTGTATTGAAAAAGGCAGACAATGCTATTTTTTTGAACAGCCCAATATAATTTTTTCCATCATTTTCTGTGAAGAAATTAAAATATTGATCGTTTTTTCTTCATGTTTTGATGTAAAATATAATGTGCAGTGTTCCCAATAAATGGAAATAAAAAAAGAATTCTGAGCTTTGCTCATGTTTTAAAAAACACAGCTATTATTTTGACCACAACTGTACATTTTAAAATAGAAATTTTAATAGAAATAGTCATTTTAAATTCTAATGGCATTTCACAATAAGAATGCTTTACTGTGTTTTGATCAAATAAACGCAGCCTTGGTGACATCTTTCAAAACAATTCTAGAAAGCAGTATATATAATAACGTCTTTATATTTGGGTAAACTGTCCCTTTAAATAGTGTAAAATGCTAAATAAAAAGTCATCACATCCTTTACTAAATATAGTTTAAAAGCTTTAGCCATCATCTACATGATTGTACCATGCGGTAGGGTAATAGATCATACTCCACTACACCATAAAGCACAATTGATTTTCTATGGTTGAAGCCTCATCTAAAGGGTAGAGGTTCAATTTATCATGCATTATTGGAAATACAAGTAACACACTGGATAAGGGCGACAACAATAATGCTTAATGCTGGGTTGGGTCTGCATCTCTTCAGCTTGGATCTCCACAAAAGCCGAAGATGGGGAAGAAAAGGCTTCCCAGCTAATTTATTTCAGTCTGGCTCTGTGTGCATTTTACACACCGCCTGTGAGCTAATTCTATTGCACAGCCCAGCGTGTCCAGCGTCACTGAAGCATTAGCCAGATAGGTTGTCTGGTCAGCAAGACAACTCGTGTTGCAATCGTTCAACGCAACAATGGCTAGTTACGCCGGTGACTAATTGCAGCACAGATGTGAAGGTATTTACGGTTTATGCTGATCTACAAGATCCGGTTCCATCGACCGAAATGAAAAATGCAGTTTCACATCTAAGATTACAGATAGAGATAGAAAATAGAGCGAGGGACGATGACAGAGTAAAGAGAGAGATAAAAAGCAGCATAGCGTGAGGAGAGGGAAAGAGAAAACACAGTTGACTTCCTCTGTCGTTACTTACACCTGTAGTAGGATGCGATCTCCATAGCAACAAGACTTGCCAACAGCGTGCAGAGCTGATTTTGAGGTGGTGATCTTAAACACCCCCTTTCTCTCCTTTTTACTGCAGTGTTACCGTAGAAGGCATCCATTGCTCTCCCTTCGCAGTGTTGCTGTGTCATTATTAAACGGCAACACCGAAACCTCACATATAAAGGACGTTAGTCTAGAATACGAAGAGATGCTTAATGAATCATATGTGTAGCTTAATAACTCTTCGCTTTATACTGAAGTTGCAATTAAAACCTGGAAGCGCAACAATCTAGTTCACATCTGAACTTTATTAAACGCAAACTTTATTATTTAAAGGGCTTTAGCTGGTTTGTAGAAAGTATTTCAGGCATTGGGATAAAACCAATGCATGCAGGCAGATTTAACCGAATATGGTGAATGCGGCCATTATTGCTTTATGCTTTGCATAAATTCGCATTTAAAGCATCATACCGTCACCTGCTGCTTGCCAACAATTCCCAAGTTAATCTTTAACACCCAATGCATAAATGCTGCAATTAACACGCGCCCCAGATTTACAGATTCAAGTAATGCAGGGTACTAAATGAACACGGCCAGCTTTGAGCTCGGAGTCGTCTTCTGGACCTGCTCCTTATCCCCGGCTTACTCAGCTGCGAGCTCTGCAAGCGAAGTGCAGCCTCATCACCCGCTTTGATAATGAGCCTGATGACCATGCCGCTCGGGCCATCGCCTGCATGTGAACGCCACCTGCTGGAGGGTGCAGGAAAACTGGGCGCGCACACAACTCTACAACTCGATGCAGGACAAGTTGTATTGTTTTCATGTTTTCTGCATAAACTGCAGCCTAAGATGGTTTGCTAGTCATAGCTGCTTAGTTGTTTTGGGTAAAACATGCTCTTAATTTTGTCATTTTTTCTAAATATGTTAAATAGTATTATGTTGAAAATCAAAGGTTTTTGATTTATGGTTAAATTATTTTTTTATATATGCTGTCGCATCCAAAATAAGTTTTTTTTTTTTTTTTTACATAAACACAAACACACACACAGACATGTGTGCATAATGGTTTTTATACTGCACAGTATGTTATATTGTCCTACACTGACCCTACACCTAAACCTACACCTTGCAGGAAATGGTGCACTTTTAGATTCTCAAAAAACCACCTTTTAGTATGTTTTTTAAGTCTTTTGAATTACGGGGACACTGAAAATGTCCTCATAAATCAACTTCATATACATATAAATATATGTAGCCTATATAATAACAGCAAGGTAACACATTGAATTAAGCATGACATTTAAAAGCAAAAAGACTAAAACAGCAGTCTTGTAAAGTCTAAAGTTTGAATTTATGGTGTTTCCTTTATCCTCAAATAACATTTGGGCAACTATATATGCATGTATTTGTATGCGTGTATTTAAGTCATAGAATAAATGTACTTTTCAGAAATATCTCTTTCACTGCTTATCCTGTCTTCAATTATTCAACTGAAATGTCGAAACATACTTTTAAGATTATTTTACATTATTGACACTGCTAAAGTAATTATTATATTTGTATAACAACTGTATTTAATATCAAATATTACATTCTCTATAAATGTATGTATGGGCTTTCTTGCTTCTCGACATGGTCGATGCATCTTCATCCAATACTGCTAAACTTTATACAATTTAGAAGCAAACCCACATTGTTCTTAAAGTGACAGTACACACACACACACACACACACACACACACACACAGAAGATTCTGTCATCATTTACTCACCCTCTGACATTCATAGCATTGTTTTCCAATGGAAGTCACAAGAAATATTTGTTTTAACCATATCCGTTAAAAAGACAGACATAAAAGTTTAACTTTAGTGTGAGTAAATGATGACGGAATTAACATTTTTGGATGAACTACTTCATCTTTCCTCATCAATACTGCATTACTTGTCATCCAGCAGAAAACCAGAGCTTAAAAATACATTTTAAATAAACATAAATAAATAGGCCAGTTCAGGACACTTGACAGTTAAGCTAATACATCTTTCATATAACACTCAATAATTGTTTCTCTTGATGAACTGTCAAGGTAATGAGGTCACACACAATGTAGGCTATACAATCTTAAACATAAAGGTGCTTTAAGATGCCATAGAAGAACCTTTTTTGATCCATAAAGAACCTTTAACATCTGAAGAATGTTTCACAATAGGTTCTTTGCAGCACAAAGATTATAAAAAGGTGAGAAAGAGATGGTTCTAAGAACCTTTGACTGAATGGTTCTTCGTTCTATTGCCTCGCTGTGAAAAAAACATTTAAGCACCTTTGTAAAACATCACTTTCCCACAGACGTGCAAATCAAATTCAGTACATTTCCACTGGAATATACAATCATGAATTCTTACAATGAAATACAAATCGGAATCATGTCACACTGAGCAAAGAGCACAAGCGCAAAGGTTAAAGGGAGCAATCGTTTCAGGACATCCAGGAGGTTTCATGTAATCTGCGCTAGCATTTCCTCTCCTCACTCAGCGGAGAATAATAGCTATTGAGATGCATCTGAATTCAGCCTCTCCATGCCATTCATCATTAGTACATAGCCTCTTCATTTTATACCACATGCAAGCCACAATTAGTGTCAGCGCGGAAAACACTGGAGCAGCATTCTACATGCTCCACTGCACTATTAGCACACAGTTCCAACAAACAAACTCAGTGTCTGTTGCTAGTGTAGGTTTAAGGCGGATAGGCTAATAATTCATATCAATTGTTAAATAAAAAGACACAGTTCGCCATCATATCCAATGACACATATATCAGTCATATTGTAGTACACAAATATAGCATATACCTTCTCTATGTAAATGCGATATGAAACAATAAATAGTCTGACAGCTTTTTTTTGCACGTGCAGCCTCTTCATGTAAGTGAATTATATTGTGGCCCCTTTCTGTAATAGCTGGTTTGTTGTCATGGACACAGATTAAAAAAAACAAAAAAAAAAAACTATGATCTGTGTCCATAGCAACTGAGTGTATTTCAGTACAGCCAAAAATGGTTTGGGGGGAAAAGTCTTTAAGGCAGTACAGGCAGATACGCAGGGTCCTTCTTTCACGTCTCAAAAGCCACATTCACAGCTAAATGTTACGACATGAAGCTCCAAATTCGGTCGTTGGAAAGAAGTGACGGATTTACCCTTTTGAAATAAAGTGGTGCATCTCAGTTTGATATGTGAACATATATGATATATGACTATGTGAATATATGGGCTGTGCCGCTAAACAGCTATAGCTGCTTGTTCACCGTGCACAATATATAAAGCTCAAGGATATTCTGTACAACGTGTAATCTCTATTATAGAGCAGATGAGTGCTTTGTTTAGAAATAGAAGAAGACATTCTAGAAAAGCCTCTGTATCCCTTGAGAAATAAAGTTGATGGCTATTTTTAGAAAGTCAGTCGTACAGCCCCCTGCTGGCGCAGGCGCTGCGCTGCACTGCTGTGCTATAAAAGAGGAGGATGTGTTGCTGAGCGAGTAACAGGATTATATCACCACATTATGAGCACCAGATCAGCCAATAAACTGCTGTTCGTGAGTAAACATAGATGTACAGAAAATATGTGCATTTAGATGATGCTAGCAATGCCATTGTTATGGGTTTGAAAATACACTGTATGTGCATACAAATGAGTGCCAAATGAATAAATATGAAAGTCTTGAAGTTAAATTAAATGTTGCATACAATACATCCAAGATGTGAGATGTTTGTTTCTGCATTGGACGAGATTTGGAGAAATGTAACATTACACTTACTCACCAGAGGATCCTATGCAGTGAATGGGTGCCATCAGAACGAGAGTATATAATCCACAGTACTGTAGTAATTCACAAGCTGAGTATTTGTAAGAAACGAATCCATCAAGATGTTTTTAACATGGTTAACACGGTCTCTGGTTGTTTCATTTGAAACAGGAGAGAAATATACAAAGATTATATGTAATTGGAAACAGTCCAAAACAGTCCCAAACTAATTTGTTGATGGATGTGAGAGGTTGGATATAACTGGAGGAAGTGTTAAAATAGACATAATGGTTAGAATTTGGCCAGCAGTGACAGTAAAAATGTTTCTACAAACATTCAATTTTTTATATCACAATACATCAATTGATGGATTGGATTATTTATAATGGGAATTATAAATTTTTTCCAAAAAAGGTGAAGACACAAACTCATCTGCATTGAATAAGATCAAATTATGTTTATTTAAGAATAAACTCCTGCAGTCACAAACTTACAGAGACTGAAAATTATGAAATATATATATATCCTCTGCAACCCCTCATCTGCCTTCAAGCAGCCTCGAAAAGGCATAATTAGAGAGAATTACCTGATGTCAGTAGAAGACCCAATCAAGGCCCTTCACCATTGACCAGCTCTTGTCTGTACAAGACAATAGAGTGTGTAAATCTCCTTCCAGCCATCGTACAATCCTCTCTCATCATGACACTGTTAGCCCTTGGCCCTTAGTGGCTATTCCTAGTGCTTTTTCAATTAGAGCTGGCTCTCAGGAGATTGTGATGCGTCTGTCTGTGAGTGTTTGTTGAATCCAGAACATTATGTAGAGATAGGTGTTTTATCTGCAGGATGGTCAATTGGGAAATTGGGAAATTGGACATGAAGTGAAAGCAATGGATGTTTTGATCACTAGTTATCAAAAACGACATGGACTTTTTTAATATATATAAATGGAAGAGGCCATCAATCACAACACTGTAAAGGCAAAAAGCTGTCACTGGGACGCACCCTGAGGTACAAAAGATAAAGGGTCATCTCTAAAAGTTACCTGTTTGTACATAAAGCAACAGATTAGTTGCCCTACTTTATTGCTATTATTATGGCCTATGTTTGCTCCTCAGTCATAAACATTGTAATCTGATTTGTTTTATCTGATTCATTCATTCGTTCACCCATCAGTGAATCAGTTGATACAGACTATTCATTTAAATAAATCAAAAAAATAAATCATTTAAATAAAACCAATAAAATGGCAGATTCATTTAACTACTTTTACAAGATTCCAAGATTTTCTTAGAGTTATATAATAAGAAATATATAAGAATATGTTTTGGAATTATTGGATTTTTTCCCCCCACATTTATACCACAGAATAATCCTGGTTTATAATAATAATTCCTGGTTTCCAAAGAATCTTTTACTGAACAGTTCTTTTTATTTATTTTTTCTTTATGAAGAGCCTTTTGTGCAAAAAACAGGTTTCATTGATTTTAAAGGTTCTTCATGGAATCCTAGACTCCTTTCAAAGAAACTTGATTTAATGTATAAATGGCTTCCATATTTAGCTTTATATATAGTAAAAATAGGCTTCATAAGTCAACCAAGGATTAGCAATACATTTTCCCATTATAAAAAACGGGCCCCTTTTTAGTGAGTATGACTTTTTCAAACAGGAATCCGTACACCTATGAAAATGAAAAGTCAGACAAAACGAAAACGTTAAAATTTGCTTTCTTTCCTCATTCGCATCAACTTCCTCTCCTGCCTTTACAGGAACACTGACACTGAGATCCAGCTGATAATATGCCCGGTCCACCAAGACCGCACATCTCACACTCTCATTGCTATGTCACACACACCACCCCCGCCTTCTGTGGCGCTGAAGACTCCAGCAATATGACAGTGGGAATGCAGAGCCTAGCTAATCCCAGGAGAGAGCGCCGCAATGCAGTGGAGATGCTTTTCGCAGATCTCCCCTCATCCGTGTGAGTGCCACTGGCAGCTGGTGTGGAGAAGAAAGCCGGAACTGGATCAAGAGCGGGCCGCCCCTGTTTTCTTTAGCTCAACACTTTCACACCGGGCTGAGAGGAACTGGACTAAGATAACCAGGGTGTGCAATGTACACAGACACAGAGCGAGGGGGACGCCCTCCCCCGTCCTGTGCAGACACGTCACCATGGATCAGGATCCCGAGGGGCGGCCACGCAGAAAAGCTGAGCAGAGCTGGTCTTTGCAGTGTTAAGGGCAAATTAACTTCGGCTCAGCTAATTTACAAAGTCCCTGAGATGTACGTGACTCTAAAATGTTCCTGCACTGACTCGGGGGCAGTTTCAGACACAGTTTCAGACAGTTTCAGACTTTAAAAAGTAAAAGCATGATAAATGTTCAGTCTGTTAAATAATGAAGTAAAGCATTGCTAAATGATTATTATGAATACATTATTATAGTTATTATTCAATTATTATTAATAGGCTTAGTATGAACAATATATGTATTTGGATATATGGTAATTATGCAGAATTATTTAACAGATACTTCTATAAAATTCATTTTGCTCTCAGAGTTACAGTAACAATGGCATGATAAGGCTGTGCCTCACAAACTTAATACAAGACAAATTATGCAACTGTTTAAAAAAAAAAAAAAAATTGATGAAAATGAACACATCTACAAGACTTCTTAATAACACATTTCTAAGATATCAACTAAGATATTAATTAAAATACTAAAAGAAAGACCCAGAGAGATGTAACATAGTGTTTTCTATTTTTCTATTATTACATTTAAATTCATTTTCTCTGAGAAATGAGAGAGCGTTTATAATATAGACTATGGGACCAACCACTGTTTTGTTCAACAGAGATTGAAATTTTAGTAAGATAGACATTACAATTTCCTAATTTACAAGCTAGTTAGTCTGATTGATAACTAAAGAAAACACCAGGGGTGTTTTGTAAACTGAATTTTGTTAAGTCGAAATAAATATGATAAAAATATTAGATGAAAAACTTAAAACCTAAAAGACTCAAAATAATTTTATTATTTATAATTTTATTATTAAACATATTAATTACTTCAATACAGTTAAGGTTGGCATCAGCTATTCACTGTTAAAGTACTTTTTACATATTTAGTAAATTAACTGACCGAGTCGGTGTGGTTTAAACTGTATTCTGTGCAATTAAAACTCATTGGATTGCAATCATACTTGTGGATTATTTATACTGTATACTGCGTTAGAAGTCTCAGTACAACCTATATTTAACATTCCACCACCAGCTGGGTCTTTAGGTTTGGCTTACTCCCTGGAAGCATGCGAACAAACAGGGCTAAACAAGCACACAGACGCAAACAGAAACTGGCAGCCTGCTCACAACATCGGCGAGTGCAAGTGACGGGCAATGCAGGGAAAAGAGAAGAGCCAGAAACACTCATTAATATTGTAAAGGAAACATTTGTATCACAAGCTTTTTTGGCCAACATTGCTGATTATCTACATTATGAGGTGGTAAAGCCCCACTGTTTTGATGCTCAGATAAATTAATTCAACCAATGCATCCTATGCCAAACATCTTGATTCTGTACATATTTTATAATAATATTTGGGAACAATTATATTTATTCATATGTTCAGAGGGCGTCAGGTCTCTAAAAAGTCCTTTAAAAAAAATTGTAAAATGACATAAACATGAATTATCGCCCAGCCCTACATATAGACCTACCTAAACTTACCTACTAACTATTAATAACAACCTGGTCTTATAAAGATATGTACCTCTATGCAACACAGTTTTTACGTGCCTTTCTGCACATTTCACCACAGTTTCTATGAGAAATGTCCACTGAATTTTCAATATGTGACCCCTGGCACGTTTTATCACATTGATATATGTATGTATTGCAGTGGTTCAGAATTGAAATATCCGAGGACTGCTGCTTTTAACTTTTCAACTTCCTTTACACAGATTTGAACTGTTTTGTTGAACCATAGTTACACAGAATTCAAAGCGGTGCTCCTTGCCTCTTAAGTATCCGTGAGCTACCGAACAACCTTACGGTCTATAAAAATCTATAGATATTTAGCCAAGCAGGTGTGATGCTAACGATGAAAAGCAAAAATTTTCGTTAATTTTAAGTAATTGTGCAAAAATTACGGTGTCTAAGTTTTACAGCCTCTAGTGTTCATTACTTTTGGAAACTGCAGTGATATGTACTTGTTGGTACGTATTTTGTGTCTCGCTAAAAAGTGCACCAAGGTACGTTTATGCCATGACAACAGGTAGAATAATAAGCAGCAAATTAGAAGTTAGGAAAACGTTGTAGGCCTAGTTAATAGAAAAAACTGTACCTTGAAAATTGGAAAATAGATCAGCTCCACAGGTTTGTCAGACCTGATGTTCATGTTCTCCAGAATGAAAAATAACATTTTGAACTGTTGTACAAAGTTCAGATCTTAAACTGTACTTATGATCTAATTGTTTTAGGATACAAAAACTATGCTCACTAGGGTTCAAAGTTTTGTGCTAATGCTTTTGACATTAGATTTTCATTGTGATGTGAGACCACTGGACCCTACTGAATGACATGTATATGTTTATTACACGCAAGCCAAAATAATTAAAAGGAGGAATGTGGTTTTGAATGATCACAAGTATATTCTTTTTGTTTCTGGAGACAGCCTGTCTCTTCGGGGCATGGGGATGAAGTCTAAGCTGACAGGTATGTGTGTGCTGGAATGCACAGCTGAACCACACCTGTGTGAATAGCACCTTTTCCAATCCTCTCCCACCCCATTGGCTGGCGTTCTGATCAGCGACTGAAATCCGAATCTCAGTTGTGGACCAATGAGAGCTTAAAAAAGTGGAATAGGGTCGGGCTAACGTGACATAAAACTCATCAATGAGGTGTGTCTAAACAACTTTCTCTGTGAGTATTTTCAGGATACTCCCTTAGTCAGCAAGTCGGAGGGTTTTGTTTCTACTGGGAGTTGAGGATATCAAGATGAGCTCTTTGGACATTTTGTTTTGACGTTATACTGCTGTGAATATACTTTATGGGGAGTTGGATGTACAGAAACATACTGGAGACTCTTCCATCACGGTGAGACTTCGATTTATGTCGACTACATCTCCTTATCACTTTTCCAGCCCAGCTATCCATTTAGTATCCGTTGGACGGAGAACTGATAAGGGCATGTGCCCGATACCCCCTGCTGGTCCATCTGTGACTTTGTCACATCTGCTGTTGTTTGATAACTATTCATTTATGATTGTGAACACATTTGCCGATGGCTTGTATCTCTTTGTTCTTTTCTTGTATATACATCTCCAAGCTTACGAAATACAAAACTGTCTTTGGGTACAATTTGGAGGTGTGTGTGTGTGTGTGTGTGACTGGATCCAAATGGATTTGAGAGATAACGTGAGTGCTGTGTCGTACACCTGAAAGTTTCCTGAAAGTGTAGTAACATGTATAATGCCATAAAAACTGAGCAGCCGGAATATCAGGTTTTGTATCTGTTGCAGCCTCGGGGTATGTATAAGAGTTTTCTTTGAACACTATTGGTTTAGGCTTTTTCTACTTGTACAGAATAATTCAAGCATGTATAATGCTTAGAAATAAACTCATGAATAAAATATGACATAACTGTATGATATGCAGAACTGACTTAACACAAATAAAACCTTTTTTATTTTTCTTTTGCTTTTTGATTTATTCAGAATGTGTTTGTTGAGTAATTGAACCGTAAACACTGTCGATAACCAAATTAAATGTGCTTGTTAGTTAAAGTATATTTTTTGTTGTAAAATATAGCATTTTCCCACATCACTGAGATTACTTAAACTATAAACAATTCCTTTATGTATAATCATTTCTTTATATAAGCTTTTAAGTGCTTTACAATATAAACTATTGATTCATAAAATTCTCCATCGGTACCACAAGAGGGTATTGTCTCTCCATTTTCAAACATCCCCCTCTCAGTTTTCATCACAACAACAGAAATTATGTGGCTTGATGAGTTTATGAAATCAAAATAAGTATAGGTTTGCAGAGAGTGACAGCTGTTTAGCTGTATTTTCAGCAACACAAAATTATTATGCTTCATAACATTACAAGAGGCCCGTGATTGACATTGTTAACGTGAAGAGCAGAGGAAGATTACTGTCTATTTTGGAAACTTAAAAAGTAATCATGCTTTTTAACCTTGTGTTATCCTTAACCTCTCACCCAGCTTCACTGCTTTTTAACTGTTTTTTTTTTTTTTACATGAAACATGTAATGTAATGTACTACAAGCAATATTTCTTTTGCTCTTGAGTAACTAAAAAAAAGACAAGTCATGATATTTTGTATGAGCAGATATTGATAGACAGATCAGGGAAATCATGTCATTATTTAAATTCTATTACAGCTTTTATTTCCAAGAAAGAGAACAGATAACTCACTATATGTAACCTACCTATTTCAAAACAAGTTTAGCATTTTTTGAAAATCTAAAATGACAGATAGTTTTGCGTAAGGGGTAGGTTTAGGGTAAATATGGTCATTACAGTATAAAATCCATTACATCTACGGAATCTCCATAAAACATGGAAAGCCAGCATGTGAGTGTGTGTGGACATAATGCTATACTTAAGTAAATTCCGTGGGTTCAAAGCTAATGTTTGTTTTCTCTCTGTCACTGCAGACGTAGAATTACATGAATAACATGCAGCTAGAATAACTCCCAAACTGCTGGACATTAAATAATTTTTGCCTTTTCTTTACTGTAACCATAGAAACAGCATTACTCATGGTGTCCTCATCATTTTAAGTTTGTTTGGCCTAACACTTCATCTCCTAATCTATAAACAAATGCTGAACCACTCAACAACAAGCAAGAAACTAATCATGTACAAGGGGGACACTGTTCGCTAAAGCAACTGGACACGTACAGTAACCTCAGACACTGAATTTTGTGGATTTCATTTTTAATTAGACAACTTGGTGAAACATAACGACAGACGTTTTGAATGCAAATAGCTAGCAGGCTTTAGTTTACATAACAGCCAGATGATTGGCAAGTTGGTAGTTGGTGTGAGTTCAACTTTAAACTGAAATGTTTGTTTTACAAAAAAAAGGAAATCAATGTCATGCCACAGAACATATTAAAGCTCTCTCAGTTGATTGTTTAATTAATCAGTAACTTTTCGTTTTTATTTTTGTTTTTGTCAGTTCTGTTACAGTTACAGAAATTACAGTTAAGTGTGTGGAATCCACTGAAGTAAATATATCACTGTCTTAACAGCTGTACATGTTCATTTGTCACACCTTCATGTGGGTGAAAAACAGATGCAAGTAGTCTATCAGAATGATATTCCAAGGGAAAAAAATGTCCAAATAAATAAATTAATAATAAACGCTTCATTAGCATAAAAAACTAGTGTTCAATCTCCCTCAACTTTAATTGAAAAGTAATTAATTTCAATAAAAGGTCCAACATAATAGGTGACTTTTATCTGGACATCCCTGTCGAGAATAACTCATTTTAGATTTACATGAAACAAATCTTTATTAAAAATGATCATTCTTATTTTTAACGTAATTAAGCTAATTCTTCTAAAATAATGAATATTTTTAAATGAATTTTTAATGTAATAAAACAGTCAAAATTAAACTCAAGTAAATTATATTTCTCTCCCCCCCCCCCCCCCCCCCTTTGGAGAAATAGCTTAAACATACATATTTTATAATAATATATTATTTTATAGGTTGGCCTAATACCACTGCCAAACTTGCATTTGTCCTGATTACTATGTGTCCCTAGGTTAACATATTTTGTAAAAACCTGGAGCACCATTTTAACGCAAAAAAATGTCTATATCTCTACACTTACACCTAATATTACCCATGAGTAATGCCTAAAATCAGAGGAAATGATAGATGACTGACACTGATGCACAAGCACCAAACACTGATCGAAAGTCTAAACTTCACAAAAACTGTAAACTGTTTCTTCAAATCTGATTGGTTAATCACAATGTTGTTCCAGGGTCAAGATGTCGACCCAGGAATATATTGCGCTTAGTAAAATCAGGCTAGCGACCAAACTTACCAAACTCATACAGGGTTAAAACAAGCAGGGGTGAGTAGGTGAATTTTCATTTCTGTCTTTAAGTGCTTTAAAGAACTTCTCCAGTATCTAACACTCAATCGATAAGTTGATTAGTGCCCTCTTGTGGTGAAAGTGGGACACTACCACGATAGGACAGCAATTCACTGTCTTAATTATAGAAGCAAGCATAGAAACCTGTCACCATGACAACGAAAAGCTAAGAAAAATCTAGGATATGGTAATCAACTCCAAAAAAGTGTTGAAGGGTGGGGTAATATTATTATATACATGGGTTAAGAGAGATTATGAAATGAATGCATTAAAGATGGCTAAGAGTCATTTGGTGGAATACATCTGTCAGGCAAGGCTGTTCATATGAGAAAAGCACAGCACATAGAAGAAATACACAGCTGCATATGCAGTTTAAACCTCAAATTACACTGAAGAAAGTAAAACTAATTGCATATTCTTATTACAAATATATCTTAGCCTTTTAAATGCTCTAAAAGAATCTCACAACTATAATAGTAATAAAAAAAAAAAAACATTACGACCAGTCTTAAAGAAAGATTAGGTGACTAACTTGTAAGACTATAGTCTAAGCTTTTATGCAGCCAGCCCCTGTTTATTCATGTGGTAATGTTACTATCTAATACTACCTATACTGCCTGGCATTTAATTTCTCACCCATAATACATTAAAAAGGTAAATATGTACAGTATAAACCCTTTCCAAAAACTCCATTCTGTTCTATAACAGGTAGATTTGAGAGGTCAAAGAAGGGCACGCTCGTAAGCCAGGAATTTGCTCTGCTGCTCTTTTTCATTCACATTGATCACGGAGCTACAGAGCACGTGACAGTAAATCTAGCAGCTCATGGCTTGGGGGTGTGATTAACATCAGTGTAAAACTGAATTACTTTCATTAGTACAGACTAAGTCATTTAGGCTTTAACAGCTGTGGGAGAAAGAGTCTGTTCACAGAGAATACTATTACACTATTATATGTCAACTTCAGGCTGTTTCAGTAACACAATATAGCTCAGACTCTAAATTCAGATTGGATGAGCCGTGTCTGAACATGTAAAACTACTACAAACACATCTCTGTGACTGTACATCATATACATATGTGACCTGTCTTAAGTCGCTGGGGTATATTTGTAGTAATAGCCAACAATACATAGTATGGGTCAAAATGATAGATTTTTCTTTTTTTGCCAAAAATCCTTAGGATAGTAAATAAAGATCATATTCAATGAACGTATTTAGTCAATTTCTTAACGAAAATATATTAAAACTTTATTTTTTATTAGTAATATGCATTGATAAGATCTTCATTTGGACACTTTTAAAGGCGTTTAGATTTTTCTGTACCCTCAGATTCCAGATTATCTTATAGTTATATCTCGGTCAAATATTGCCCTATCCATACAAATCATACATCAATGGAAAGCTTATTTATTCAGCTTTCAGATAAAGGTATGTATAATGTATGTACAATGTATAAATCTTAATTTGGGAAAAATGATCACTTATGACTGATTTTGTTGTCCAGGGGCACATATATAGTTGCTTTGTTTTGCCTCTACAAAGCTTTTGTGTTGGTAAAATGTTTTAATGACTTTGGAAATCTTTTATGGTCATTAAGCCAGTGTTTATTTGATCAAAAATATTTATTATGCAATATTAATACAGTTTATAATAACCATTTTATATATATATAGTATATATAACATTATACAATGTCACATGATCTTTTTGAAATTAAATTATGATTTTGAAGTTGGTAACACTTTCTACTTATCTAGTGGACTATCATACCTTAACTTTTAAAATTTTGTATTGTTATTATTTTTATTTATAAGTGGTATTTGTCTGCTTTGTGTAAAGCAACATGAGTAAAATGGTATGATTTGAGATTTATAATGCATTATAACTATCCATTGTAACTTGAGTGGATGAATCGTGTTTATTGTGTTATAAAGGATTATACTCTTAAACGCTATAACCATAAATAGGTAAATATTATAACACATTAAAACAGTTTTAATGAATATTAATGAGATTATACATCATATAATAAAGTTATTTATAATGCATTATGCATTCATTTAAATGCCTTAAGAATACCCTTATAATATATTATAAATACAGGCTTCATAAAAAAATGTTACCAAAAAATCCTACTCATTTCAAACTTTTGATTGGTTGTGTACAGTTTGGAACTGTTATTTCAATTTTTATTTTAGCATTGTTGTCTTTTTATCATATTATTGGTACCACTGTTTTAAAAAAAACTATACAGTACTGTGCAAAAGTCTTATGCCACTAGTATTTTCTTATTATTTTTCTTATTTTATTTTAAGTCTATATTTTGTGGCATAACTGTAAGGCATAAAAAAGACAAGATCATTAAACTTACAGATTTTCAAGTGGCAGCGAAGTACTGGAAGGTAAAGAGCCAGTAACCTTTGCTAACAGCACAGCCTCTTGTATCTTATTGCTTTATTTTCACTTTATCAATCCCCAAACTCAACACGCCCCTACATATTACTTTAGAAAGGCCCCTGAAATCTTATCTAGGTCTGCTAGGTCTTTCATAATTCACAATAGTTCCTCTGTTATCGTACCAGCGGGCACAGATATTAAAACCAATGAACCAAATCAAGCTTTGAATGAGCCTTATTGAAATGACAAACATCAAGAAGCAGCGAGAGTTGCTTACATTTGTGCACAAACTCAGCTCAACAGGCCTGGCGTCATCCCCATACCAATGAGTCACGCTCTGCCATGCTGCTTTTTCGTGCTAAACTTCCTTGCTCCTTCTGTCCTGAATCAGATCAGCTAAATGGAGAAAGAGGGGGAGGCTCATCTGAACCACAGGATGTGACACGGCCCACTTTTTCATCTCTGCCCCCTTCCCATTTGCTCAATGAATGTTGAAAAGGGGGAGAGCAGCGCTTCTCTAATGACCTCTATTAGCTTGTTTAGCCGACTGATTGGGTATGAGTGGCTGCTCGGCCCAAGACAGACTGCAGAGTGTTTGCATCAAAAACCACAACTTCACAGTGACTTTAGAGTGAAGTTGATTGGGAATGGAAAGTCTTCGAGCCTCGGTTCGATCTTCAATCAATCGCATCCTTCTGAGTCCTAACCATGACCATTAAGAGAAACGTGACACTGGAGCAGTGGCTTCTAGCAGCATCCCCCCTGAGAGAGACCACAGACAGAGCAACACAAGAGTATTTCCTCTATCCAGCAGACACAAAGACACAGCCGTTTCTGACCTTTTACAAGCCCCAAGCACCAATCAATTGACCTTTAGCAGAATACTAGACATACACAAGATAAATGCAAAGCACTAAAATTCCTATTGAGACGGAAAGTATAGAACAGAGTTATCAGTTGCAATCATCAACCTGTCTTCACGTGTACATACCATTAATGCACTATTGGGATCATCAGAAGTGAACCTATTTGGGCAAATCATCAAATAACATGAACTTCTTCAAAGAGGGTCAGCTAAAAACTGAGATGGTAATATTGTCAAAGACAAAAGCATATCATGTGAATGTCAAAGTCTATTCCATCACTGTTTGGGATCAGTGAGCCACAGAGAGCAAGGATCGATATGAGTATTGAGAGGACTCATCATCATTTTATAGTGTCCAGACATGAAAAAAAAATCAATGTCAATGCTTTTGTTTAGATACGTTGTTTCTTACGCTGAGGACAATCAAAATAGCTCTTTGGGGGTTTTTTTATTTGTCTATTACGTTCCATGTGGTGATGATCAAATCCATTAAAAACTTTATTTAAGATAAAGATCTTAAGATCTTAGAGCTTTGCTGTAGCTCTTCTTTTGATGTTCTATTCTTCAAAGAATAAAAATGTATCAAGGTTTCCAGAAAATTAATTATTAATTATTAATATCTTAAGTCATTTTGCCCATCTAGTAAAAGTATCTTGATTTATAATTTTTAGACATTTTGACTAGAAACCAGACAAAAATACTATTCTTTGCAGTGTGTATGACAGATTTTATAAAACATTTTTTTAATTAATTAACATAATTAGGTCATTTTTATTTAGTAAATCTGCATTCTACAATAAATTCCTTTGAAAGGGTTAGTTCACTCAAAAATTAAAATTTTGTCATTAATTACTCACCCTCATGTCGTTCCAAACCCAGAAGACCTTCGTTCATCTTCGGAACACAAATTAAGATGTTTTTGATGATTTCAGAGAGCCATCTGACCCTCCATAGACAGCAATACAACTAAAATGATCCATGTGACATCAGTGGATCAACTTCAGTTTTGTGATGCTATGAGAATACTTTTTGCGCAAATAAAAAACAAACATAATTTACCTGTCAAGATAAAGAAAGAAAAACTATTATTTACTGGAAAATGATTGCTTTTCACAACAACACAAAAAACTAATCACAGAAAAACAAACCTTTAATATCAAGTGTGACGGCCGCCGATCAGCGCCGCCCTGGCAACAAACTAACGGCACCTGGAACTCATCTGCCCGGGCCAATCGTTC
>JAUYWG010000055.1:9724769-9736781 GCA_034779775.1 Enteromius afrohamiltoni
ACCTACTTCCTGCTTAAATACCCGCGTGAGGTTACTTCCGGGTCCTCGTGACCTCACGTGATCTGGTGCGTGTGACATAAAATGTATCAATTTCAAAACTATTTAGATGCTAGAAAGGGAAAGAAAAAGTAGGGTTATGTTTTTTTATTTTTTTTTTAATGATAAAATCGTGTTGAAAGAGATGGGTTTTCAGCAGTCGTTTGCAAGTTGTAAGGGAGTTGGCATTATGGGTAGTGATGGGAAGATCATTCCACCAGCCAGGAACGGTGTAAGAGAAATGAATTTGATAAACTATATTTAATCAAATTGAGTTGACCTAACTCAATTAAATTTCATTGGATTCATTTGTTTTTTATGGGTTGAGGCTACACATATTTATTAGATGGAAATCTTGCCCTCATTTAAATTGAGTTCATCCAATGAATCGTTCTTTAATGTCACTTTCCAGCAATTTCATGAATCTAAATTTGCATTAATATGTTGCCCATTTATAAAAAAATAAATACATAAATTATACTTTATTAATATATAAATTATCTAATAATAATAATAAATTATAATAATAAATTTGCCTATATGTGGTGAAAATTGAATGTTACAATATTTAGTACCAATTTATAAATTAACTAGGCCTACAGTATTAGTTTAAATTTACGCTATGCATATGTTTCTAAACTTCTATATCAAACATATAAATATTTCTATTCATAAATACATTCTTAAATATTTATAATAATACACTTGTTCTCAATAAGCCCATGCTGATTAACAATCTGTTGGTTAAATCCTCTGTCTCTCTCCAATGAAAACAGGAGAACAAAAAGCATAAGTTGTAGCATAAGGGTTGGCTTTTCCACTGGAAATCACTCACACACCAGCAAACTGGCACAGACCTGTGAATTTCCTCAGAAAGCTAGCTCTCTGATCGAAATAATCCATCAGTTCCTTCTGTCTAGTATCCTGTCTAATTCAAAAAGCCTCAATGCAAACAAAGCTGCAAATGAAGAGCCCTTACATTAAACATATCACCTCAGGATGAGTCATAATGCATGCACTTCTAATCATTAGGTCTCCTTCAGAAACATGCATTAAGCGATTGAGAGGAAAATACTCTCTAATGTCCCTATATATGCAAGTTCAAAAGGGTGCAAATCTAAATCTGAAAATCTAATTACTGCTCTCTTATTGTATCTTACGTGTTTACATGCTCCTTTTAATTGAACAATGTACCCTCTGCATTATTAGCACTGAAATCATGCTCTTGGACCGCATCCACATCCATCTGTCGTGCACACCCTGGAACACAAATCACTGCAATGTAAAAGTGTTTCTGTGTCAGATGCCAGGCATAAAATAGCACAAGGCATTACAGAGAAATATGCTTCTTGTGTGTCGGCTTCTACATTTGACATGTTGACGTTACATGTGTCGATATTCACAACATGCCTGTCTTACGCAATACGGTCTGTCTAAGAATGCAGATAAAAGAAACTAAAGCATGTCATTATATTTATTCACTGTTTGTGTGCTGATCAAGCTTGTTTCGAGGAGACATCACAGGGGATATTATAATACAGATGACTCATCCTTTTGTGATATTGAGATTGCTGTATGCGACGTGTTTGCAACATGCTCCTCCTCCTAACAATATGCTTCTTTTTCTATAGGCACACTGGAAACAGAACAAGTGATATAGCATGATGGCACTGCCTCTATTTTCACTTTGCAATTTGCTTTAGTTCTACTTCGACAGCCAGAGTCTTTAGGAAATATTTCAAGCTTGACCTGATAATGGATATCCGGCCTCCCTTTCATCCACAGTTTTGCTGCTTTAGGATAATTAACACATGATTACATTTAAAGAGATCACCAACTCGCTCCTGCATTTATTTAGGAAGCTGAATAAAATTAAGTAAACTGATACTCACCTTCCATTTTGAGAATACAGTGTTTTTAACAACCTGATCTCGCAGAAATCTGTATAATAACCACGGACTCTTAACACAAAATTCCGTGTTAGTATTACAGAATCGTCGAAAATTCCATAATGGGATCATGGAAAAGATTACAATGTTAGTCAGTGACAGGCATCAGCCGTGATCCATGCACGGATATCTGTATTCAAATATTGGGTAATGATATTGCCATTATTGCATATGTATTGGGGTGTGATTTTTCACTGTAAAAGGTCACAACAGTTTTATTTATTTATACATACTTTATTTATACATTTATGAGCACATAACCCAAAACCTGCCACCATCCATTAATAAAAAACAAGATAAACCGGCACATACAACTACCGACATTATTTCTTAAAAATTATTAATATTCCAATTCTTCCGAGGCAAAAGGATTGATTTGCTATCCCCATCTCTCCATGACTCATCTGTGCTGCTTTGCAAATTCAAAAAATGCCGCCAGGAGAATCCTTACGTCAGCCTCGGTTGTAAATTCTATTGACTTATGTGTGTCATGCTGTTGTGAAATGCTATTTGCTCTTGTGAGTCTGGTGATTGATTGCGTCATTTTACAGGACAAGAGTGTCTTTTGAATGAGATGTGAGCACGTTATCAAAATTTTTAGCGATTGAACCCTTGTATTTTTCTCTCTTCTTTTCATACAAACAGGTTTCAGTAGGACTTGAAATGCTACACAACATGCTTTTTTTTACTGCTTATGGTCAGTTTTTGCAATAAATACCTGTGAAAGGTAGGTTTAGGGTAAAGGTGGGGTTAGGTGCTACAATGAAAATATCAAATGAATTTTATATTTTTATAAAATATTTTATATCAAATGAATCTGGTTATCTGTGTGTGTATCTCTGCTGATGCCTGTCACTGACTTACATTGTAATCTTTTCCTGACCCCATCACAGAATTTTGTGTTAAGAGTCATTACACAGAATTTTATGAGATCAGGTTGGTTCTAAAAGTTCCAAGAAATTAACTTCAGTTTTTATTTCCTCTGTTAACATATTCTCTATTAAACAATTGAATATTTTATTATTATTTCATATCAAAACGAAAAAAACGTAATTGCAAGATATAAACATTTCTGAGAAAAAAAATCTGTTATTTGAGATGTGAACTCGGAAATGAGAGAAAAGAATTCTGAGTTCATGCAATTCTGTTTGTATGACTTTCTTCTCTGTATTCATATTGAGTAATGATTTGTATCAATATTGAGTCTTTAGTATTTTTGGGTTTGTTGCTGTGAGAGAAAGTTTGCACATAATTTATTTCATATCATATTTTTGTTGATGTTTTGAAATACATTATGGGGTCAGTAAGATTTTTAATGTTGTTTGAAGACATCTCTTATGCCTATCAAGGCTGCATTTACTTGCAAAATACAGTAAAAGCATTACATTTAAAAATATTACTGTTTTAATATATTCTATGTCGTTTAGTTAGAAAGCATTTGAATTTGCTGATTTGCTGCTTAAGAAACATTGCATATTGTCATAATCAGTTTTCATTAATATTTTTATGTGCATAATATAAAAAAACTGCATTAAAAAAATAGAAATCTTTATCACACTATTTTAAGGTCCAATTCTTGCTAACAAACCATTAAATAAAACTTTTGCCTAAATAAACTCAAGTTCATTAATAGCTAGTAAGGCAGTTACTGTTAATGGCTATTGTCATGCCTACTCAATTTCATGAAAGTGTGTATAAATAGTACGCCAAATAAAAAGAAAACACAAAAATTGAGTTTGCCGTATATATGCTATGTGATGATTAGGTTAGAGTTCTGGGGTACATGCTTATCATATGCACGTGAAAACTGCATATTGCACCTTTTTTTTAAGAGTGTACATGCAAGCTAAATATGTCTGTGTCGTATATACAGCAAATTCCATTTTTATGTATCATACTAGCTACCAGGTTTATTTGGCATACTTTGTATACACGTTTTCATAATAACGGGCTCACTTTATAGGTACTAAAAACCAGCCAGTATGTTAAAGAGAGGCATGCTAACAAGTAACTAGTTGAGAATTGGTCCCTATATACTTTTGTATATTCTTGCTAAATAAAATAATTGCTTTTAGAAAAAAATGGTAATGCACATTATCAGTAGCAAAATTCTACTACCTAAACTCTCAATTTTTTAAATGAGATCTTTAAAATTAATCATGGGTGATATTTATATAGTTAAAAAACATACGCAACAACATTTAATCTAAAACAGACAGCAATCGATTGCATGAAAAAAAGGGAAAAAACAAATAGGATAGAGCTGAGGTGTTTGACCTGATTGGATGAGAATCGGACAAGAGTAAAAGCTGTACGCTTCAATCCCCTTTCGGCTCTCATGCTGCTATCTATGATAGCAGACCTGCTTATTCATGCTTGGCATGACGGCAGGTGAGAAACCAGCCAAACCAAACGGTGGTCCTGAGCCTTGTGGATTATTAAAGCCCAAACCGTGCTTCTATAAAACAGTCCTTTAGGTATCTGGATTGGATACATTTATAAGCAGGTAAAAAGCTTTTAATAACAAGCCCGTGTGCCAGCTTCGAGTGTTTCAGAATCACTAAAGCACAGATGCATTCACTGTTACACACACCACGCAAATGCTCCCTGTGACACGGGAAGAACCGTAGTCTAAAAGGAGCGTGGGCACTGAGAGAAGGAAAGGGGCTTCTTTATGAAGTTTGGGTGCAGTCTAATGGCTCTTATTGTGTGGCCTCCGCAGCACCTTGCAGCTCAGGGCAACAATTACTGACTTTTCATTTGACATGAACAAGGCTGTACCTGCCATCTTCATCCACTCCTCCAAAGGCGAGTTGTTCAAAAACAGTTGCAGCTAATGGTTTAGCAACACGTTTATTGCATGGCATATTAACACTCCTGTACAAAAGCTTCACACAGTGCTGAAGGGAGGATGTATTTTTGTAGGCCAAAACCCGGAAAAAGAAAAGGCATTTTAGCACTTCTGAATCCATCGTTCCTACAACAATGAAGGGCTGTGGTTAACACAAGGTTAAGATATTTTTTTCTACCACAGCAAATCAATAACATGTAAATAACATGATGTTGTAAAATGAGTTGGACATATTAATATTATAAAAATATGATTATCATTTAAAACACAAACTAAGTGCAATTAACCCACCTTATTGGCAGAGGTTAATTACACTAATACTGCCCACCAATGTGTGATTGGGATAGACAATACTACAAATATTGCTAAAAAACAGCATATTCAGTAAAACGTGTACCAGTGAATTCGAATCCGCCTTTTGCCGAACTTGTTTACTCTCTCTTTTTACATCACATACCAGATTGGAAAGGCCTTTATTTTTTTAAAAATGAAGATAACAATCACAGGTGTTTATCAGTAAGGGTTAGGGGGAGGCTTTGTTGTTCAGCATCCATTTAGTAATTTTAATAAAAATGATCATTTACACTCAATGTTATTATTGCATACGTTTTATAGTGTAGTAACTACAATACCGAGGTGCACTTATCTGCCACTTGCACCAAGTATAAATAACATCTAACTTGCATATTATTGCCAAAAAAAAAAGATAAAAGGAATCCTGCTATTTTTAGTATCTGTCGCTATTTGCACTTCTAACTTAAATTTACAATGCAAATGTTTTTATATTAGCCTAAAAGAGTTAATTGTGACATTGAAATCATGTGGCCATAGTATTTCTCTCAGAAATAAAGGTACAAAAGCTGTCACCTTTTCAAAAGGTACACTTTTGTACCTATTAGGTTCAAGTATGTACACTTTAAGTACTAATACATACCTTTAAGGTACCAAAATGCACAGAATGACAAATGGTTGGCATTAACATGGCAGTTTAGCAATATGTGATTCATTTGATGCTAACTTCCAGGTTGGCCAACTAAAGTACGTCATCACTGCGGCACACTATTCAGTTCAGAAGTACAACTCTTCCGGAACTACACAAAGACAAATGCCATATGGGGAAACACTTGTGAAAATGTCTTCTTGAGATGTTGTTCATCAAGTGTTAATGGATTACGAGGGCTTACACTGTACAGAAGATGTATCATCAAAGCCAAGTACAGGATGTCTGTTGCAGCCTAAAACGTGAAAAACAGAAGAAAAAAAAAAGTACACTATTCATATTCCCACTCTTATCAGCAGAGGAAGTGTGTTTTAGTCAGAGAGCACTTGCGCTGCCTAAGACGTCATAGCAACAGCTAAGGGTGTAAACCAAAGGCAGTGTGATGCTCTCTAACAAGCTGTCACACACACATGTGCAACACACACAAACATGCATGCACACGCACTAACAGATAAAAACAGCATCATCCTTCCTCTTGCGAAAATAGCAGAAAGATACTACGTTTATAGTCTTACATCATTTAAAAACCAGTTTGTGATATATGTATTAAAATGTTAACAGCAGTCATTTCACAGTTAAGCCTACTACTCGCATTAAAATCTCACAGTAAGTCGACAAAATGGATTCCTTTATTGTCTAGACACAATAAAATATAAAGGATAAAGGAGTTTTTGAATTAAGTAAAGAGTTTTAAGTCTTAAACAGCCAGTCAACTCTTAGACAAATTGCAACATTGCAATCTTTGATATAAACTAATCAATCAATCAACCAATTAAAAAGCGTAAAAAAAAGAAACGCAAAGTTCACTGTAAGTTAAATTATTAAAACTATTGTGCATAAGTATAAAAACAACATATTTTAAATGCATGGTTAACCGTGTCATTCTCGTCACGTAAGCAGGTGGTCTTTATCTTGATGGGTGCTTCTCAAATAGAAAGAAAATTACCCTTTTCAAAAGTTTACATCCCTTTGAATCTTAATACTGTGTGGGGTTTCCTGGATGATGATCCACAACTGTTTTTGTGTGTGTGTGTGTGTGTGTTGTGATTCACAAGTGTTCACAAGCCCCTTGCTGGTCCTGAGCAGTTTAACTGCCTGTTGTTATTTAACTGCACGTTATTGGTTTTCCGTCATCTTCTACATTTTTGAACCCTTTTCAACAGCGACTGTATGATTTTGAGATCAATTTTTTAACGCTGAGGGCAATTGACTACACAGCTATTACAAAAGGAGGAAACATTTACTTATGCTCAAGAAGGTTATGTAATGCATCAAAAGGTGTAAACATTCAAAGTACACACATAACATGAAAAATAAACAAATCATCTCTATTGCTCTACAGCTGGAGCAACAGAATGAATAAGTTAAGCACTCAAAAAATAAACAGTAATTAGAATCATAGATTAGATTAATATTTACAAGCATTTTAAGTGGACAGTAGGGCCAAAGCACATGGACCTTTTTCTTCCTCAGAATGAGATGTCCCACTGTAATTTTCCAATCAAAGGACGTACTTTGTTTTCCAACGGCCGGAAATGTCTCATAATCTACACCCTTCGGGCTTCCAGGTTCATTAAAAAGGAAATTGACGTGAATCTGGAAATACAACAGAAAGACATCAAAGCACCCACTCTGCAAAATGAGCAGCAAACTCCTCATTAGATATTCACAAATCTCCTAGGATACGGCCCGCCACACAATAACCACCAAGCAAGATTGTTGCCTGTATTGTAAATGCATGCAACAGTGATGAGAGCATCAGTCTGCATAGGAAGGATCCGAATCCATCTCCGAGTAAAGAATCAACATTCCTCGAAACAAAATGGCTTGAGGCTTTGATTTGAGGGCGCGTACTGTACTTCAAGTACACGTGAAGATATTTTATGCATATTTCGGTATTATGTGCGAACACTGATACATTAGTATAATCTCAGGGAACGGTCTACATGTGGGAGACGAGACACAAGAGGAGGGCAAGAGAAGGCGACATGGTGCTGCAGTGAGGTTTGTGCCAGTTCACTGCTGTCACAGCCCACACATTCGGCTGATACAATCGTTGAGACACCAAATGCCATGAGAATGTCAGGCTCGCTTTTTAAAGAGACGCTAAGCTCAGGAGCACGCAATCAAAAGCAACATCCAATATTCTACACCACAACAAAAAGAGTAAAGACCGCGTGCTTTGAGCACAAGCATATTCATTTGATTATTTGGGTCCGGAGACCAGTAGAGATTAGTCACAGTGAGTTGGGGGTATAGATGATTAAAAAAAAAATGTGTGATAGAACATATGCACAGCCTTCACTTGCCAGGATACAATCTGTGCAAGAGAAAAAGCCAACATGTTTTCTTTAGGTGCTAGACTGGTGAAAAAGGTACCTCACAGCAGATTAAGAATATAATTTGAATTCAGAAATGTAAAAAAACACCTTGATGCAAAAGTGACGCAAAGCAAACACATCTTTAGCAAAAGTAATTAAAGAATCATTTTGACTTTCTACAAAGGAGGTGCAAAGCATCACGAGACACCAAGCATTGTATTAACTCTTTCTTTGAACTGATTAGACTGAAATTAATTGCACGTAGTGGCTGATTCATAGATCAAACATTCTCTGGATAATGTATCGCTGAATACCTCATTTAATCTTTGTGATATTTGTCTTTTTTCTCTATTCACACTAGGATTACATGTTGCCACTGGAGACAAAAATGATCTTTGATTTCCATAATTATATCTGTGGGTCCCTTTGATCATGTTCCACCCATTGCTATTGTTCCCATCACTGTGGTGAAATCAAATGCAACAGAATAGGCCAACATCTGCTACTTACACTATTCTACCAGAAAAAAAGAACCTTTTTTTGGGTGTTGGGAAAAGAAAAGCTATTTTAAAAGCTTTTTGTTTGGTAATTAATTCTTAAGCAGAATGCTTTCAGGTTTATAATGATCTAAGCAAAATAATCTTATTACCAAATGTTTTCATGATTTACAAAAGCAACTGGAGCTTAATAAATATAAATGTAAGATTCAAACCAAAGGCATTATTATAGGCTATAAAGTATAACTGTCAAGGTGCTTCTTCTTCCAAAAAAAAAATAAATTCACAAGATCTATTTAGGGCACTGGACAGGCTTTTCTTCACTGCGCTAGTCGAGTGGTCCCCAATCAATGTTTGTCTATGTAATTTTTTGTTCTAGACTCAGTAGAGGAGTCTAAGCTTGCTATTTGGTACAATTTTAACTTTGACTGAGATTTGTTTTCTAAATCACTAGGATTTTGCCACTCAGGAATATGTAAATGCAGCCAGGGCTTGGAAATTGGCACACTCTAATTGGGCTTAGCCTCAGAAAGGTCATTCTGTGTGCAGACACTCTCCCGAAATGATTAATTACTTGCAGTGACAAAACATTTGAATAGTGGCAGAAGGAGAGAACTGTTAGAAATGAAGAATCAGAGAAACACACAGCAGCTAGAACTGATGTGTATACATCAGCGTGAACTTGAAAATCACTTATATTTGTGTAGTGCCTGAAGTAAAACGTAACGGCATTAATACGTACGACAATACCAGATAACCAGTGGCCATATAGATTTCATCTATCAGCACGTTTGTACTAAAGACATTCAGTAACACTTTACAATAAGGTTCATTAGTTAACTAAGAAGTTAACAAGAATATTTTTTATTAACTAACAGAAACAAAGATTAATAAATAGTGTAACAAATGCATCATTCATTATTTGTTCATATTAGTTAATAGGTTAACTAATGTTAACAAATGACACCTTACTGTACAGTGTTACCAGAAATTCATCAGTGAGGGTTTAGTCCATAGTCCATAAAAACACCTCTTCCAGCTAAAATTTCTTGCTGCCCTCTCATATCAAAATAATTTTCAACATATTTGTTAGGAACTGTTTTCTCTTGTACACTGCCATATATTTAGACCTCTACCCATAAAAGAAAAAGGAAAAAAAGGAAAAACTTCAGGAGAGAAAGATGCACAAATCAAGCACAGTTACAAAAGAGTTCTAAACAATCATGTCTGTGGACTCTGATGTGCAGGGACAACAAGGGATGGATTCACTGGAGGAAGCAGTATTATGTATTATACATTTTAGCACTGGTATACGTGTAAAGCTGAACTGCTTTAATCGTGTATTTGTTTCTGACTGGAGTCGTGTTGATTACTTTTTATTAGCTGTTTGAATTCACTAAAGAGCATGCTTTTGTTAGCAAAAAATGCTAAAACTCACCTAAAAATGTAAATTCGGTCATAATTAACATCCTCTTGAATTAATTTCTTTCTTCAGCTGAACATAAAATTATATTTAAAAAGATATTCTGAAGAATGGTGAGTTGCCAAGCCATTGACTTCCATAGTATTCAAAAAAACTATAATATGCATGAAATAATTTATGTTATTTTTGGGTGAACTATACTTTTACTTTATTAATGTAGAAACCACATGAAGTTGAAAAGAGAGAGAGGGGCAGGATTGAAGAAAGGTCCCTGATCTGGGACTCTAAATGCATGAAAATTGCAAATAAATACTTTTAGACAAGGGGAAACATTCAAATGAAAAATATTTTAATGGCTAACAGAATACTTTAAACTGCAGGATTTCTGGGGCAAATCCAGTTTTAGAAGCTGCAATGCTTTAACACAGTGTGATTTTGCTTCTTGGGTAAAAGAAAGAGTGAGAGAAAGTGAGAAAGTTGGGGGAAGAGAAAGAGAAAGAGAGAGAGAGAGAGAGCGATGGGGGTTATATTTAGACAGAGGCAGCGCATCAGGTGCAATGTAAGATTTCCGAAAATGGAAACAGCTCCCAAGGGGTGAGAGAACTGAATCTCTGGCGCTTTCATTATTTATTTTGTATCTAAGGCGTTGCATTGGGAAAAATTGCAGGAAGAGTGCTGACGTCCCTGTAGTTCCCATGCTAATGAACGTGTCTAATCAACAGAGCCCAGGAACCTTTCTGCTCCCCAGTCATAAAGCGCATGCCTGATGAAGCCATGCCTCGAAAGCACGCTGTGATAAGCAAACTAGCACTCTTTGCTCACATAAAACAATGCCAAATCACAGCATGGCACGTCACTTTGTACAGTAGTTCATTTACAAAAATATCCTTACTAACAAAATGCAGATTTATCGTCATTAACCAGCAATGTCATGCTAAAGGAGATTTTCTTTATTGCATTCTATAAAGCATGTTAAAACCTTGTAACAGACAACAGTGGGCATTCTATTGCATCTGGTTTCCACACCACCACCCACCCTTAGTTCTGTTGCTTAACAACACTCATCACAAGAGAGCTGCTTTATGTGAAATGCATAGATTTCTTTTTTTCTTATTTCCTATTATGTCATGAAAAACTCAAAAAGATGTGACCCCCATGGCAGATATTGAACCTCAGGTTACTGTCCACCTTCCTTCGCTCTGGAAACTTTTGTAAAGATAAATGAAGCGTGATCATATGGCTCCAAACGACACCATTAGCCAGCAGGATGAATACAAACATGGAGACTGGCAGCGCCCTGCAGTTTCATAACTAGAGTCTGTCTCAGACATGATGGTTGGGTAAATAATAATATTCTCCTAAGTGATCAGAAGTTCCATCATCAGCAGATAAAAGTGGGGATGGTGTGTGGGAAAAGTCATTCAAGAACCATTGTTTTGTTCCAGTGGAAAATAGGGTTCATGCAAGCAGTTTATCAGAAAGTAAATAGCCACAGGCCATGTGTGATATTAAAAACAGGAGGAAAGGAAAGACACGGGTCAATCTGAGATAAAAGTCTTCCATTTTCATGAGGCTTTATCATAAAAGCGATTTAGTGTCACAATATTACCTGGAGTAATAGTTTCATATTTTTGTTATTTTTTAATATTTATTCATAATCTGAGATCATGCTCTCTCCAGCACCACAAATTCTATCGGTCTCAGTCAGAATATGATTCTGTGCTGTCTCATAGCAACCTAAAAATAGAACTGTCCCTATTATGCTATATATGACTGAAAAGGCTGGAACAAGTTATGGGTGTTTAATTGCAATGCAAACTCTCACAATAAGCTGTGGAAATGCTGTCTTTGTCTGTAAATTGATAGATAGATAGATAGATAGATAGATAGATAGATAGATAGATAGATAGATAGATAGATAGATAGATAGATAGA
>JAUYWG010000055.1:9736881-9776048 GCA_034779775.1 Enteromius afrohamiltoni
ATAGATAGATAGATAGATAGATAGATAGATAGATAGATAGATAGATAGATAGATAGATAGATAGATAGATAGATAATGGGCATTTGATCTTGTCCAATCAAAAGAACATTGTACTATTGTTAAGCTAATCAGTACTATAAAAGCTATTTAAATATCTGAGCATGTTACATCAAAGAATACATTTCTTTTGTACACATGGCAATTTGTGTCATGAACAAAATTATAATATGATTAAATCTAAATGCGTGCTATGCCCAAATTATACTAATAAAACCACACTAAAATCAACATGTGTATAATGCAGTTATAACACTAAAGCATCCAATCCAGTATCAGCCTGGACAGAAATGTCTTTAGTGATTATCAGTATGGTCTGATGCTGAAATTAAAAATAAAAATAAAAACGCTGTATTATTTAAATGCAGCATTTGTTTTTATAAAATAGTTAAATTAACCACTATCCCCAAACTAAATATGTACCAGTCTATCATGCGTATTTGTTTCCTAATCTCGATGTACAAAACTGATAAAACAAATGTTTTTGAAAAATGTTTGTTTGTTTGTGCTCATCATGACAACATATGACAGGTTCACACCAGACCCGATTTATTTTTGTATATTCTGACGTCAATCAGATTCACGTTTCATTCACGAAGTGAAAAAGGGGGAAGTTATTTATAACCTCAACGTCTTAGTTTGATTCTTGGGTGCGCAAATAGGAATGTAGCGATTGGACTGGTCTCTTGCGTTTCAGCAACAAAAGCAGTGGGGCTGGAGCGTCGTTGTGGCTGCACGTTAGGACTGAACCTAAAATAGGACAGTTCTGTTGGGTCTGAACTAAATAACTACATGAGCCGTGCTGAGAAACTATGCCTCTCCATAGCTTGTAGAGAATATTGGAGCGCGTTACTGTGGACTTACTCTACCATGATAAACCTGCGCGTCAACCAGGTAAGAACATTTTATTTAATCTATTTAGGTGTCCAATTACCTTAAAAACCTTAAACATCTGGACTAATTGCCTTATATTTGACCTATTAAATGATCATGATGCAATATGTCTGATAATATGACAATTTTAAACGAAACTACATTTTAGGGAACTCGCAATCACATGCACACAAATACTTTTGAGATAATACAGTGGAAAACAGAAAGACCAACGCTCTGATTTATGAAGAGGTGGATACAACTGCATGTGGAATTATAAGTTATACAATTATGAGAGAGGGTTTTGTTCCCACAGCGCACATTCGCAGATGTTTACTGATCTTTCTCGTGTTCTCAGGACCATGGACAGTGCCAAATCGCTAAGGCTCTGATTACCAGAAAATAAATCACGCGAAGCATTATAATTCATTCACACTTCACTGAAATATTTTATTAATCCTTTAATTCCGTCATACTATTTCCGCGTTCAAAATCACATACAATCAGCGAAGTTAAACCTGATTAAAATCATTGCAGCTTTTTAATACATCCAAATAATTTTAAACGGTTATCAAATTATACAAATTGATCTGAATTTACTGAACTAGACTATTCATGCCAAAGCAGCTGCTTTACAAGCAATCTATAAAATAAAGCTACAGAAACAATAATAATCATAACAACAACAACAACAACAAAAAACAATAGTTAGATTCATTTATTTAATAACGGCGTTGAATGGAAGCACATCGTATTTTTATCATTATATTGAATTCTGATAAACATTTGTATCCTAAATATAATTTGGAAACAGTCACTGATAAATTAATTTAAAGATTCGTATAAGAGAATATGCTTAACATACATTTCAGACATTTCCATCGCATTTAGACAAAACAACACGTAAATTCCAAGTTCCATTTGCACCTGATCCACCTGTCAGTTCAGCGTCTCTTTCAATAACTCATTCCTGCGCATTCAGGCTGCCACCTGGTGGCTCTTCAAAACCAACAGGCCAGTGATTTTTATGCAAGGTTTAACACATCACCATCACAATCTCTAAAATTGAAAGTGTATGTGACATGGACATGTCTCTGGGATCTGTTTGATGGATGTAGCAGCAGTCTGCTCTTGCCTTGCAGGACTGAGGCTGATTTGGGTCCAGTCTGGGTGATGGCTGACGTGCTGGAGCTCAGGACAGATGGGAACTCTCTGCTGAAAGCAGTGTGGCTTCGGCGTTTGCGCCTTACAAGGCTTCTCCTGGAAGGTGGAGCCTACATCAATGAAAGCAACGATCGCGGAGAGACGCCACTCATGGTTGCCTGCATGTCCAAACACTCTGACCAGCAGAGTGTCAGCAAGGCTAAGCTCGTCAAGTACCTTCTGGACAACAAAGCTGACCCTAATATCCAAGACAAAGCTGGAAGGACAGCCCTTATGCATGCATGCAGCCACAGGGCAGGACATGAGGTGGTCTCACTTTTATTGACCAATGGGGCTGATCCAAGCCTGGAGGACCGTCATGGATCTTCTGCTTTAGTCTACGCTGTCAATGCAGATGATAAAGAAACGCTAAAACTTCTCCTTGATGCCTGCAAAGCCAAAGGCAAGGAGGTCATCATCATTACCACTGACAAATCACCATCTGGAACCAAAACAACCAAGCAGTACCTGAATGTCCCTCCTTCTCCAGAGTTGGATGAGAGGACCTCTCCAGCACCATGTGCCTCACCATCAGAGATAGACCTTCACGCATCGCCATCTCCCAGCAAAGAGGAGGAGAAAGACACTGTATTCAATTTTCAAACAAAATTTAAGTCAACCTCAAACACAGCATCCAAACTTTCCAATGGACTTACTTCCCCTAGTAAGAAGCCAGTGAACCCCAAGAGGGCTCGTCTACCCCAATTGAAACGTCTACAGTCAGAGCCTTGGGGTCTGATTGCCCCCTCCGTCTTGGCGGCAGCAAATGAAGAAAGCAAGAGAGCCAACTCGGACGAAGACGTCGTCACAGGTGTCAACGGACTGAGTCTGTCAAAAAGAGGGACTTTATCCCGGCATAACAGTGTGGACGGAAAAGATATCTTGTTTCCCATGGTGGGAGATCAGACCATAAAAATCTCGCCAACTTCATCCCTTCCAACATCTTCCAAAGCCTCCTATGAGAGATCGCTAGCACAGCACCAGCCCCTCGCAAGACGTAGCACTGTCCCCACGGAGCAGGAAGCCTCTGGAGGAAACCTGGGGCCTGTTAGCCTCAGAGACACAGTGCACCGGAGGAGACTGGGGAACGAACACTACGACTCAGACTCCCAGCTGTACTCAGATTCCAGCATGCTAGACTCTCCTAAGGCACCTCTGGAGAGGAGGAAGCTCAATACGTCCCCTCTTGCTATGCTTACAGGCTCACGAGAGTCCTTGGACAGCAATCCCAGTACCTCTTCACCTAGCACAGCCAGATGCAGAGCACCTGGCTTACTGGAACGGCGAGGCTCTGGAACGCTATTGCTGGACTATATATCCCACACCCGCCCAGGTCACCTTCCCCCGTTAAACGTAAACCCTAACCCTCCGATTCCAGATATAGGGGCAAGCAGCAAACCCTCATCCCCACTTACAGCAGGTATCAGACCAATAGCTCCCATAGCACCCAACTCACCAAAGAGAGGCAACCTCAGGACGAAGAAAAAGCTTGTCAGAAGGCACTCTATGCAAGTGGAACAGATGAAGCAGCTTTCAAACTTTGAAGAGCTCAGTCATCAATCATGAAACTCAGTCTATGTAGATGTAGCAACTGTAACACGGTAAATATGCGTCTGAGATTTTGGATAATGTTAAGGCAGGTGGAAAACAGGTGGTACCTGTAATATAATTTTAGCTAGTTAGCATTAAATGTAGCCATTTAGGGCAAAGGGATATTGCATCAAGATGTTAATCTACATGCTAGTTTCAAACAGCAAGCAACTGAATACTAAACTCTCTCTGATAGAAAAAAAAATTAAATGTCACAGATGCATAAATAGCTTATTGTCTAAAAAAAGTATTTAAAGGTGCAACCTAGCTGTTAAAAGTTAGTTTAGATTTAATATATGACGTAACGTTAGAGTGGAGCTTAGACAGTCACTTCCTACCATCCACAGAACTCATTTTAAAAATAAATGTTGGTGGAAATGGGATTTACAACAGTCACAAAAATACAACAAAGAAGTGTGCAATTTTCCATTCCGCAACAAAGGTAGTGTTTGTCCTCTTAAAGAGTAGGTGAGAGAGTCTGCTATTATTCTCTTGCGTATGAAGATTGAATTTGACAGCTAGTTCTAAGCGCGGCTCTGCTGCTGCAAACACAAACAGAGACAGAAATATCTGTATATCTTCAAAGTCTAGACATCTCTCCATGAGATTCATTAAGGCAGACAGGAGAGTGAATGCAAAACCAGACAGTCAAGATGGAGCAGAGAGGTCACCAGATCATACCCATTAAAAGAGAGCACTCCATTGGCTCCTGATTATAAAGCTGAAAGTCCTGCGAGAAAAGCAAATCTGGTTGAGAACTGTAGCAAGAAAAAGGATTTTTTTTCTCTCATCACTATACATACAATATGTTAGCTTTTTAAATGTTTATGTTAATAATGCCTCTGTGCAGATGTATCATTACATGCATATCTTATCTAGATTCTGTAAGAAATACTGACCATCTGTGAGCTAATTATAGGGGAATATGTCTCTTGTAATTGATTACATCCTACATCAGTTGCAATAATACATGCAACATTACAAGCTTAATTGTTACTTACTCCTTAAAGCAAAGATGATTCATATAGTCATGGAGCCCTTAGATAACCTTGCTAGGTTGGCAGTCTTTACATATATAAAGTGTCAGTTCGTTCCATGAGGAGTTCAAGAGACTGAATGTTTGTAGCTAATTAGTGTATAGTGCCTTTGAGGGAGAGTAAAGGGTGTTCTGCATCAAAGATTACTTTTAAGAAAATATTTTTAAGCAGCATTTAAATCACAATCTTAGAATCAGCATGCTGCAAGTAAGAAATCACATGACATGAAGTATAATGACGATGACAAAAAAGGCTAAGTAATACTTCGATCACAGCCTACCATAATATATTTAGATGAAGTCTGTAGCGGGACATGCCTTGTGATAAACCAATGACTATTGTACAGACAAATGTGAACGTAGGTATATCCATTTGTCAGCCAATGTTATGTGGTAGAACTAATGTGCCCATGTGACTTTTTGTGCAAATGCAAAGTGCTTCAGATCCATTGCTGCTATAATGTTTAAGAACCACTTGACTGCACAAGGCTGTCAAATAATAAATGTTCTGTAGTACTAGAGTTAGAAGCTCCTCACTCCCTTTCCCTGATTTAAGGCATAAGCAATCAACAGATGCATTTAGACTTGGTCTGTGATTATTAAATACACATATGCCAAATATATGGGCCTATAATAAAAATTATTTTAATAATAATAACAATCTATAATTCATAACTGTTGGCACTCATGCAATTCAGTAATAAACAAAAAAAATGAAAAGAGTTCAATTTAAATTATTAATGAGCCCCAAATGAGACCATGTGAATAGGTTTTATCACAACTGTCTTATATTAAAACTGTGAGGCATACTATTGGTTGCACTCATGTTTACATTGTTTGATGCATAGTATTTTTGTATGTAGTTTCTTGTATATTTTGAATAAATGTCTGTAACAATCTTACTGGTCTGTCTAATATCAAAGTCTGCACTGCAAAAAAATGCTTTCTAAGACCGAATTTGTTTGTCTTATTTCCAGCTAAAATATTTAAAAATTCTCAAATCAAGAAGGATTTTCTATACAAGAAAAAAAAACGAGCTAAAAATTGAGTGACTTTTTGCTTAGAACCAGCAAAATAATCTGCCAATGGGGTAAGCAAAATATTCTTATTTCAAACAGAAAACAAGATTATTTTAAGTAAAAACTAACTTTATTGTAGCTTGTTTTTTTTTTCTGAAAAAGTCTAGAAAATCCTTCTCGATTTGAGAATTTTTGGACATTTTGGCTGGAAATAAGACAAAAAATGTAGTCTTAGAAAGCATTTTTTATGGTGTGAAATTTCGAAAGGCCGTGAAAGTACCTGTCGAGCAGGACAGACCCATCATCGCAGCATTCAGATCCCCAGTCTTCGGTGTCATTCATCTGCCCCTAAAATACCTACTGGTTTAGATTAGACATTTGTGTGGTCATAAAAGTAAAAAATTGTTAGGTAAATTCATTGTATATTTCAGGGGTGTAAAAACACAGACATCCCGAGAGAGTTTCTTTTTTCAGATCTAATCCACTGTAAAGTGTAAAGTCGTTGGGAATCTTAATAAAGTACATTAAGGGATTGCAGAACATCCTCTTCCAAAGGTAAGCCTATAGTTTGGGCTGTACGTATTTGAATGATACTTGGATACAAACTGCACCCAGAAAGTCTGAACGGGTGTTGCAAAATCTAATAAAATCTGATGTCTTCCTGTCAGCTTGAACCAAGACATGTTTACAGCATGTTTACATGTTCACTAGCTCATTTATTTTTTGCTTGTTTTTCACATAATTTTCTGTAAACCCTTTTGTGTATTAAAATCCCTGGATAACCTATGGCATTAGGTTTAGCATTTACTATATTTGCATTAAGAGTAATTGTTGACTAAGCTGCCTCCTCAGTTGTTCATAGTGCTCCTAAAGCAGTAATTCCATAAATATTTTTGTAAAAATAACATAACTGCTGTTTATATATTTACACTGCGATGTTATAAACCCCCATAAAGAGATGTTTGTTATGGGTGATAAAGAAGACTCAATACAAATAATCTAGCACAGACAA
Organism: Enteromius afrohamiltoni; assembly: GCA_034779775.1. NCBI lineage: Eukaryota > Metazoa > Chordata > Actinopteri > Cypriniformes > Cyprinidae > Enteromius > Enteromius afrohamiltoni. The sequence continues at coordinate 9,743,672 of JAUYWG010000055.1, forward strand.
CTAATACTGGATGTGTAACAACATATACTGCAAGTGAACTAAAAATAATCACTGTAGGAGTATGACATTTTAGTATGTTACAACACACACTCATTAAAAACTAAACTGGAAATCTTTCCATCATACTCTTCAAAGAATGCAATAATAAGTTCTTACTGACCCCTGGTGGACATACCGTTTTAGCATAAAACCTCTACATGGATAATAAATAAGATGCATAAAATGCAATAAGATTATTTGATTGTTACTCAGATTTCAAATTTGTTCTTTATATAAAAACTCACACCTTTAAAACAACGAATATTGTTGGAATAACTACTTTTTTCAAGACTATTAAACTTTGTATTGTATGGTGAACATTTTAAACTATTTTAACGATCTACAAAATTGTAGTAATCCTCTTTAAAGATTTTAAAAATGCAGAAAAAAAATGCAGAAAAAAAACTAACTAACTAACTAACTAACTAACTAACTAAATATATATATATATTTATTATAGTAACTAAGATTAATTTCTTTAACTCCACCAGATGGCACTATAAAAAGTATAATAATATTAATTATTATTACTAATATTATTAATAAACATGATTTAAATTATTAAAATAATATAAGTATTTGAACATATTGTTTACTTTAGACCTTTATAAACCTAAAAATAATCAATACAAAACATTCTATTAGCATTATTACTATAAAATAATGTCTCTTTTTTTTTGCCCTAAACAGTCATTATAACCACATGACAGAAAGTTCTCATCAGTATCACGCTGTTCTGTTGTTCATAATTATAAGTACAGAGCAGTAATTCAATGGTGGTGAACCGGTTCCAGCTGTGAAAATAATTAGATTTTTTTGGCTTCTGTAGCTACTGTAAGCAGACCAGCACTGTAGAGTAAACAGTTGACTGTGAACTACACACATTTCAGACCTCTGAATGATAACAGGGGTCATGTTGACATGTAGGTCAGTGGAGCAATATTTGCATGCTGAATTTTAGAATGACGTAACTTAGACTTGAAAAGACATACTTTGTTATTCCTACTCAATCTGTTTCCTTCCAATCTGAACTTCTGGGTTTTTTTCCCTAAGACTTTGAATAGAAATTCAGAAAGTATTGAGATAAATAATTCTGCAATCTTAAATATCTTACTTTAAATATATGCATAGAACTATTAATTGCATATTTTCTATACAATAGCCTACATTAACAATTAGGTTCCCTATGACACTTAATCTGAAAATGAATGTAACAGTATTTGTCAACAACACTGTGATGTAGTATCATTTTAGAGGATACAAGCACTCAACCTTTAACGACTCAGACAAACCAGCGTATGCACCTTGAAGTGACCTGCTCTACGACGCATGCGCAAAATCAGACTGCGCACCTCCCATTCGTTCGCCCAGTATGGTAACCCAACCCGTCTAAAATTAGCGGGGATGCTCAGCAACCAGACTGCGGAATGTGAAGAGCTTTATCTGCCTGTTCTGCGTCGATAAAAAGTCTGTTATCCTAATGTTACTTATGTCAAAATCACAAATACAACACCACCATTTTTTACATACTATGAACGTAATTTGAAATCGAAAGTATATTCTTACTTAATAAAAAAACGAATGAATCAAAAATGGATACATTCGCCAAAAATAAAACATCGGAAATAACCCCGTAAAGGGTTAACTGAAAATGAAAGGGAACGTGCAAACGGTGCGTTATCAAAAGTCACCGGGTGGAACATCGATGTGCTGCTTATTCGAATGTGATTGGCCATTCACCGCATCGATGATTTTTAGTCCTGACCTCGTTTAATTGTGACGTCGACATCGACACGGAGGCGGAGAATAGCTTCGTTTATTGCTGTATGCTCCGATTCATTCGACCCTTCCTTCGACCGGAGTGAAGTCGGCCAGCAACCTCTAGTATTTTCGGAGAGAAAAAAAACATGGCAGGTTACTTGAAGGTCCTCAGCTCTCTCACTAGGTCCGCGGCCACTCTATCCAAATCCCCCGCCGTTCTTGCTCCAGCTTCTTGCCAGAGTTTGCAACAGAGGAACTGTGAGTTTTCCACTTCCACAATTCTCTATAACGTTAGATGTGTCCATATAAAGCCGCATTAACCGGCGCTTTAACACCGGCTAACGCTTAACGTTATATGAGACGACGTGCTTTTAAGCTTAAATCTCCTTTCGCTCCTGTCACATACCTCACGGTTAAATCGTAAAACGCCGGTTGCAGACCGTCGCGTTTCTTTCAGTTCGCCAGCTTGCATACTTCCATCTCTTCGCGGTTTAAGTACGTTAGCGCCGGTGCAGAACGCTATTTTCTCGATGACGTTGCTCGTGCAGCGGGAATCACGCGCGGCTGCATAGACAGAAGTAGCGCTCCTTTGTTCGCCTGACAAAGAATACGATACACTACCTATATTAATACTAATGCGTTTAAGATGCCGTTTCTTAAAGGCAAACCCCGTCCTCGTAACGTTATCGCACGTTTGAACAATTCTCCGGCGTCGTCGGAGAGCCCATTGAGTGTATTTTTGGCGTGTGAATCGCCCGGATGGGCTGCTCCCGAGGACTTCGGGGTGACTTATGAAACCATTCGCGCCGAAAGTACTGCTGCAAATGTAAATATAAACGTGTAACCGCACAGCTGTGTGATGTAAAACAATTCGGTACCCTGTTATTGTGACTGTTCATGTGGGTTTTGCTTGTATTGCGGTATGAACCCATTTCAAGGTCAGTCGGCCTGGTCATTACGTCTTATTTTAGTGCAGACCACGTAAATGAAGATGTAAATGACCAGCAAGCACTTAATCTGTTTAAGACATGATGCTGGACTGGTAAACCATAGCATGTTATTTTCACCCTAATTTTAAATTATGCCCTATGGAGGCTGCATTGATATAAATGTCCCGTTTGATGCAGCTGCTGAAAAAACGTTGGGACTTACTGATAGATTGTAGCTTATCTTTTGAAACATGCATCTTAGGCTGTTACATTGAAACAAGGGACAACTGAAGGGCAGAACTTTACGAACAACTGTGAATGAATTACTGTCATGTCCTGACAGACGCTAGCTGTCTTTCTGTGTTAGGTAATCAGTTGTCATGGAGGATTGTAGAAATGTTGGTGGTTTACTTGGTGTACACCAACCCTCATGTCCTCCGGGTCACCTTTACGCTTTACTCTGAATGGGTTAGTCCTAATTGACACACATACTCATGCACACACCCAAAAATAATTGCATTATATAACCAGCTTTTTGCACTTCAGGAATACCACGTTAAACATTCGTAGTGCCAAGTTTATTAGAAGGCGTGAGGCTTTGGCACTGAATGGTTGTGTATTTTACCTTGTTCCCCGAGGCGTTTTGGGTGATTATAGGTCTTTCATTGAGTTTCCAATATAGTTGAAGTGTCATCCAGAGTTTATGCAATGCTTAGCGGTCTTGTATCAAGAAGATGTCTTGCATTTCAGATTGGCTTTATTGACATCAGTTCAGGCACAATGCCAAGCACACTTGCATGTTCTTTCATTAAAGTCACAAGGTTGGATTTGACTTTTGCCAAGAGGTTTTTATGGGTTGTAAGAAGAGCCTAGAAGCCCACAGTACTCATTTATTAGACTCTTTGACGCTTTATGAAGCTTAATAGATCTAATTTATGCCTGAATATAAAGTTGCGATATTTGCAATCATATGTAATGTATAAATAAAAAGAGTTTTATAAAGATTTGTCCTTTTTAAAGTATTATGTTCCACTTTTAAGAGAAGCATCTGAGCATCTGTTTTTTTGTCAACCCAGCCTGTTTGCTGTTTTTCTATTTAGTCCCTCTGTGGTACAGCATCTTCATAAAATGTCTAATCTAAAACACTTTCTTTCCAGGTCACTCCTGACTTGATTTTGTAGGTCATCAGTAGGAAAGCGTATAGGAACATTTAATTTGTGAGGACTCCCTGTAAACATACTCACCTCATGAGTATTTATTTATTTTTTAACTACTGACCTTCAAGTGTGGAGCACAAGTGTACACTTATGTTTGCATATGTCCTTGACAACTGAAAATCAGATGGTCATGTGGTAGTGATTGCTTGCTATGTGATATGCTGACCACATGCTTTGTGTAAAGGTTTGGCTACACGTGGGTTGACTTGGACTTTTTCCTAGTTCTAGTGTTTAAAAGGAATAGTTTGCAAACAAGTTTGTCATTTGGGATGGTTTAAGTGTTTAAATGACACATGTTACATTTGCTGCCTTGACAGTTTACTTGGAAATACAACATAGATTTTTTTTGTAAAGATCATTTATAGCTTTATAACTGTTAATAAGATTCAGAAATGTGTTTCAGGCAAATGTTATTAAATGGCAAATAAGTCAGAAGTAATTCATGAAAGTTTGAGGTTAAAAAAAACATTTGAATTCAAGCCAGTGGTTTTTTTTTTTTGTCAATTTTATCCTACGTGGGAGGTAAAGAAATGAAATACTGTGGCTCTAGGAACCATGGTGCAGAACACGAAACAAGATAGTAGCTAAATAAATAAATTACAGTTAAACCGTTTGGGTGTTTTATGTTTATTCATTTGGCAAGGATGCATTGAAAATGAGACATTTATGATGTTGCGAAATATTTGCTGTTCATTTTCTATTTATGAAAAACTCCTGCCAAAAGGTATCACACATCCTCAAAAATGTTAAGCAGCTCAACCGCTTTAAACATTGCTTAAAGTATGTATTAGAATAATTTCTGAAGATCATGTGACATGATGACTAAGTAATGGCTGCTGAAAATTCAGCTTTGCCACAGAAATGAATTTACGTTTTAAAATATAAGTTATTTAAGTAGTAATAGTATTTAGTAATGGAGATTTTTTTGTTATTTTTACTGCATGCATCACAAATGGTTTTAATTTAGGTTAAGAATTGTTGCCGTAAATATAAAGTACAACCTTATCATCCATTGTACTTTAGTGTAGGAGTAAAATGTCAGTGGCTATTTTATGCTCAATATATGTGAAGCATGCAATTTTATCACATCCAATTGCCAGTAAGTACAGTTCAAGTCCACTGGATTGTAGATCACATGTTCTTGTTCAGCATGCTTTGCATTCTATTTTATATTTGGTGAGATTTCTCAGACATTCACAGGAAACGTGAGCTGTCTGCAGTCCATCATTGCACTGTTCATGCTCCCTGTTCATGGGAGGATCATTCAGATGGCTGCAGTGTTGTTAGAAACAGGGCATTGAAGCATTCTTACATAATCCTGCCCATATATCCTCCTCCCCCCTTTAGCACGCTGTCCTAGCGCTTATGACTAGTGAGAGGGTTCTTTTCCCCTGGATTCCCTGTTTATGTAATTTCTGTTTTCGAACCCAGTCAGGTTTCAAGCGAAAGGCCTTACCCATAATGCACTTTTGGTTGACACAGCTGTGATGAGCAGTAACTCTATTTCAAAGATGGCTTTTCTGCCCCTTCTGTGGCTTCGTGGTAATGTTTTAGTGGATGATAGCCTACATCTTGGATTTGCTGATAAGAAAAGGTCTCATCTTTTATAGATAACATTTATTTTATTATTTGTTATTTTATTATTTATATATATATATATATATATGTATATGTGTATGTATATATGTTGCATAAATATTAGATGTTTTTTTTTTTTGGTGACCCATATGTTATGCTGCAAAGGAATTTGATTTGAATGTTAATAGGATCTGAACTTTGACTTGATGGATACGACCTGTGGCTGTTGAAAGAATGTTACATCAGTAAAGTATGGTAAATGTGTTACCCACAGCGCTTATAAAGGTCATCATGCCATGCTTTATTGACAGCATTTAGTCTTTTATGAAATATTTCACTGTTTTTGACAGCACTGCCAACTCTTTAAATGGAGTGGCTCTCTAGCAGAAGAAGAAACTTGGCAGAAGTCACTTGATTCCCTCCATGGCTCTCCCTCCTTCCTCTACTTTGTCCCCACTGAAAGAGCAGGAGATTGAGATGACCTCTACTTATTTGCCTTAGTGGGAAGCAGTGGCATAAAAGGTGTTAGAATTACTAACAGAAGACATTTAATTCATGAAATTGCTGCAAATTGGTTCTAGGAGTGGGCGGTATTGTGAGCCATTTTTATATCTTTATCATTTCTTCATTCTTCGGAAACACCCTAGGTAAATGGTGTGTTGGACAATAACAGCATAGATCCTTATCATTTTGTTATGACTTGGCATTTATAATGGGCAACCCAACTTATAATAAAACTATTCAGGATGTAGAAAAATATTAACTAAGAACTACTTTTAAAGCACCTCTAAATGGTGTTCTAATTGGTCAGTTATCTATTAACCTTAATTGGAAATCAGCCAGTAAATCTTCAAAAGTGGGCTGACCCAGTGATCTTTAAAAATGAAACCTGGGCCAGTTTAATCCAGTAATCAGGATCAGGATAAGAGTTTATGGTCATATTGTCCAAAACCCAAAACGTTGCCTAGGGTGTTACATGGGTGTTTCAAAGGGCACTACATATCTGAAATAACCACTTGCTAATGGATTTTTTAGTATCTTTGTAACTCGAGTTGAGATGTTGTGTACTGTTTTACTGTCAAGTCTTAACAGGAAGTAACAAAACCACAGTGCAAACTGTGCTGCAAATTCAATTATCAAGATATTTCAGCTCATAAGATGATCAATGGACAGAATTTTCATGCATATTTTCATGTTCAAAATACTGTTCAAAAGTTTGGGGTTGGTAGTTTTTTAAAAAAAAAAAAAGTCTCTTATGCTCATGGAGTCCGTATTTATTTGATAAAAACAAAAAGTTAAACCATAAAATTGTGAAATGTTTAAAAATTAGGCCTAGCTTGACTTTATGTATGCCTATGATTGTGCACGCAGAAACTGTAAAACAAAAAGTGCAGTTGGGTTGTTTAAGTAATCTTTTATTTAAATGTTTGAATTTGTTTGAATTATCTTTTTGAAGATAATGTTTGAATTATCTTTTTTTTTTTTTTTTTTTTTTGGTAGAGTAAATAAGTAGTTTAATCTTTGTAAGCTCTTCAGATGTGATCATAGATTGTATGGAAGTCATTACACGCAATACACAGAGCTTTTCCCTCATCACTGTAAACATGCTGCTTTTTTAAGATTCCGTGAAAACATTTCAGCTTTTGTTTTCATTTTCCGCCATGAAGATGATGTTATCCTTCCTTGATCACTCAAGTCAGCTTTGACGAAACTACTCAGCTAGCACGTCTTTTCAAAGTGAAAGTAGCCTTGTCACCTGACCTGCTGATTCACTAAAATAGACTTGTCGGGTTCTGCATTCAAACATGAACTCACGATAGCTTTGAAGCGGACAATACCGTTTTTTTTTTTTTAAGTTGCGTTCAGCTTTTGCCAATAAAATTTTGTAGATCCAAATATCATTTTGGCACAGGTAGATGACTGCAGTGGCATAGAGCATCATAAAAATGTTGTCAGTGTCAGCACAAATTACATTTTATTAGTAGTGACATTCAATAATGTTTTTGTGCAACCAGAACTCAGAACGCCTACCAGCGACTCCTCAGTAGTGGCTGCTGATGTGAATGGGGCTTTATGTCTTTATTATTCTCCTCCTTGAAGAACCAATAATTTCCGGTTCTCTCATGAGTGGGAGAAACAATCCTTTATTCATGCCTGAATGAAAAAACGGGCTGATCAAAAGATTGTTTTTGTTTTATTTGACAGATGCCGATAAACGTATCAAGGTGTCAAAGCCGGTGGTGGAGATGGACGGAGATGAGATGACCAGGATCATCTGGGAGTTTATCAAAGAAAAGGTACTTAAACGCCTAGCTTGTGAGTGAGTGAGAGAATGAGGGGGAGGGAAGCAGTGTCTGTCTACTCTATTTTTAAAACGGTGACACACACACACATACTCACCGGGAGGAACAGAATGCGGGAGGGAAAGATGTAGAGGGCAAAGAAAAGGGAAGCAGGAGAGTGAGAAGCCTAGACAGGCACAGACAGAATGAAAATTGGGTTAGACATGAGTAGAAAGACAAAAGGAGATGGAAATTGGAAAGGGAATGTGACAGCGTCTCTTGGGAGAATTAAACAGACGTGGAGGAGTGATTGGCGTGTTATGCAGATCTCCTTTTTTAAAAGACAGTGTGATAGGCTTACTGGAAGAGTGTTTACGCGTGAAGACCGGGAGATTACGGCCGCATCACGCAGGGGCAGGGCCAGTGTTGAGGTCATTCTCACTGACTGGCCGTCTGCCTCCTGAGAGAGACGGCAGATGGTGGTGGTGACGTTCAACAAGCTGAAGTTATTCTGCCAATTCTGTGGAGAATCAGAATGGGCTCATTATTTATAGCCAGAAAAACGATGCCATTAATCCAGAGATTTATATCTACTCAGTCAGAATTTAAATGATCATGCGTGGTTTATAGGGTGAGTGGGAAATTGTTGCAAATCAAACCTAATATTAAGATAGCACAGTAGCAGCAAGAGATTTTGAAAAATTACATTATCCTTTTAGGGTCAAATAAAAGCACCAAATCACTAGCTTTACTATATTTAATCTGTTTTATGAGACTGACTCCGTTCACACCTTTAACTGGATATTGTTGTGTGTAGCTCATTCTGAACAATGTGGATGTGGAGCTGAAGTACTTTGACCTGGGTCTTCCTTACCGTGACCAGACTGATGACCAAGTCACAATCGACTCCGCTTTAGCTACCCAGAAGTACAATGTTGCTGTGAAATGTGCCACCATTACGCCTGACGAAGCTAGGGTCGAAGGTATGGCATACTTAATATTTGCTCTAATGATAGATTGATGTATTGGCCATGCTGTATAGTTGAACCATTTTGATGTCATCAACATTAGCTGGTAACTGATCTAGTTAGTACCAGCTTTTCTTTTAGTATATGTGTTTTTGCATATATATATGTAGGTTCATTGTATGTAGGTTAATCTTTGTCATCAATTACACATGAAAGAGTTCAAGCTGAAGAAAATGTGGAAGAGCCCTAACGGAACCATTAGGAACATTCTGGGCGGCACTGTCTTCCGTGAGCCAATCATCTGCAAGAACATTCCCAGACTTGTTCCTGGTTGGACACAGCCCATCACCATTGGCAGACATGCCCACGGCGACCAGGTCTGCTGCCCTTTATTTATTTTTTTTATTTTTTATTTTTTTTTTGGGTGGTCTTAAATGTAGTTTTTCCCCGGGGTGTTCCAACTGAACTGTCAACTTCTTGTTGATTTGCAGTACAAAGCAACAGACTTTGTTGTGAGCCAACCCGGCAAATTCAAAATGGTCTTCTCTCCAGCCGATGGAAGCAAAGCCAAGGAGTGGGAGGTGTTCGATTTCCCTGGTGGTGGCTGTGGAATGGGAATGTATAATACTGACGAGGTCAGTGCACATATGCATATAAGGTTTTGTTTTTTTTAAACACTGATATCATAAAAAACCTGTGAAAAGAACAGTAACGCTTTTCTTGTACCCACAGTCATGGAAAAATAAAATTTTAAAAGTATTTTTTCCTACACAAGTTATAAAAAAGCATACATCTAAAATTAAATAAATATCTACAAAACTTCACAATTTTGGGATCATTTTTATAACACTTTGATTCGGGCAGGAATAATTAAATTGATCAGATTGAAAAGTGAGGACGTGTGTAATGTTAAGATGTCTATTTTAAATAAATGCCGTTCTTTTGACATTTCTGTTCATCAAAGAATCCTAAAAACAGTTTGCCAAAAATAAAATGGACTATTTTTGATGTGGATAATATTAAAAATGTTAAAAAATCAGCTTGGAATTTCAGAAGGATCATGTGACACTGAAGACTGGAGTCAAATGAAGTTTGGTTTTTATATTTAAATAAAAGGCAATAAACTTTTGAACAGTAGAATAATAAAGGTCATATTTAAATACTTGATCATTTGGAAATAATTTTTTGGGATTTCAAAGTTGATTTAAAAATGCAGTAATCACAGACTTGTGAAGACAAAAATGAATTGGTTAAAAGGTGTGGGACCTCTGAATTTTGCACTTCCTGAAATACAGCATCCAGGGGTATTAAAGTTTTCGTAGCATTGAAATGAATCCAAGTGTGAACTTAAAACAGGATATCTACTGGGACCTCCTTAATTTCCAGTTGAATAAAAAATTGACAAACTGATAATATAAATGAGAAAAATGTATGATTTTCAGTTAATGAGCTTATACTCTGGTGGTGATCTGTCTTGAAGGTGTAAAAATAACACCTTAAATTAAAGACATTTTTAGACCGTCTCGTGTATTCTGAGTTTGTATAATTAAGGCCTTTTGACTCAAATTCTGTTATGTTCTGTGCTTACACCTCCGGATGAAGTCTAGATAATAGATGACCTCCCTTGGCTCGTGTACCTGCAGTGAACCCTGACGTCCTCCGGTCTTTGTTTGTAGTCAGGGGAATGGTCTGTTTGGCTTTACAACAGATGAGGTGTCTGCCTTCAGGACGCTCTCCATCAAAAGACACTGACTGAATGAAGTCTCTGTTCATTGTAGGCTGCAAATTGATAGTGCTGAAATTCATTTTTTACACCATTTCCACTTCACATTTGAAGTGAGTGATTTTTGCTCGCCCTTTGGAAGCACACAGCCAGCATTTCCTAGTAGAATTCCCTATTGTGAAAGTGGAACATCTATTTTCCCGCTTGTGTGACATTCTTTCTTTTGTCTCTTTCTAACAGTCCATCAATGGCTTCGCTCACAGCTGCTTCCAGTACGCCATTCAGAAGAAATGGCCTCTCTACATGAGCACTAAGAACACCATCCTGAAGGCTTACGATGGCAGATTCAAGGACATTTTCCAGGATATCTTTGAGAAGTGAGAAGCTGCATTGGATTTATCAGAGCTGGCACGCTTCTTATTTACGCATTTCCACCGTGTGTTTTCTATGAGCGTGTGTTGCTGTGTAATTATGAGATTAGCTCTTTGAGATGCTGTCACAGTGCTGTCATGTGAAACTGTATTTTTCTGAAGCAATTTTAATGCAGAATACTGAACCGTCTTTTTTCGTGTTCTGTGCAGAAACTACAAGCCAGAGTTTGACAAGCTGAAGATCTGGTACGAGCACAGGCTCATCGATGACATGGTGGCTCAGGTGCTCAAGTCATCAGGCGCCTTTGTGTGGGCCTGCAAGAACTACGATGGAGATGTACAGTCTGACATCCTTGCTCAGGGTAAATAATATATATTTATTTACAACAATTGTCAACCATATATGTGCCATATTTCACCTCCTTTATCCAATTAGAACCAGAATTGTTTTATAGTAGTTTTTAGCACACGTCATCATGGTCTACATGCGTTTAAACACATGATTATGGTCTAAACAAATATTATATGCACTCTAAAGACAGAAAAGAGGAAAATCATGCTACCAATTTTTTGGGTTAAAGGCACACGGTGAAGGATAAAAGGATATTTGAAAAAATTTGATACTGGACTAAAAAATGTTGAACATTGTCTGCAGGTTTCGGTTCTCTGGGATTGATGACCTCTGTGCTGGTGTGTCCTGATGGAAAGACCATTGAGGCCGAGGCTGCTCACGGCACAGTTACCAGGCATTATCGTGAACACCAGAAGGTTTGTTTATTTTAATTATTAATTTAGATTTGAGAGAGAAAATTGGAAATAGTTTAATTTGTTTTGTTTCATTTAACACAAATAATAACACCACAACAACAACCAAATACATAAATAAACTAAATAAAGCAACCAGAAGCTTCCACAACTGGATTTTTAGATTCCTTATGCCATCTTGTGGTGAGAGGAAAAAATGACAACCTTCAACAGTTAAGTGTTCAATGTTTAAATGCTAAAGTCATTTTTTAAAGCGCATATGTGCCCACAAGTTAATATATAATGTATATTAAACACAACCAAACATTGCTGCTGTATTTCAGAATTCAGAAAAATGGTACGTTTATAACTAATTTTAAATAAACATTTGATTTATGACTGAATCTTTCAGTCCCCACAGATATCAGTCAAACATTTATAATTTTATGAAATGTTTCTGGAGCACCAAACCAGCATATTAAAATGATTTCTGAAGGATCATGGAACATTCAGGACTGGAGTAGTCGCTGACAAAAAAATGATTGTAATTTTAAATATTCAACATTTTAATATTTCTGTGATCAGGTTAATGCGGCCACTGTATGTTTACTGTAGTAATGTATTATTTTACAATGTACTGTATTGTCATTTTAATAACATTTATTCAAAAATATTCTGTATTCTGTAACTAGGTGCAAACACTAATGCGTAGTAAAAAAAAAAAAAAGTGACCTTGCAACCAAAAACCAAAGGAATCCACATCATTGATTTCTAACTTATTACACAGGGAAGGCCAACCAGCACTAACCCCATCGCCAGTATCTTTGCTTGGACCAGGGGACTGGAACACCGTGGCAAACTTGATGGTAACCCAGACCTGATCAAGTAAGTTAATTTATTACTGCCAGTCATCATTTTCTTCCTTTCTTTTTTTTTTTTTCTCATATCGGTCATGTTTTAACAGAAGTGTAACTGTTAATCATTGTCTATTGTTGTGCAGGTTCTCTCAGACTCTAGAAAGGGTGTGCGTGGAGACTGTGGAGAGTGGCGTGATGACCAAGGATCTGGCTGGCTGCATTCATGGTCTCGCCAAGTAAGTCAGCAAATTATTCAGCATATAAAAAAATGATCCAAGTTTAATGTCTTTGACCTCCATTAAAGGACTGGCCCTAATGATAAAACTGCTGACATCAATTGTTAAGGTTTTCTTTAGCTAATGTCTCTGATATCATTAACGTTTGTCTTCTTTTTTTTTTGACCACAGCTGTAAGCTGAACGAGCATTACGTCAACACCACAGACTTCCTGGATGCCATCAAGACGAACCTGGACAAGGCTTTGGGCAAATGAAGGACATCGGGCCCAGACACCACCTTTTTGTACCTCATTTTTAACTTAAAGGTCATGAATACGGAATAATGTATGAAGGGAGGAGTAATAAAAACATAGTGATGTTCCTAGCTGTTCTGTTAGCTAATCCTACTGATGGGTGATCCCATCTCTTCCCGCACCTCCAGGGGTCTATTTTTGTAAGATGAAGTACTGTATGTCAGATACTGTATAAAAACAAAGGAGAATATGTTCAAGGGCCACGTGAGAAACCCTCTAATAAAGTCTCTGCCACCTGGATCCCTGTTGTTGTGTTGTTCATCACCATATATACACACTCACATGGTTAAAGGTAAATAAATGTATTAATTTATAATGTCCATAACACAACGTTTAACATTTATCAACATCATATTCACATCAGTGTGCAACAAAAGAATCGAAAGCTTATACAAAACTAAAACTCGTGCCTAGCTTAGAGCAAACAGCCCAAAATGCAAGGACACAACTATTTAAAACAATAAAAATGCACCACATCTTGTTACACATTAACATTTTGAGCTGCCTAGCTAGATGGAGAATACATGGTGAATTTCCCCAATCATTCTCTGCTGGGTCTCGAGCCCTGTCACATGTCGGCAGACTGTCGTTCATCACTCCTGAGCGCTGTGCGGGAATGATGGATGAGACACTCTCTTGCACACACAAGGGCAGTTAATATTTTTGTCCAGTGTTTTTAGGGCATCCTCGTCAAAATTCAACCAGTATTGGTGACTTTGTGAAAGATGCAGTGCACGTTACAATGTTTCATGTCCAAGGAGATTAAACTGGATGAGGTTTGGAATAAGGTCATTTAAGCCACATCAAAAAAAAATTATGCTAGAAGATGATCACATTTTAAAAGGAAATGAATTTAGCCCACAGTTAGCTAGTACATAGTACACAGAAGAACAGACTGCAAACTAATAAGACATCTCAGATTTAAGAAGATGAAATATTTAACAGTTTTCTTTTTTTTGGCTGACGCATGGCTTTGTGAAATATTGAACGCTTTAAAGGGACAAATCTTAGTTTGTATTAAATACATTCAGCGAACTAAATATACAACAAAAAATATACGATTCTTGCATTTTAGAGAAGATGGACCAAACAATGCACTTGGGTAAATAATGCAATTATTCTCAAATTTAATTAAACCCATGGTTTTTAACTTGAAATAAAATCCATCCATCTGGACGCTGGCAATGTATTTACACTTAGGAATGCCAATAACATTGAACAATAAATACTATTTGCAATGTAATAACAAATAAAATATCCAGAAGCATATACAGTGATCAAATGCCATGGTCTGGCCCACCATTCTTTCCAGAAAAAAAAAGAAAAGAAAAAGAAAACAGGCACTGGAAAAACCGTCCCACAAACTCAATCCACCATGAGCTACAAACTGCATATGCTCATCGAAAACCACAAACCGCTAAAAAAGGAATCTTAAACAAAATGATCACAGTATGCTGAAAAACTAAATGCTAGGAAAGTTAACTTGTAATGAGAACTATTTGCACTTTGTCAGCTTTGGTTAAGTCCTATAAAGTAGTATCTAACTTGCTGGACAGTAAAACCACCCACAAGACTGAAGGGATAGTTCACCTAAAAAGGAACTTTTTAAACATTTACTCACCCTCATGTTGCTCCTGTATGGATGTCTTTATTCTTTTGAGCACAAAATATATGTTGAATATTGTTGGTAACTAAACAGTTGCTGGTGGTAGCCTTTAACTTCCATAGGTTACCAGCAACAGTTTGGTTACCAACATGAAGGCGAGTAAATGATGAAATGATGACAAAAAAACAAAAACAAATAAGAGCGAACAATCCCATTCCTTGCGGCAGGAATGTCTGTGTTTTAAAGAGCTGGGGATTGTCTGTATAGATTAAGTGCCTTCTTATACCGGACCATATTGTGTCACTGCACCATTTAATTTGACTTATGATAACCTTTTAAAGAACTGCGCTGTGATGGGCACCTACTGAAAGTCCTTTATTCCTCAAGATGGTCCCTATTGTGAAATGACATTGTTAAAATGAAGCTTCACTCTGCTATCACTTTTGTTTGACAGAGCCAAAATGGCTTCCAGTGCGCATCCACTTCACGATGGCTATTTCCTCACTGGCTCACGTCAGAGCCAAGAGTACTACAGAAATGACCATTACAGTCTTTTTTTCCCCCACATCGTAAACCACATTTTAGTGTCTCAGTCAGCTTTTTAAGTTGTGTTGTAGCGAGAAGCAACCTTAGTGTAGTTGTAGTAGCTAATTTTGTTGAGTTTCGCCAAATCTTGTGCGTTGTTGCTAGCTAGATTCTCCCGCTCACTGTAATCAAAGCTCTCTTCCTCGTAATCTTCCTGACTCTCCGCATCAGGCAGGGCATCTGAGGAAAGAAATGGAGACACGCATATAAAAGCCTGGCTAATAGCATAACTAGCTTTCGCTTTT
Organism: Enteromius afrohamiltoni; assembly: GCA_034779775.1. Taxonomy (NCBI): domain Eukaryota; kingdom Metazoa; phylum Chordata; class Actinopteri; order Cypriniformes; family Cyprinidae; genus Enteromius; species Enteromius afrohamiltoni. The sequence continues at coordinate 9,759,108 of JAUYWG010000055.1, forward strand.
TGGTGAAATCAGGGAGATACATTTATAACAATGCTTTATAGTTTTGTGAAAGGTAATCAAAAACCTTCTGAATGTTTTTTTTCTTCACACTTGCAAAGATGCACCGTGCGCACCAAAAATGAATGCAATTATTTGCGCAAGTAGATTAAAGTTAACGTTAAGAAGCAAACAGATGAGAATTTGGGCACATTTGCCTTGAACGAACGATATTCGCCTCAATCGTGATTCCGTGCAAATGTCTACTTGCGCAGAAAATTAGCATTATTAGCATGAAGCCAATCAGAGCTTAAAGACACATCCAGTAGTATCAGAAAATGGATTTTATTGTTTTTTTTTGTGACACCAAATACGAGTAATTTAGAGCGAGTAATGATTTTTGGTGCGCGCATACCATCAACTTCTACAAGCATCACATTTTCTATGTGGCCTTGAGAGGCGGAGTCAAACAGGCTATACCTGCATTTTTAATTTTCTAGAACATTGAGAACATCAGGAGTCACAAGTAAGTATAATCTGAGGTCAGGTTTGCATATTACCTTGTCCTTCAGTTGATGTGTCCAGGATTCCATGTTTCACCTTCATGTGTCGACTTAAGTTGCCCTTTAAATTGAACTTGCTGGTGCAGTAAGGACACTTGAAGGGTTTGCTACCTGCATGAAGGTGCATGTGACCCAGCAGATTATACATTCTGTTGAAGGACTTCCCACACACCTACAGAAACCAATTCAGTACGTTTTAGAGAGCTCTGATGCACAGCTATATCAGGCAGAAAAAGACAGGGCTCCAGCAGGTTTATATTAGCACGGAAGATTTCTTTGTACCCACCTTGCACTTAAAAGGTTTCACAGGCAAGTGGACAATCATGTGTGTTTTAAGCGTCTGCTTTTGAACAAAGGTCTTGAAGCAGACGTGGCACTGGAAAGGGCGCACACTTGTGTGAATCAGCATATGTCGCTTCAGGTTGGCAGAGAGAGTGAACTCGCGAGAACACACGTCGCATTTGTATTCCTTCATACCCTGAAAGAAAAAGACAACAGCAATATATTTAGAGATGATTACAACGTGACCATCACTTTAAAAGTAACTTTCGTAATTAGCGGTAGACTATTTTTTTTTTTTTCGTTTTGGAGTGCGGGTGGAAAAATGATTTATCGCTGGCATCAGCTGAATGAGAAAAAGTGGTTAGTTGTCATAAGCGCAGCTGAATCCATCAGTAGGGTGCCTGTCTTGCATGCTCACTAGAATCCATAATACAGAGCAACAAATTCACACACACACTTTATTCACTGTTGTTATCGCAATGCTGCAGGGTAAATAGATTTGGGTATGCAGTGCAGTGCGAGCTCTGATGCTCCACCAAGCTAAAACATTAACAAATGAAGAGGGTTAAACATTCTCTCGCCTTAACAATTTGACTATTCAATGAACACTTCCAGTGTATCCAGGGAATACTGCCATCCTTACATGCACGGAAACACACCTTCCATTTAAGAACTACAATTAATCTACACTACAATGCCATCAGTGAGTGGGCTACCCCATGTGTTTTGACCCCTATTTTCAGTGACGACAGTTCTAGAGTTTTATGTGCCAACTTGCACAATTGAATAAATTGACTTACTACAATTAAATCTTTTGAGATAAATGGGGGCTGGGTCACATCACCTAAGTTCCTGATCTGCTTAAGTCTGAATAGGATCATATTCTTGTAAATGTTTCCACATCTAGTAGAAAGCCTTCCCATGAGAGCTAGGGATGACCAATTCCCAATTATAAAGCACATACAGATGCAAACTTTGTCTATGGAGTATACCCGACTAATTGTTCTCATTATCTCTAATAGCAATAAATCTAACAGAAGAGCTCAAACTGTTGATGTAAATGCTGAAGAAATGACTAAATGCTGATGTGTTTTTAGTTTCGAACCCTCCTGACCTGTGACACATTCTGTTTACTGACACTGCAGTCATGACGAGATGAATCATACTCATGGAGAGTGAGAAATGAAAGGAGGAAGTATCAGCTTGTGAGACACACTTCACTGCACAAAGCACACACAAAACAAAACAGCTCCATACTAGTGCAAGGGACAGGGAAACGGGATGAGTTAATGGCAGGGTAGGAGGCGGATTGGATGGCTGGAAGGGACTGACAGAGACGGCTCCATTTACACAGAAACTTGTTGTGGCAATCCCCGAGACATAACAGAAGATGACACATTAACCTACAGCTTTATGGGAATATATAGTGGTGGGAAATGTAGGTGGGGTTTGGATTTCAAAGTCACCGGGGAGTAATTTCTAATAGCATGGTTGTGGGAAGATTAGGCAAACTAATGAGGTTTAAGTACCTTGTGTTCGGGGGCCTGCTGTGTCAGTACCTTGTGTGTAAGCATGTGCTGCTTCAGGTGGTGGATCTGCACGAACTCCATGCCGCACTCCGAGCAGACATAGGGCCGCACGTTCTGGTGCTTCATCAGATGGTTCTGGAGCTGGCTACGGTAGGCGAAGGACTTGTGACATTCGGTGCACTGAAAGGTCGTCGGGCCCTGGTGGCTGACCTGGTGGCGCTTGAGGTGGGCATGTGTGGGGAACTCCATGCCACACTGTGTGCAAACATGACAGTGGCCGCTCTCGTGCTTGGTCTCATGAGTACGTAGCTCACTAGGGTAGGCAAATCCTCGTCCGCAGAAGCGGCAGCTGTAAGGTTTGACGTCGCTATGCTGCAACATGTGCCGTTTTAGGTGACTAGTTTGGGTAAAGGCCTTCTTGCAGACGGTGCACTTGTGCGGCCGCGTCCCCTGGTGCGTAAGCAGATGCGTCTGAAGATGGCTGGGCTGCTTGAAGAGCTTTCCACAGTGCAGACACTCATGTGGTTTGATGCCGTTGTGACCCAAGATGTGCGTAACCAAGTTGTACTTGGAAGTGTAAGACTTCTCGCACATGCGGCACTTCCAGCGTTTCAGGCCTTCTCCCACATCCACACAGTAGGATTCGTCGATTTGCACGTTAATATCTAGTCGGTCGATCTGCATCCTTCTACCCAGAGAGTTCTCACCCTCCGTCCACATCATGGCCTGGCTGCCCTCTTCGTAGTCTCCCGGCAGGCCCATCTCAGCAGCCTCATATGCCGTCACACTGGATTCATAGTAGCGCCTCATTGCTGGGCTCACATCCTCCTCTGTGGTTTTCAGGTTCAGTGCTCTCTCTTCTTCTTCCTCCTTCTCTTCTTCTGGTTCCTCCTGCTTTCCCCTTCCTCCCTCAGAGGACTCCACCAATGCTTTTCCATGCCCCACAGGGCTTTGGCGGGCTTGCGTCTGGGTGTCAGAGTCAACCTGTTGGATGGCTGGCTCCCTTGAGGGCTCAGGGTAGCCTTTGTTACACTGCTCTTCTTTCATTGGCACTCTTTGAGGTGCTAGGTCCAACACTTCTGGCTCATTTTCAGTTTGCTGGAGATTCGAAAGATAGCATGGGCTAGAGAACTCTGGCCTCTCTCCTTTCACCTGATTCGGTGTGTCCGAACACCTCTCCGTGGATTCCTCTGGTGCTCCTTCACTTAAGGGCCTCTTGGTCCTCACACGGGGTCCTGGACGCCTGCGTTCTGCCCCGTAGAGCCCTTCTGGCCTCCTGTTCTCCCTGTGAGGCTCCGATAAATAGTCTCCATTGGCTCCAATTAGCTGATCTGCATATTCATACTCCATGGACTCTGGAGGTGGAGCAGGGCCTTCGCGTCCCTCTCCAGTGTAGAAACCATTTGGGGCAATTGTGGCTCCAAAGATTTCATTCTGTGATATGAGTCCCAGCACAGCAGCCTGGGCCAGGGACAGGACCACCACCGGGTCAGTCTGAGTGCCGACGTCCACTGCATGCTCCATGACTTTAGAATAGCAGCGAACCAGAGGAACTTCCTGCTCTTCCTGTAAACAGACACAACAACAGGTCTTAGCAATACTTCATAAAATCTGAATCAGTGTAGAGTAAATCTGCCATTGCAAGTGTCAATACAATACAGTCGTAGCAACAAAGTCTGGCTAAGGCTGTCATGGCAACAGTGTCACTACAATAGCAATAGCGTCATATCTACATGAGTGTCAGAACAACCAAGTTGACTGATGCGGGGCAACAAATAAGACCTGTTTAAATAGAGTTTGTGGACTTGTTTTAGGAATGAAAAAACTTGCAAATTCTTGCAATATGTTTTTCTAAAATCGTACCTGATCTTTTTTTTGGGGAAACTGACCGTATATAAAATTAATCTAATTTTCACAGCAGTAAGCAAGACATAGTCTGACAACGCCTTGCCTCCGTGTCCACCAGAGATTGCTTTAGATAGAAGAGATAAGACAGATCTGTTCGAGCGCCATGCTTCCTTCCTTCAGTCTTTTTAACGAACGCGAAGCATAAAGAGTGTCTGGGTCCGAGACTGGGTCTACATCCGTGGACTATTCACAGCATTTCCTGTAAGGTCAAGCGCTGCCTCTGCTGACTGAAAAGGTTGGACAGTGAAGTTTAAGCTGTCCCAGCAAGTCTAGTCAGTTTGTGGACTTCACACATTGGCTGAAGCCAAAGTGATCCAGTTAGATGCAGCACCTATGAGAGAAATTGTTCTTTGAGGCTGATGATTATGTTAGTTACGTATAGATTAATTAAAGGGAACTTGATTCAACTCTTAGCTCAGGTCACTTTACCATGTTAATGCTTGTGTTTTTTAGAAAGTCGTTAACACACATTATCACCTCTAACGAGCTGGTACCTTGATTTGTTCTTGAAAAAAAGAAAGCTACACAATACGGATTTAAGGTTAAGAAAAACAACCATACACAAGGGAAAGAGGAAGGGAGCGACTGACAGCTGTAAAACAGAGGAAGAGAGACAGAAAAGCAGAGACAGGGGAAAGAAAAAGAGAAGTGGGGGAGGGGGGGTGCAGAGAGAGAGGGAGCGAGAAATGAGAAGGGGAACCTGGATGCCCTGATAACCATGTCATTTATAATTACTGCTTTTAAAGTAGTCAGACAGAGGGGGGGAGAAACAGACAGAAAAAAAGAGTGAGTGACAGAGTGAGTGACTGAGTGAGAGAAAAAGGGTGATTGAGGAAGCAAGTGAAAGAAGGAAGAGAGAGGATGGGGAGGGAAAGGGGAACTGGGGGATGAGAGATAGACAGTGACTGAGTGAGGGAGGGGAGTGAGGAAAGAAAGATAAAGAGATATACAGAAAGAGTGAGAGGAAAAGAAGAGGGGGAGGGAGGGGCGGCGGGGGATGAGAGACCGAAAGAAACTGAGTGAGTGAGAGAGAGTACAACAGAGAGATAAAGAGAGAGGGAGGGGTTGTGGGGAGTGAAAGACTGAAACTAAGGAGACAGAAAGAGAGAAAAAAAAGAAGAGGGTGAGAAATAAGAAAGAAGGAGGGAGGGAATAGGAAAGAGTGTTAAGACAGAAAGACAAATGAAAGAGCCAGTCGGGCAAGATAGCAGTCGTGCCTGTATGAGAAGAGCTGAAGTGAATATAAAAATAGATAAAAAACACAAACGCTAGCTAGCGTAGAGACCAGCACAGAATGGACCTGTGTGTGTGTGTGTGTGTGTGTGTGTGTGAGTCTGAGAGATAGACAACAGGAGAAACACACTGCATTGGAAGCTGAGAGACAACATAAGGCTAAACTGAAAAAGAGATCAATGTTAAAGTATAAATTTCACTCTTGTGGTATTCTGTGAGAGAGATAAAAGTTATTTCATTTCCCCAATTCAAAGTTGCAAACTTTAACAAAGCAATTAACCAACAGTTCAAAGTCAATATATCAACACAAGCCGCTTCGTGCAGCATGTATGTTGGGGTTGAGCACTCACCACATTACTCCTGGTGTGATGTTTGAGATGTTTCAGGGACCTCATCCTTCAAGAGAAGTGAGAGGAGCAAAAAACACCAGCTCCTATTTATAGCTGTGAGAGGAAAAGGGGGCGGAGCCAAGCTCATCCTCCTCCTACTGTTGCTGTTATCAGAACTGACTGTGCCTGCCTCTCTCACACACATACACACACAAACCTATTTCTTCCATTCTCTTTCTTTCTTTCTTTCCGTTTCTCTGCCCTCCCTTCCCCACACTCCCCCACCTCTTTCTCCTTTCTTTCTTTCTTTCTCTTTCGCTCTCTCTCTCACGCGCATTCACTATCTCTCTTTCTCACGCACATACGGCGTGACCCTTCAACAAACATATTCGCTCATACTAACAAAAGCTCACTTCTCAACACATCTTCCCTTTAGAGATGATCGCAAACATGTGTCAAGCCGGAACACACACACACACAGAGTGATCTCTAATCACCGGCGCACTGGAGGTGTGTCTGATGGTGTCAGACAGTCAGTGAGTGAGATATGCTGAAATGTTTTCCTGGAGGAGTTCTACAGGTCTGTTTATTTGCGCATCTCAAATAATTAAGCCGCAAGACGCCCGTGCAATGTCTGAGAGCCAGTGCTCACACAAAAAAATGAGTGACAAAAGAAAGAAAACGAGAAAGAAAAGCAGTTTGGAAAGAGAGGGAGGGAGTGAGACAGACAAGGGGGAGAGAGAGAATAAGAGGAAGAGGGAGGGGGACTGAGACAGAGAGGTATAGAGAGAAAAGGGAAGGGAAGGGAAGGGAAGGGAAGGGGGGGGGGTGAATGGGAGAGAAATAGAAAAAGAGAGAGAGCGACAGAGAGAGAAAAGAGGTGGGGGAGGGCGAGAGAAGAAGAGAATGCAGCAAAAAAGGAGGAAGAGAGGAACTGGGGGAGGGAGAGCAAAGCATAAGAAAAGATGAGGTCAAAGAAAAGAGAGAAAGACAGAAAGAAAGAGAAGAGGGAGGGAGAGAGCGCTCGAGAGGGGGGTGGGGACTGAAAGAGAGATAGAAAGAAAGAACGCAGTGAAAGAGAGAGAGTTTCAGCAGCCTGAGAGAGAGATAGTGAGAAAAAAAAGAAGAAAAAGGGGGATGGTGGAGTGTGAAAATAAAAGAGAGGAGTCCATCAGTAAGAGAAAAAGAGGGGGAGTGGAAGAGTGAGGGGGGGCAGGGGAAAAGAGAGGAAAAGGGAAAAACAGCAAGGAAAGATATTAACTATTAAAGTTCCGGTTTTCTTTCCGACAGGAGCGCGTGATAGGATACCTGCCCGCTCCGTTCCCGGGTGAGTGCTGAGGTGTTCCCGCTCATCCTTATTACGGAAAAGGTATGGGATTAGTCTAACACTTCCCGTGAGCTTATTAACGCCGGGATATAGGCTGGCCGTCCCACAAAAGAGCCTCTATTATGGAATGGAACACACCTGAGTGAAGGACTGTGCTGTATACCGTCACTGTGTGAGAAGAGTGGAGGACATTTTTCATCAGTGAGCAGGAAAGGGCAATCCATGAAAGAGAGAGAAAATCAAGCATTGTAGGAGAGTCAGTATATGTGCGTCTGAGAAAGATGTGTGTGCGTGTGCGTGTGAGAGATCGTGAGAGGAAAGGAGGGAGGGAGGGAGGGAAAAGAGAAAGGACAGGGAGAGAGAGAGAGAGAGAGAGAGATATAGGGAGTGAAGGGAAACAGACAGAGATAAAGAGAGATTGAGGGAGGGTGTGAGTGAGGGGGAGAGATAGCAGGAAGTTGAGAGAGCGAGAGAGGAGAGAAAATAGAAAGAGTGCAAGGGAAGAAACAAAGAGATAAGACGCAAAAGACAAAGAATCCACATGGAAGAAGAAACGGCCAGGGACGTGTACATAAAACAACACAGAGCTGCCCGCCTGTGGGGAAAACGAACAGGGGGAGACAACAAAAGTTAGAGGAAAGAAAGAATATACGCTGACTGGAATACCCATCCGGGCCCATGGGTTTTTCCCCCTCCTTTTTATATATAAAAAAGAAGAAATGGCTCGAAACCTGTCCTAACCTCATTTGCCCAGAAGTATCAGACTTGTGTGAACCAGTCCTAACACACACACACTCACGCAGGAAAGAATACATGATGAATAATGAACGCCTACTAGTTTCTTCTGCATGTGTGTGTCTGCGTTTGCTTCTCCGCAGGTTCATGTAGCTGTAGAGGGGTGTGTGGTTTGGGAATCCATCTACAGGTTTAACTGACAACTCGTGTGTGTGTGTGTGTGCGCGCATATCACATGACACTTTTACTTACGGTTTGTGTATTTCTCCTCCACCTGAACAGAAGCAATAGGGAACTTTTGTCTGCATTGTTTTCTGCGGCAATGTGAACGCATCATACTGAGGGAAGTGGGCTCGAACCGGTTGGGTTAGTGGCTGAGATCTGACAGGGGTGTATGAGCATGTGGTTGTTTTCAATTCTCAAAAGCCTCAGCGCTAATGTGACCTGAACTGACACTTATACATTAACCCACCGCAGGTGGTACGAGGGGAAATAGGAAACCCTCCACCTGTACATACTGACACCTTCTAACTCCATTATGACTACATTATAAAGGCGAAAGGGTGTAGCACAAACATAGTGGTCAAGGCTTTCAAATACAAGAAATTAAAAAAGAGAGCGGGGTAAGCTGATCATCAATTCACCTAATATATATTTTTTCAGGGTGTCTGTTTTCATGTAAAATAAGAAAACTATAAAATTATTAATTCAGTGTGGTTTAAGTCAAGGGGTAAGTTGAATATGCAAAGGATTTACAATAAAAAGAAAAAAATGCACATAAACAAAAAATACAACTATTTAAAAATGCACAACACCATTCTGATCCAAATTGTTATTGTGCTGCCAATTGTTTACATTTTTAAAACTAGACAGGATAAAATATTATACACTAGAATATTTGAATGCACAACAGTCTTTGAAATGTAAACATTTGTAATAGTGTTTTTTTCCCTGCATTTGGAGACAACTCACTAATAGTTAAATCACTGACACAGCTTATGCTAAAGCATTTGGGATATTTTACCCCATAGTAAAATTTCAGGGTTAAAAAAAAAATGTCATTTTATACAATAGAAACTCACCAACATGTATGATGTGGGTATTGACATTAATCACTTCTGTATAAATGTTCTGTGTCCTCTCTGTTTTAAAATGCATTTAGCATATTATTGTACTTTTTAAAAAATCTGTAAATCACACAGCATTATAAAAAAAATAAAGTAAAAAAATATGATAAAGATATAAATGCAATAAAATAAAATGAATAAAAGAAGGCAAATATGAATATATATTGACTATAGTTATATGGTCTGAAACTATACAAGATGATAGGAAAAACCCTTTTACAGTCACATACATTTTAACATTTAAACTTATATTAAAGAAAAAGGGCTCATGGGCACATTTTGTGTCTACTACCCATACTCATCATTAATAAAATTAATAATTTTTTTCAGCAAAAAACGCATTATATTGTTTATAGGAGTAACAGTAAGAAATAAAATGTCACTAAAGTTTTCTATTTTAAATAAATGCTGTTCTTTTATGCTGAACTTTATATTAGTAATTTCATCAGAAATTATGTAACAGTTTATATTCACCAAATTAACATATGCAAGTGATTTCTGAAGGATCATGTCACACTGGAGTAATAGCTACTGAATATTTAGCTTTGCCATCACGGAAATAAAATTTTAAATAAATCAACAAAAAATTGTTGTATTTATTTCCACAGCATTCTAGTTTTACTGTTTTGATTAAATAAATGCAGCCTTTGTGAGCACAAGCCACTTCTTTAAAATAAAAAAATAAAAAAAACTTTGAATGATAGTGTACCTTTTTAGTCCAACACAGAATTTTACTTTCACATATATATATATATATTTTTTTTTTCCATTTAGATAATTTACTTTGACATAAACTGCCTGTAAACATAAAAATATTACTTTCTAAATGACGGCTTTCTAAAGATAGAGTGACATTACAAAAACGGCATAGTTTGCTAGATTTAAGGGGGAGACATCTTATGCTGTCATGTTAATCTTAACAAGTCTCCATGATTAGCAGTCTTTTCAGAAGCTTTTAATATAGACAGAATCACACAAACATGAATTAACACAAAAAGCCAGATCTTCAGTCATTCAGGCTACAAGATCATGACTCTATGCTGCGGTGAGATTGGGTTTAGCAGAGCCCTTGAGAGGCGCCAAAGTGCGTACAGCCAGCCTTCAGCCTTCTGCCACTTATTAACCACTGGAACTCAATGGACATAACCTTTGACCCCAAGTCAGACATTACTGCCAGCAGTTAGTTCCTTTCCAAATTAACTTCTAAATCATTTGTCCACTTCTCTAAGAACATGTTATTAAGACAGACAGCGGGAGCTAGTTTATTCAAACTCTTCACGTGTCAATTGCATCCCGAACGTCTTCATCTCAGGCATGCAAAGTTGCATCTCAGCCCTGATGATCCTGCGCTCTTGATTTCAATGTTTGTGTATTTTGGTTACAGCCCATCCGAGAGAAATCACACTCAGATACGCGAGCGCACACACAAACAGAGAACAGAAGATGCAAAGAAGAGAGGCTCTCCAAATCCTGAATAAAAGATTACCCCCCTCATTCAGCATGGGGGTTACAGATAAAATGTTGGACGGAATATTGGGCAAGAAATGTTTCTGCCGAGAGAACCGAGAGGAAATAGAGTGAATAGAAAAGAGAAAGACAGTTGAGGGAGGAGAGCATTCAGCACAGGATATAAAAGGAACAGAGAGAGAGAAAAGAAAGAGCAGAGTGGGGGAAAGAGAGAGAGAGCGAGAGAGAGAAGAAGAGCGAGAGAGAGAGATCAAGGGGGAGGGAGTGCGAGCGCGAGAGAGAGAGAGAGAAAGAAACAGAAAGAGGAAAGGGACAGAGACAGTGAGAGAAAGACAGAAGAGAAGGGGGAAGGGAGGGAGATAGAAAGAAAAAGAGTCACACAAGAGACTCAAAAAAACCACAGAATATATAAAAAATAAAAAAAATCAACGTCTGGCTTCGGCTCCATGAAGATAGACAAATATGAATGTAAATAGGAGGCTATATTGTATGCATCTGAATGAGGCGGGAGTCCACACCCTACAAAACTCAGCTGTGAAGGCACAAGTTTATTGTGTCGGGCCTAGAAGCATTCAGGAGCGCCACTCCTCTGTGTACGAGGTTGGGAGGTCAAAGCCTCGGCTGACTCCCGCCCCTGCCTTCAAGAGAACAGTTGCCTCCTGCCTCCCGTGCCGTTTCATCTCATAATCCTGCTAATGGCAGTTAAATGGGCCGACGGCACGAGTCTGGCCGCCTAGTTTGACGTCCAATCGCAGCATCCATCTACACCACGAAGAGGCCTGAATACACTAGCGGGTCTGACGCCTGACAGCAGGCAAAGTCTCATTTGCAGGATCTCATAAATAGCATGGAAGAAACGTCCGTCCTTCCGCAGGCTCGTGCTCTTTTGTATCTCTCCCTCACCTCACGGTAACAAATTTCAACCTGAATTACTTTTTCTTTCTCCCAAGTTTCATTCTTTTAAATCAAAACCCCTTTGTCTCTCTCTTCTTTTGTACCTTCTTCTTGTTTCCATGGTTACCCCTCTCTCTGCGCTGTACACTATCTATCTCTCCCTCCGTTTCCCTCTCTGTCTCCCTCACTCTGTTCTTATCTTTCTCATTTTGCTTTCATCTCTGCCTCCCTTCCTCCTGCTTTATCCCACACCCTCCTCACTCCGGCTTTTATCTCTTTTCACTTTCATCTGTCTTTCACCTTTCTCTCCCCTTCAAGCCTGCCATTCCATCATGCTGTTTTTTTTTTTTTTTCAGTTTCTTACTTATGGAGAGCGAGGGAGTGGGAGAAAAGTTTCATCTGTTGCCCTATCAATTCTGCATTTTTAATCACTTTCCATCCGCCCTGCTCCACTCGCACACTCTCTCATTTACATGTGTGCTAGACGGAGTGGTCAGTTCCTCGGCGCTCATCCCTGGGCTGCTTCTCTGTTCTTCAGGATTTCGGAAGAAGGTCTAGCATGAAAAGAAATTACAGGATGTGGCAAACCTGATATTGCGTGTCTTCATCTCGCTGCGGATTGTTCAGCGCGGTGTAGATGGATATGTGAAAAGTCAACGTGAACTGTCGTTTGCAAACCATTTCATAATGTGATGCATTTCTAAGTGATTCTATATAGGATGGATCATTGGAAATTGACTGGAGTGGGAAACATAGCTATTTGGATATTGGTTAACAATTTGCAGTAACACTAATTGTGGATAAGGAAAGGCATTTCAGAGGAAGACCAAGTTACTTTGTTATTTCAAGAAAAGAAATTGGAATATTGTAGACTGTTATATTGTAGATTAATCGTTCACATTAAGATCAGGAAAGTACACATGAGAAGATTACACAAGAGGAGGATATATGTAATTTTGAACAAGCTTGACTCGCAAAATCCCAAGAATGATCTTCTACTCTAGAGCACTGTTATGAGACAGTTATTTTTAGTGAATTAAGAGCACAGAGCAAACGGTTTAGTACAATTCACAGACTCTTTTTAGTGATACTTAATCATAAAGTGCAATCAGTCTAGTCCAATTCTTGAACAAAAGTTCTTTTGAACCACTGGATTACAAGCAAATGATTCCTATGAGCCAGTCGTTTTAACTAATCATTAAAACAAACTTTTTGACCAGTTCTTTGAGCTGAATCAAACAACATCAGGGTCAGGTTCATGGTTATTTTACAATTCACAGTACTTTTACAGAATCATAAAAAACCCTCTTTTTAAACAGTTATTTTTTACGAATCAAGAAACATATACCATAATCGGATTTATAAAAAACGAATGAATCATTGAATCAAAAGCCCATCTAGCTTAAAACATTTAAGTTGAGTTTTATTATAATTTTACACAACGTGTTAATAGCGAACCGTTTCACACAGAATATGCTATTTGTTTGTCGTTTACGTTCACTGTAAAGAATTTGCTGTAGTCATGCAGCTGGTTTGCAAGTAACTTACTGTAGATGTATATTTCTCAAATGTATTGGCAACAGTTTGTTTAAATATAAAGGAACAATAAACAAAAACAAGTCTTTTATCTTTACAGAATAAAACTATTAAAAACAGCCTCATGCAAAGCATTCTGAGAAACAGACATTTCCTCATCAACCTTTTTCTGTTTTCTTCTGATATTGGTTCCCAGAAATGCTTTGCATGAGGCTGTTATTATCTTTACAGGACAAATTAAATAAAAAGATTTGTTATGTTCATTTATCTTTGAAAAAACTGCCGCTAGTAAATCTACAGTAAGCTGCTGGCAAACAGTCGCGAATAATACTGTAATTTCTACAGAAATATTTTATAGTGTTGATATTCACAGGCCTTTGCTGTTGCTTGTGTATTATACTGATTGTTACAAAATATTTTTATACTTGACTAAGTTTACCTGTCCAATTGGCTGCATGATCTGAAAGTACATTTCTATAGATGTTACGCCAAAATGATTTAGAATACAATTTTCTGTCTTTATTTAAATTATAAGTTTAACTTAAATTCACAAAAAGTGTGATTTACTATGCTTTACCCCCTCTAAGGTTCACACCTCTCTTATGGTTCCTAGTGAAAAACGTGGTATGTGGCACAGCTCAGGGATGTGATGAAGATGTCCCCGTGAGACCTAGACTCCTATCAGGAGATAGCGGTCCTCTACACAACAACAAAGATGTATATAAATATATCACAACCTCAACAACACAGAAAACCAATAAGACACAAGACACCCCTATACCTTATGTAGGATTATTCAAAACGAGATGAGTTTGCATGCATAGAAAGGCACCTGAGGGTGTTTCATTAGGGCTAAACCGAGCGCTTTATGTAAGACGGTGCACAAAACGCACTAAGAAAAATTCCCCATCGCAGTCTGGTTGAGACTGACTGCAGTAGGAGGAAGTGTTGTGCTTGAGATCTGACTGAAACTAACCTCCCTCCCCTGCTCCTTCCCTTTCCCCTTTCCCTTTAAGTACCACAACTATTCAGAAAAGAGAATAAAGAAAACCTGAATAGAGGAAGAGTAGAAATAGAGGTCCCAAAGAGCTAAAGAAAAGCGAGGAAAAAAAACAATGAAAAGCAGCCAGAGAGAAAGAAAGAGAAGAAAGAGCGAGAGGGAGGGGGAGACAGAGAAAAAGAAGCAGAGCAAAGGCTAGCTCTGTGTGAGAGAGAGAACGAGAGAGAGAGAGAGAGAGAGAAGCGAGAGTGAGAAAAATGTCTTTTTTCCTTTTTTTTTTTTTTTAAGAGATGGATTTAATGGCATAAAATTAATAGCACAAGAAAACCTTAACCAGCCTACATACTGATGAGGGCAGAAATGAATCTATTTATCTGGTATAAATGCACTGAGCTATTAAAGTCCACGTCAACTACACAGCTGTCGCAAGATTTCATCATACTCTTGACAGATAAATCAGTGCCAAGTAACATGGAGGAGGCTTTTAATTTTAATAACAACATCAAAACTTTAAGCCATTTTTAATTCTTCTGCGTTAAATGTGTAGATGCAGATGCCTTCCTTAAAAACAAAACATGCACTTACCTTAAAGTGTATATTTACATATATATATAATATGTATAATATGTATATATATAATATATTTACATATAGCATGTGCAGGATGATGATGCATATATCTATTCATAGAAACATATATGGATATGTATATAATAAATAAATAAAAATAACTACATATGAATTCAGAACAACAATCATTAGATTTTTAGATTAGTTCTGTTAAGCTGAATGGTGATGAATGGTTAAATCACCCATATTTTGACATTGTACTTATGTACAGGATGGGATGATGATGCATACATTTATGCATAGATAGATAGAATACTAAGTCAACTGTCAGCGTATTGGTTTTAATGAATAGTTTAATGAATAGACACAAAATAAAAAAAAGAGGATAAAATTTATTGCTATCGATGGTGAAAATAAAAAAAAAAAGGTATCAGGGTCATCTTGTCTAGAGGGCATCTGTATGAACCACAAAGAAAGCCATACAGGTTTGGAGCAAGGATCAGTAGATGATGACAGAATTTTCATTTTTGGGTGAACCGTGTCTATAAGTGTGGTAATAGCCTACTTCTAAAAAAACAAAAATGTCAAATGAAAAAAAACAGTAATACACTATTTATATTCCAATATATACAGTTCCAAGCCTTTGTATAGTAAGGTAACATTTGTCTTGTCCAAGCTTGCTAGTAAAACTCGTCAACCATATAGTTTCTTTTCTCCTGCCAGCAGACATGATCATGATAAACAATTTGATACTGGATATCAAAGATGCAATCCGTAATGGAAAACAATGACCTTCCATCTGCACTCTGGCTATACTGCATGCGACTACCAATAATAGATGTTGGGAGATAGAGAATGAAGGAGCATTGCACAGTGTGCAGAGGACTACCTGTTTAAGACAAGGACGGCAAGGCTGTTATCCCCCATATGATCTCACATAACACAACCTAATAAATTATGGACTACACAAGATCTCACTGTGTTATGTGTGTGCTGCGGTGCAGGTGATTCTGATATGTGGAGGTGGGCTCTAAGGAACCACCCAGAATACTGTAGCAAAGCCATATCATCCACCCGTTATACCCTAGCAACTGTGCAACAACATGCTAAAACCACTGAGAACACTTCAGCTATCGCATGACAATGTCCTGGCAACCAATCACAACACCTAAGCATCACGGCGATGAGCATGTGCAAAAACAGCTAATCCCCCCCCCCCCAAAAAAAAAAAACATATTGAAGCCATATACTTGTATTTTGCACATTTTCAACATCACAATTTGGCAGCTTGTCTGTAACGCAGAATTCTGAGTTTCTCGCTTTGCTTGGTCATTCATGTGTCCTCGGAACTCATAATTACAATATTTCCATCTCCACTTCAAGAGCACATTAGTCTTAAGTCATCGTTATAATTCGAACTGTCAAGTCAACTGTCACGTTTGTGTTTGCTACAATTCCAGCAGAACTGTGAAGTATGCATGATTTTGATAACAGAGTTGGGAAAAGCCTTAATCTTCCAACACGGCCGAAAAGAGTTTAGTTATTGCATTACAATGCCCTGCATGGCAACTACTCAAAACACCACAGCTCATATATGTTTTATCAGAAAATCAATAAGCTAAATACGCTAGATTCTAACATGCACTTACTGTTTTTCAAGTGCTGCCTTTAGAGTGTGTTAGAGGTGTCGTAAATTTGAATTGACAATTTGGAAACTACACATTCGTGCTTACTAATAGTATAATTATGAATGGGAATTTTGGACATGCCAGTCATGCTCCTCAAAAGATCATATTTGTCTCTTCTGAAGCTATAATTATGGGTATGCTTTGTTTGAGCACTTTGTGGTTGGAGAGAACAAAACGATGAATTTTATCTCCATACACACGGGTCAAATAACTAAATTAAAAAATAAATGGAGAAAAACAATAAATCAAATTAATACAGCTTTAGTTTTCCTGTACAACAGAATGCCTTCTGTAAAAATAAATAAATGATAACATTAATAATTAATACAGCTTTATGGTTTCCCCATAACAAAATAATAATAATAATAAATTGTCAGATATATTCAGAACAAGTATTATTAAATTCTTAGATTAAATATGTTAAGCTGAATAGTAATGAAACATTTATTCACCAATATTTTGGCATTTGACTAATGTATAAAATAATTTTTGTAAATTAATTCGAATTTTTGAACACATGCTTCTTTCTGTGTGTACACATGTACATTATGCAACATGGTTAAATGGTTACATACAGGGGTGTAGCACCAAACACGTAAGCTCCAGGTTCACAACTACCTAAGACACCATTTAATACATCAATCAACTGATGCATTAACCCAAAATATTAGCATTTCCATTAGTTAACGACATTTATTGTGATCTTAAAATTATATTTAAAGGAAAATAAAATTTCACTAGTAACATTATAGTTGGGCCTCCTCAGGGGCCCCAAGT
>JAUYWG010000055.1:9839192-9858049 GCA_034779775.1 Enteromius afrohamiltoni
TTTTGTAATTCTTTTCATTTTTCTTTTTTGTAATGTTTATATATCGTTGTTATATGTTGTAATAGTAATTTGTTTGCTACAGCACCAAACTGGATTTAATCCATTTATTCATTCATTTATAAAGAAATAAATAAAAATAACAGTAATACTATTGATATATGTAATACTAATGTAAATCAATATTTTATTATAAGCTGTTGTTGTTTAAATAATTATTAAAATAGATTGTATGCAATCCTAACAGAAATACAACCATTACATTTTTTCCAACCGACTAAAGTAACTAGAAGCGCAGTGTTTGCAGTAACTTTCGTTTCACAAGCAGATAAGAGACAGAAGCTAAAGGCCTGGGGGCTCTTGATGAGTGCTGGCGTCGACACAAGCTGATGGCAGAACTTGTAAGGTTTTATGAGGGTGGGACATTAGTCATCCAGATGAAAGTAAATGTGAGAAGTATTTTTTGATCTTTCACCAGTCAAAATTTAATCTGGACCCCGGGAGACACTCTCCCTCAAATATGCTTGTAAAAAAGATTAATGCCACTATATATGAAATGATTTTTTTACGATTTACATACTGCTTGTCACAGCATAAACAGAAGTGTTTTAAAGCGATGTAGCACTTTCACTTTCTTCCTGACCTGTAATCAGTGTTATGACTCTGTAATCGACATAACCTGTAATTAGTGTTTAGTGAACAAACTGGTCCACAGAGGCTTCTAACAGACATTAAGTTACTGAAGCTATTGTTTATCGATCTATAAAACAGCTCTGGATGGTTTATTACATCAGAATACACTTATTTGAATCGCAATTAGGTGTGCCTTGATCTTTTATTTATCAATCAGAATATTGTAAATAACAACCAAAGGCTTTATATAAACATGCCCATTCAGTAAATTTCAGGCTGAAGCTGTAATCAGTGTTGTGCTTTATACAACATAAGCCAAGCGTCTTTATTTGTCTCATTCTCATAATCCTGTTCAGAAGGAGCTTTGCCGTCACCTCCTGTGGTGTTGGCTATCTGTCAGTCTATGTACAGGGGCACAATTGTTTATTGAGATTTAGCAAAGAGAAAGGCGCTTCACATCAAAACAAACTCGGTTTAAAACCTATGCACTAGTTCTTGCTATTCCCAGCAATAAAGCAGTATTCTTTGCAACAAGAGCCTCATCTGTGATTTCTCAGTAAGGATGATTGCAATACCCATTCAAATCTATAGAGGTCAGAATAACTATTTGTCACTAATGAGAATATTGACACTAAGGTTATTTCAGTTTTATTCTCTAATGTGTTATTATTTGTTCCTATATGTGTGATTAAAAAAAAAAAAAAAAAGAGTTTACACTTCATTATATATGTTAATGTAAGAGGATAAACATTGCTTTTTGGGAAGGTTTCTTCTCTGAGCTTTAAATGGTTAGTTTAACCAGATTCTGTTATCATTTACTCTTTTTTGTGGCTATTTTGAGGTGTCTTTTGCCCATAAAATGCATTTTAGTTTGGTCTAAAACAACATTTGACCCCCACATGTTGAATGGACACAGAGACATTTCTCAAAGTATTTTGTGTTCAACAGAATCAAGAACGCCATACAGGTTTGGAACCACATTTGGATGAGTGAATTTTCATTTGCGGGTGAACTATCCCTTTAAAGATGTCAGTTCTCAATAATCTAAACAACTCTAATCTGCGTTCCAATTTAGGGGATTATGCACCCCCTATAGAGAGATTAACAGAGCTGAAAACTTTTGAGCCAATGCTTCCCCTTTCTGAGTATACGTGAAGCCCTGGGAGTTAAACTTCAGATGACAAACGAGACAGAGGGGACCACGGCAAAGCTGTCTGTAAGATGTTCACGCCACATCAGTCAACCCAGAGGTTCAGAAGGGGGGGGGCACTTTGTGGATCTGGAGAGTGCTGATGAAGTTTGCATTGAGATACTTTTTTTTAGTCGAATGACAGAGTGTTTGTTTCTGAATCTTTACATGCAAGTCTAAACAAAGCAGAGGCATGATTTGGTTATGTCATACGGGATGATCTGCCTACGTTTGATTACACAAGAGCAAAGTAAGTTAGAACAAAATAAGATAGAAAGAGGAAATCGAGTCCAAATTACTGACAGCTAAATGTAAACAACTGGATGATGGGAAGGAAGTGGTTGGAAATGATAAGTGGTTGTTTTAACTTGCCCCAAAAGAAATTCCATTATGAAAATGAATGCTATAATGTTATAAAAGATTCCAAAAGTTGGCGTTTCCAGTAATACAATAGGACTATTTTTGCATTCCCACAAAAACCTTTCAGTAAACAGTTCTTAAAATAACCATATATATCTTAAAATAACCTTCCACTATAAAGAACATTTTGTTCAATAGAAAAGTTTCATGAATGTTGCTGGTGCCAATAAGGGACCTTTATTCTTAAGAGTGGAGTCTATTGTGTCTCTGGTTAGAACGATACAGTAGTTTCGTTCTTCTTTTTTGGATTTATGTATTAATTTTTGATCATGATGTGTAATGGTAGACCAGGCCTGACTGGTATAATGGGATGGGAAGGGGTGGAGTCCCAGTCTGCATCTGGCGTCTGTAAGTAAGAGGCTGATAAGTGGCTCAGCTCTGCTTCCCGGCTCTCATGACACGTTTGTGTCTGCATTTGGCTCATCCCCGTCTCTTAATGACGGCATCCCGAAGCCTGACACCCCAAACCCACCATTCCATCTGCCTGCTTAGCATTTCCCCTCAATACATAATTAGCAGCACTATTTCAGTCACAGGGATTCCCAACTGTGACTGTTCTTCTATTGCGCTCCATAGTTCTCTTCCCTTGTTAACTAGGGCATGATTAGATGATATGTCAATGGGACCTCTCAGTTGTTTCAGATCCCTCCGTTTTAAGCATTTAAGTGACGTTTTAAGGACTGGTTTTAACGTTGATGTGAGTCTTCTTTAATGGCTCACATAAAAAGAAGGGTCCCAGGCTCTTTAGGCCGTGATTGGAAATACTGCGTTTTGGAGGAAGCTGTATGATGCATCATTTCTGTGTATATTGTCACTCACGTGCTAGAAGGTGACTGTCACTCAGCCAGGAATAACGCTATTATGGTGTTGTAATGTGAGCCGAGGGCAAGCAGTGTCTGTTGAACTGTAGTAGTATTTTGTTTCAAATAACGACCTTTTTGAACTGCACTATGCTGTCTTACCTCCACACATATAATAATGTAATTAGAAACTGCAGCTGTGTAGGATTGTAACCATCAAAAATAAGATTCGTATAGCAATTACATATAGGGCTATTTCAAAGGGCTTTACGTAACAATGATAAGAGGAGAACTTGCTAATTGTGTCTATGTACGGTCTCACTTTGGTTGCCTTAATTACTTTGTACATACATTAGGGTTGTGACGATAGTATTGTGTATCGACGATAGCCAGAGATGTTGATGATACCAAATGATTATAAAAAAAAAAAATGCAGTTAATAAGTTACCGAGCTTGTTTTGGACGCATGGTTCGGAGCGCTGTGACTTATGTAGCTATTCGTTTAATAATTATATCTGAAAATACTTGTTTCTTTTATGTGTTTATTTATGTCAAATGTTTAGTATTAAACTGTTGGTCTTTAAAATAAATCTACTTTAGATTTTTCTAGAATCTACTTGTCTGATTTTTAGACTGATAACTTCTGTGAGGATGCTCCAAAGCAGAAAACTTGTATGACTGCTGTACCCTAACCTGATATTGCAAAGTGTAAGATTTTGCCCTGGGACAACATTTTGATTTTGTCCCAGGGCAAAATCTTGCACTTTGCAATATCAGGTTGACCCAGGCGGTTGAAAGACGTTGACCCAGGGACAACGTTGTGATTAACCAATCAGATTTGAAAAAGCAGTTTACCGTTTTTGTGAAGTTTAGGCAAAAGCAGGATGTACGACTGCTATATCCGAATATATGAACTTGCTGTTTAAGGATAGATGACTGACGAAAATGTATTGGCGATCTCACAGGCTAGCGATATGACGATATGAAAAATTACCATATCGCGCAACCCTAACATACATTCAAATTAATAATTTTATAAGATGCACTTATTGTGTACATGTATTTAAATTGACCTTAACATGTTAAAAATGCATGCAATTACATATGTTATATAATTACACTGTTGACCCCCTTACACCTTAACCCATCTATAAACCAAACCATACCACCAAACCTGTATCCCACCTCAATAGAAGAAAAAGGGCTTTGCAATACAATATAAATACAATAAGTACATTGTACTTATTTTTTTAATGTAATTACATAGTAGATAAGTCCACCTAATATAAAGTGGGACCCTATGTACTATTAACCAATAATCATAATAATAATAATCTACAGAAGGAAAATAAAATACATTATGAATAATAATAATAATTATTATTATTATTATTAATAATAAAAACTGAGGGACATTATTCTCCAATATCGTTAAATTAAAATATTGTTTGATAGTGGTTGATCAAATTATTACTTCTATTGTATACTTTTATGTATTTATTCTTGTCTTAGTATTAATTTAATTATTTATTAATTTAATTTATTATAATTCATTCATCTAATTTAATTATAGACCCTTAAAATATTAAAGATTACATTTAGGCCTCCAAACACTGAATAGTTACTTTGTACTATAAGTCTTTCATATCATAAACTGAGCTCTTACTCTACTACTAAAGAACAGTTTAAAATAGCTTTAAAATAGCCCATGTTGAAGTAACTACTAAAACTGAAACTAAAGGTTAGCAAGAAATCTTTATTCTTGATTTCCTCCCAGTCTTTGTAATGATTATCAAGGGCCGTGCTGTCTACCTCGTTCTCTCTCTCTCTCTCTTTCTCTCTCTCTCTCTCTTTGCTTCTCTTACTATGTGAGTGTTAGGGGAGGAGCAGTGTTTAAGCCAAAGGGAGGCTTTACTACACCAGCGTGACAGATACACATTCAGTCACAGCAGCAGACAGAGCATAAGTGCGAGCGCTGTAATACCGATCCCACATCCAGACCTATAAACGGCTGATTCTAGCAGTCTCAAAGCTGGATCTACTGACAATTCTCAAGGACTCTGATTCCATTGGGATTTCTTTTTTTTTTCTTTGAGGAAACGAGTTGGAAATCTGTGTCTGAGACAGAGTAAGTACTCAGCTCTTCTTGCTTCAGTTCCTTTAACTGGTTGCTGTTAATGATTGATTGGTGTCTGCGGGAGTGTTTGGTTAGTGTCCAAATTAAAGGGTTTTATAGCACTGCGCTCCTGTTAGACGCTCCAGGCAAGTGGCGTGGCTGCACGGGGGTTTGTTATTGCAAGGGGTTGCTGGGACGGGAGGGATGGAGGGTGTGTGCTGACACAAGACAATCCCTCTACTGTAAGACCTTATCTGCAAGGTGATAGCCGGTCGTAGCGGATCACAGGACAGCTAGCTCGGTCTGCTTCTGTTTATATGCGTACCTCGAGTGCCTCAAGTTTGTTTGGGTTTGGTTTCAAACGATCAGTTTTGCAGGGTGTGTTGCAGTTTGGGTTGGCCGGTGTGTATGAGCGCTTTGGCAGTTTGACTTGGAGAAGCTTAAAGCTCTGTCTCTTGAGCTGCGGAGTCTAGTATCTTTGCGCACACTCTCTGCCAGGAGACGGGAGCATATGTGGCAGGCAGCAGTGTCGGCGTGGAGGAACTTTCCATGAACTCTGGATGGGGCTTTGCAAGTGAAGGGAAAATTTGGAAAGTGAGAAGTGTGAGGTTCTCCATTAGAGGATCATGTGGTTTTGGCATCTTTGGAGATCTGTGATTGGGTCAAGGGCATGAGGGAACGCTGCAGGTGTTTGGTGAAAACACAAACGTCTTGCTTGTTTTGCACTGGTAGTCATCCATAGATTAGCGACTATTAATGCATTACTAATCAAAGCCTCCCACAGGACTAAATATGAAACCTTTTATAGTGAAATGTAATATTTTTTGACACGTGGGTTGGCTTTCTCCGTAAATAGGATTTAGGGTGGAATAATCATTTAAATTGCATGAGAAAATTACATGGTATAAATATTTTGTTATCAAAACAATGGAACTGGTGATGTTATTTTGCTGACCTTCATTCTAAGGACAGAAATGGTTTAAACATTCTTCAAAATATCTTATTTTGTGTTCCTTACTTCTCTGATAAAAAGATCCCAGCATTGGTAGTGAGATCGTCATGGATGACCATATTTGTATTCATGTGCAATCAGTGCAAATCTGCACGTTAAGTTCATGTCCAATGAGAGATTTTCTTTTCTTTTTAGCCGGCAGCTTTTTGGACAGCTGCACATGGGAGATAACTACTCCAGTCTGAGAATTGAAGGGAACGGTAACAAACACAGCAATTTTAGCCATCTTCAAAGAGCTGTACACGTTCATGCCGTACAGTTTACACTGTAGACTTACTACTCTGTGAAGACTTTGGGGGGAATGGTAATTTTTGGAAAAGTTTTTGGAAAGTTTGGTGCGTGACAGAAGAGGTATAGAGGTGGAAATGATGACAAGAAAGAAGAGCATCTGGGAGAGTTGGAATGATTGTACTGTTAGCCTTTCTCCTGTGTTTTTCTTTGGTCTGATCCATAAAGACAGCGGCTGGCAATAGCATTCTGGCTACAGGAGCCTTGACAATGGTCGGCCTGTGTGAGGCTGTCAGAAACTGTTTGGCTAGTTGGTAAAATCCGGTGCCTGTTATATCAATAGTGCACAGCCTGACTACAGCTCCTGTCACACACAATACAACACAATGAACTATTAGACGAGAGCTTAAAAGTCAGTGAGTGCATTTGAATGGGCAGTTGGACAAGCTTGGCCTCTCTGAAACATATTTAGACATAAAACAAAAAAAAAAATTTAAGGTTGGTTAGCTGAACTTATATCTCCCAGCCTGAAAAACCTGTTGACTGCTTAGCTAGCTAAACACCAGCTTGGCCAGACTGGGAGAACTTCTTAACTAAGACCCCCAAACCAGCTTAGGCTGGTGTAAAGATTTTTTACTCCCTCTTTTTAAATGTTGACTATGCTGGTTTGCAAGTTTTTGTTGCATTAAAAACATTTTAAACCAGCCTACATTGGGTTTGTGGTGTTCTGGTCTCCCAGGTTAATTTTAGAGGGGTTTTGAAGTTTTTTTTTAGCTGATCAGTTTGTAAGATCAGTTGGCTTTTCAGCTAAAATCCTGCTTAGCCATACTGGGAAACCAACTTAAAACATCTCAAACCAGCCTAAGCTGGTTTTCTGGTCTTAGTTCTGTCCTCAGACTGCTTTTTGCATGGTTTTGGACACTTTTCAGATGCTAAGTCTCCTTCATCAACTTAAGACCAGCTTGAACATGATGAGAGACCATCTTAAACCAGGTTGGTAGACCATTTTAAACAAGCTACCACCAGCTTGGAACGAGTAAGAATAAGACACACAGAAAAAAAGAACCTGCTGACTTTGTATCTGCAGTCTGTTACATATTAGGTCAAGAGTAAAAGCAGGACAGGCGCAGGCTGTATCTCTTTGTGGTATCTTTACCAAATATAAAGCTTTCCATTCTCAGGCCTCTACGCACCACCTGTTTCTCATCCCAGTCATCAGATCCCAGGGCTATTTTTCCAGCTTTAGCTTTGATTTCTCATGCTTGACTGGCTACTATATACCTGCCTCTGCATGTGTGTAAGAAAGAGATTCTTTAACGTGGATGGATTAAAGAAGTGGGTCAGTCATAGGCTCTGGTAGTAGAATCGAGGAATGTAAATAAGCACTAGTCTTATTTGCCCCTAGATTCCTCTGGCAGGAGCTCAAAATCTGTGAAGTGTTGCGACACACTGTTGAGGCACAAACAGTATAACACACAAACACAATCCCTTTTTCCATGTCATTAACTTCTAACAGTTATATCTGTATGTGACACTCCTTAACAGTCTCCTCCCAAATAAACATCTTGTATACTTCAATTGAATTCTTTCTGTAATGCCTTATGTTTTATATCATTAAAAGTACAAAAAATTATGCTAAGAATGGTGGGAATGCCTTGTAAATGCTGTATAAATAACAAATTAGTTGGTTTGCTGATCTTAGTTGGCCTTCCAGACTGGAACTCTTATTGCGCCACCCTTGCTGGAAAAATAAAGCATCTTCAGCTGATTTCTCAGCTTGGTCACAGTAGTCTTCTGGCTGGTTTTAGAAAGTTTTTTTTTTTCATCTCCCAGCTAAACTAGCTAAACATCAGGCTCAGAGACCACCTTTAACAAGATAAGACAGCTTTATACAGCTTATCATGCAGGTCTGTTGGCTGATTTGAAAGTGGTTTTGGGTACTTCTCAGCTTTAAGACCAGTTGGCCGCTCAGCTAACTAACTACTGACTAAACACCAGATCATCAGGCTGGAAGATCATCTTAAACCAGATCAACAAACAGGTTTAGGCATTTTTAAACATTGAGAGCTGTGTGATTATGCTATCACTACTAAATCCCTAAACCAGCCAAAGATGGTGATGGTTAGCTGGTCTCCCAAACTGGTTTTAGAAGGGTTTTGGACTTTATTTAGCTGGTCAGTCTGTAAGACCAGTGTGCTGCTCAGCTAAACTAGCTAAACACCAGCTTAGCCAGAATATAAATCATCTTAAAACAGCTTAAACCAACAAACAGGTTTTTTGCTTTCTATTTTAAGCATTGTTATCTGCCAATCGCTAAAACCAGCATATCATGGTTTGCTGGTCTCAGCTGTCTTAAAATATCTCAAAACGTTTAACAGTGGTTTTGCTGGTATGAGTTAGCTTGGTCTCCAAAGCTTGGTGTAAAACAAACACACACACACACACACACACCTAAGACCAGTCTGGTCAAACTGTCTTTTTAGTGGTTTTATTGATTTTTCAGGCTGAAAATCTAGTTGATCATCCACCTAAACTTGCCAAACACCAGTTGGTGAGGCTAGGAGGCCATCTAAAACCAATTTAGACTGGCTTAAACTTTCTTTTAAAGGGAATAACCTCCACTTACCAGTAAAATAATCAATAAACGGATGATGTGTGGGTGACAGACAGTGGGAACGAGAGTCAGAAGCTCTGACAGGGTTCATGTAGTTAAATCTTGTAAAGTAAGCAGTACCGGAGGCCTGGGGGGGAGCGCCGACGCTGTGTTTTTGCTCACTGCTGGGAAGTCTTTAAACATGCATCTTTAAGGGACGTCACAGGCCTCCCCTCTGGTTTTCCCAGTCATGCTCTCTCTCTCTCTATCCCAGAAGCCTTACGTGGGAACTGGCTCCAGAGCTGGAAACAGACCAAAAGTTAGTGTTTGCCTGCTTGTCCTTCTGACCCTGATGAGAGAGAACAAGTCAGAAAGAAACAGAAAGAAATCCTGTCAGCAGAGGGGGCTTTTTGGAATGACACAATATGTGATTTCATAGCGTACAAACTTTTGGAGTTTTAATGGTAGTTTACAGAGGTACGTTAGTGTTTTCTTAGTGCACTGCCTGTCGCTGTCACACACACACAAACTTTGACACCTTCTGTCTCACACCTGTTGCTACTATGTGTCTGCGTTTCATGTATTATGCAGGTCTATTTTAAACAGACGAGGACACTGAAGCGTGTCCATGACTCTTACACCAATGAGAATGTGGTATGTGTATGTGTGCATGTGAATCACGTGTGCTAGTTTGCATGTGTACTTAAAATGGCATTCATTAGTTACCCCAGTTGATTAATGGACTTTAACCTAGTTGTAACCGCACTGGACACTGACATACACAGACAGCCTGTGATCTGATATCTTCTCAGAGCATTCCAGATCACGGCCTTTACTCTAGCAATGGCTTCTCTGAGCCTCTCAAGCATACCTCACCCTGACCATGGAGAGATTCACACCACAACTGCTCTGCCCTCCTTCAGCAGGCCGCTTTTTACACCACGCTACTTTTTTCCCTCTCTGATACCTGATCTAAGCTGACAGGTTTATTTCTGAGATATTTAATGATTTAAAGGTGCTGTAACCTTGCGAGTATGTATGAGAGAGGTGAGGGCTGCTGATCATGTGACAGTGAGGGAGTGAAGGGATGTCCGGAGCTATAGCATTCAACATTTGTCAGTACATGTTAGGATGTCTTCACGCTAAAGTTTACACTGCATCTGATAACACTGCAGATTCATTGATTTCCAAGAAATGGCCCTAAAAGATCTTTTACCTAATAACCTGCATTAACAGAAAAAAAAAACCCATAATTTTTTATAGTGATGAGTTGGGTATTTAGATGGTACAAGAACTGACTACTTTTTAAATAATACATTTTTATTGAATGTTTGTGTATTTTTATTGCTCCTTTTATTATTCTTCCAAAATTAGCATTTTAAGGGCCTAAACAAGGTCAAAAATTATGTCTGATATGGGTTTCAGGAAGAGGTGGGGCAAAAGGACTCAATAGCACCACCTATACACTTTCAACAAAGTGCCCTTCGAGCTACATTTTACATACATGTACAAAATTCAGTAGATATATTTAACACCCCTACCAACGAAAAAAAAAAAAAAATTCAGGTATTGTATTTTAACAAGCTCCTCTTAGAGATTTATTTTTATTTGTTTTTTATATATTCAGACATTTGCTTTTGGAGGGATCAGGTGAACCCAAAAGGAGCCTAATTATACAGGATTCCAGTGCAGAAAGTTTAGGGAATCCAATTACCACAGATTTTTCTTCATCCTAAGCTTGCAAAAGTGTCACTCTTTAATCAATTTCACATAGACGTCCACAACCTTATTTGCTGTATTGCCACTTCGTTTAAAACAAAAAAATAGTTAAAAAAAAATAAATAGTTATTTCCACACTCTCAGAATGCATTTACATACTCCAATCGATCAAATACTCCACTTGGGAGCCTTTCTACACTAACATAACAGTTATCCAGTTTGCAACAACAGCCATTTTCAATTTTTCTACCTATGCAGAAGCCTGTGTGTGTGTGTGTCAACTGGAACAATGTGCTTTAAACCAACAACAGCCTTGAAAGCTTTCTGCGTGAAAAGTGTCCAGAGTCCAGGCAGCCCTAACTGGTGTTTGTGTAGAAAGAGGGGAAGTGTATGGAAAAGAAGAGAAGTAGGATATGCTTGATTTATTAAAGTGGATCAAAGATGTGGCATGTTTATAGAGGCCGAGGTCCTGTACTTGTGCTCTAAATGACAGCTAACAGCTTCAATCATTCTATGTTGCAGCAGTGACAGCATTTAGGCCATCTAGGCAAATTTTATATTATATATAATTATGAACATGCAGTTTTCCATACAGATAATGGCAACTGTGCATCCGTTCAGGTGTAGATCTCACGCCTCAATTCTTTGTTCTCCTTCTTTTGCATTTCTTCAAACTAACAAAATTAAAAAAAAAAAAAAAAACCATTTCTAAATAATTAAAGTTAGGGTTGACGTTGTTTTCCAAATCCATTTGAACTCTGAAATACTTTTTTTTTTCCAGTATGTGAACATTTTCTGCATCATCCACTGCTAAGAATTCAGTGCTGCTTCAAAGAGCTGTGGAGAGATGGGCCTTTATCCTGCTATCAGCACTGTAATACGACTGAGATCAAAGCATACATATCAACTTATGTGTCTGGCAGCTGAAAATGCCTCTCATGTCTGTCAAAAAAAAAACATTCTGCTAAGATTTTAATTTCCTTTTTGATGTTGCATGTACTGCTGAAAAGGATCGGTTGTACTCTGTCTAACCAGCTTAATTTTGGGACTGAATCAACAAAAAGTCTTTATTATCTGATAATGATCCAAATTGGACTGATTTTCAGATAACCTAGAAATGAGAGTGATAAAATAAATGCTTTGACTGGTCCTCAGTGTAATCTTAACCACATATCAAAGTTTATATCTGGTTCCTGGCATCATGATCAGCCACGTGAATCCGGTTGAGCTGTCAGTTGGCACAAAAACACCAGATTTGCGTAATTTAATTTTCATCTTCTCTACTATAAGCTCTGACCTGAATAACCTGAGCTGGGTGGTGCGATCACTATTGAGTTACGAACTCAGTTTTACCGTAGGTGAAACTAGACCATGTACTTCCAATACTTCCTTTCATAAAGAGCCCCTCCTTTAGTTTTGCTTCCTCCCACCAGTCCAAAATAAAAAGATGCTAATGAAAAGGGTTTTCTTTAAGCGGCTTTTAAAAGAGGTGGTGTTGGAACTTGTTGCTTCATGCTGGATTAACTGGACTTTCATCACATTTCAGCTTGAGCCATGGTGTCCTTCTGAACACCTCCTCACTAATTAGACATCAGTGTTTTGTAAATTGGCTTCTGGTCCACTATGAATTTCCTCTGTAAATTTGGCTGTCGATTAAAAGTTGCCTTAATTTAGCCCATAGTATTAAAAGGAGACTTGACTCATGATTGCTTTTTAATAAAGTTTGACTTTTGACTTAGATAATAAAGTGTGCTTAAGTGCTTCAAATAAATTAAAATAAAAATAAATACAGGCTGTATTTATTTAATCATGTATATGTCTGTCTGAATACTCGATGCTGATTGGCTGCCATTCCAATATGTACAGGTAGTTCCCAGTCAGTTTAATCACTGTTATATTACATTAATGCACTGATTTAATTGATGCACACACAAACAGGAATAGCTGCATTGTTTGAGACAAGCAGTATGCAAGTAACATACACAACTGTCATCCCTCTCTCTATATTGATAATTAATTCAAATAAATGATAAAATTCATTGAAATAAATATGACCTTACTGACTATTAATCTCTGTGTTTGATTAATAGCAGGAAGAATGGTATCACTAACAAGCTGTAACTGACAAAAATAACCATAATTTCCACCCTTCAAATATTTTGCTGGCAAAAGACCGTTGTATAATCGGGATAATGCACGCCTAGCTGTGCCTTAACGATTTCAATGCACTGCGCTTCACTATAATTGCATAATGCACAGATAGCCTTGCATTGTCCCTTACATGTACTTATTAATAATACAATATTATTTCAATAAAAGGCTATTCTTTTTAACTTTTGTGCCTCACAGAAGTATACTTTATTTGATGCACTGTGATGTGCTTAATTATAATTTTAACTGCAATGCGTTACATTATTTTTCATATATAGTAGATATTTACCAAAGGAATATATAATATATTGAGGATTAATGTCCTTTTTAGTCCATATAAAGGTTTCAATTTATATATTGGAAAGACATTTTATAATTGTGTCAAAAACCATCTAAAACGGCAAACTGCTTTTAATATTAGTTTAAACTAGGATTTTCTTTTTATTTCAATTAACATGCTGTTAAATGTCTGAAATTATTGTACTTAATTCACACTTAAGAATATTATAATATTTATTTCTGTCATTTTGAAGGTAGACTAACACTAATTTAAATGCAAATAATAGATTTTCCATGCTCCTTTCATTATGCTAGTCTGCCACTTTGATTGACATGACCTATGTCAGCCCTATTAATTATGGGTCAGTCCGTCCTCCAGGGTCACAGCCCGTCGTCTAGGACTCAAATGTGCGTGGTGTGGAATTTACTGAAAATATCTGAGTTGTGAGGGATTGTTTGGATCACAGGCATGATTGAGATGCCACTGCCGGGGTGACATTACGCTCTTTAGCCCTAGAATGAGCGGTGCTTTATTGAGCCGCCTGCAATGAGATCACCCACCAGTCAGTGTTTGCACGGGGCAGACTAGCTGAGTGGTTTAGTTACGGCAGCGCAACAGCCCCAAATGACCCTCAGGTTTCTTTTGTAGCAGCATGAGCACTGCATGAATAAATTCCCAGCATCGGTGAATCAAGAGCTCCTGCTAATACTCAAAGTGCTGATCCAATTGCATAGTGCTGCTGATAGATTTTACATGCACGGTTTTGATGAAATAGGAGGAAAATGCGCAAAGATTTAATCTCAGTAATGGCCATTTGAAGTTTGCTGTCTGAAAGCACAGAGTACATTTCATCTCATCGACAAAAGCTCTTGTGAGGCAGAACGCAGACTGACTGTAGTTTTGAGACTCACGGATCGCAGCAGTCTTTCTGCCTTGACTCTGTCGGTGGATTATGTAATTGGCACACTGTCACGCATTCAATTGTTTGGATTTTGGGTTGCTTCCAAATGAACAGCAATAATTAATGGTCATCAATATTTACTTACTTTACTTTGCAATCTTTACATTTAATCTTTAAAGGGTTTATCTGGATGCATGTGAAAAGCCCGCATAAAATGCTGTTTAGATGGACTATCTGCTATCAGATTCAGCAGTATGTGAAAATGCAGATCGAAGAGATGAGAGTGTGCTCTGCATGTAGACAATTGTAGTCCATCACCATGACAGATAAAGGTCAGGATTCCACATTAAGTGCTGTGTAAATTTTAGTTTTGTTTTATTTTATATTATTATATACTTTCATTTATTACTTTTTCTTCATTTTATAATTTCACCAGATATTTTAGTATATTATTTGTTTTGATCTGTATTTTATATATCAGGCACATTTTTTTTTGCCTTAAAGTAAACCTGAAAGTAGCCAAAATTATTACATTTTTTATGCTTTTAATTAATTAATTAATTGTATTTTACTTTATTTTATATATATATATATATATATGTATATTTTTGTCTTATATTTATTTTAGAATTCTTTTTTACATTTATTTTTATGTATTTCATTTTATTAATTTTTATTGCTTTTAAAACTTTTTTTAAACAAAATGTTATTGCATTACTATATTTTATTATTTTATTTTATAGATGCGTTTTATTGAATTATTCATATTTTTTAAATCCTAATTGATTAATTTCCTTTCCAAGGATTCCAGATTTAATTTTATTTTGCTAAGAGTATGTATGAACATAAAGTTTTAAAAATACTTGTGCAACAGCAAGCTCCATCCTCAGACAGTGCATCTCAGGATACATTCTTGTTTGGGTTCTATTCTTTCAACAGAACATTGATCCGATCATGCCATGCCGTTGTGCAATATGCTGTATTGATTATGTACAGGGGTATCGTGTTGCAATGGTGAAGTATAAATAAACCACTTGCTGCATTTCACAAAGCATATTTCTCCATTGAAGACTTAGGTGTTAACAAAATAGCATTTTGCAAGTAAAATAATTAGTTATACATAGTCATTCCCATCAGAATCCCATTTTGTATGGTTTGTTTAGCATTTATGCTATATGCCTTGCAGAGGAACCGTAACAAACATTCATGAAGAGCTGATTAAGGGCCATTAACAGCAAGATCTTGAGTCGCTGGAGCTTTTAACACCCACAAAGATGTTCACAATGACTAATCAAGCTCACGACTGTGGCTAGCACCAATACTACAAGTGATATCAGAAAGAGGTTTTACTGGCAGCTATGGAGTTAGAGCTCCTTCTGTTAGCACGGTTCAGGAGGCGGCATGAATCTGTCTTGCTGTGAAAGACAGTTTGAGCGATGGGAGAGATATTGACGGCCATTAGGAGGGGCCGTGTGCTCTGAAGGCCCCTCGCACACACCGTACTATTGGCCCTTTGATGTGATTGATGGCTGTAGCACACTTACCAGCACCCTAAACATCTGTCTTACTCATGCTAAGTCCCAGGAATGCAGGCCTTTTCTCCACGCTGCGCCATCTATAGCAGAAAACATACAATAAAAGGATACCACCATCATGCTTTGTTAATCATCAGTTTTAGGTCTACATCTGCAAAGGAGTAAGAAAAAGTAGGATAAAAAGGAGGAATGAATTACAAATTGCTTGGATGGAGCATGTAGCCATGAAGCAGGATGAAGCAGCCAAAAAGAAATGAGTCACACCAGAAAAATAAGATTGTTTTCAATGGATTATTTTCTTTGAGGATTGGATCAGGCTTTGTTTTATTGATGTTATTAACTATGAAGCCTCTGCTTTGTGTTTTTGAATACGAGTAGAAGGTGTTAGCCTAAAAATATAACAGTGCCAGCAGCTCTGGCATAACAGGAAGCAGAAGTAGCACAGAAGTTTGCTCTTATCAACACTCCGGCCAATATTACCACCACTGTAAATGCATTAAATCAGATGGTGAGATAATGCCGAACAATTGGAAATATTTAGAAATGGAAGTAAAGTGGTAGAGCAGGCCATGACCTACTTTCAAAACCAGACTACTTTTACGGCTCTTTTCACCTGTCTCACGCAAACGTCACTCCATGTGTTTGGATTTGGGCTTAACTTCTAAACCAGCTGGCTGGATCTGTGGATATCACAGCTGCAAATGTCTATACCTTTCCTAAATCTTTCCTAAATATACTTGATTTTTAATTCTTTTTTAAATTTTATTTTATTGTACTCAGTAATACTAAATACAAATATACAACTGATTAAATATAATTCACTTCATATAATACAAAAATCTTATTTTATGTCATATAGTTTAAAGTTTTCATAATATATTAAGAAAAAAGGACTGTAGATTTTTGCTATCACAAATATATTTATATTCAAAATATAAATGTAAAATATAAAAAATAAAACATATAATATTGAATAAAATGCAAAAAAATACACTGAATAAAGATCAATTAATAATAGAGTTCGGTAGTGCTGTGTGTTGTTCCAGGGTTGGCATCATCTGAACAATTTATTTATTTATTTTACATTTTATTTGTTTTTAAATGAAGGCTTTTCTTGTGTTTGCACAAGAAACTTTTTTTTTTTTCTCAAATAAACAAGTATTTATTATTTTAACTTCAGCACAGACAGAATAAGTGGGCAGAAAGGCTGTAAGTGGGAGGCTGGTGGATTCCAGGACTGCAGGGCACTGGCATTCTTCCAGACTGGTTTGTGTATAATTATACTGGGATTCCTGGAGGATCTAAAGCAGAAACTTTCTCCAGTCCCCTGATAGACATGGAATGAAACCCACAAGTCATATCAATGAATTATATAGCAAACCCCACAGAGAAAATAGGCTGACAGCTCCATGGCCTAACAGTCAGAGCTTTATTAGTGAATGTTTCTGTAATCACCAAATGCACTGTTGCCTCTGTTGATGCTAGGCTACAAGAAAATGAACTGCCTCAACAGAACATCATTACTGGACCATGATGTATAGCACGAGGCCTCTGAGTGCTTATCTTCTGTCCCTGCAATGCTTTTAAAAAAGCGGCTGACACAGTAATTGTACAAATGCATTTCAGCGCGTTTGCACGGTATGGGGCTGAGATTCTCCGAAGACACAGATGTTTGACTTTTGTAACAGCTGTTTGATATTTAGAGCAACATATATATGTATTTTAACATGATTTTAAAAAAATGAAAAGCAAAATATAAAAATAAGAACTAATTCTAATTATTAAAATTAATATTATTAAAAAATAGCATCTCAAATATGCTAAAATAACGCTGGTCCGTTGGAATTAATTAATTAATTAACCTTTGAATGGGAAATAGTTTCAATTATTTAATTATTTCTAAAATATGACTTAAAATATGACTTATGCCTGAATGTTTTCTTAGGAGATGTTTTCAGATGTTACCTGTTAAGTCAGTGGCCTTTGGTTTCAGACACAGCCACTGTTTAAAATGGCTCAGCTGACACGAGAAACCTCTATAGAGCCTTAAAAAAAACCCTGACCTTTAGTTAATAGAAGACAGGTCTCTTTTTTCTTCTGTTTGTATGAATGCATGTGTGAAACCTAAAACTGAGCAATCCCTGTTACATTCATAGCTTATTTTAGAAATAATAATTTGAGCTGATATCTGTACACGGAATCTCCTACAACCCTATTGTACAGACACACTGAAGTTGCACAGCTGTAATCAATGTAATTAAATCCTGCGCAGTGTAGATATCAAAGCAAATGTCGGCATGCATTATTTACTTGAGTAATTACAGAGTATCACTTATGCCAGCTGCTGCAGCACAGAACGAACAGTCGTAGTTCATAAAATAAACATAATGAGATTTTATCCAAGAAAAACACAATGCTGTAAATAATGTAAAGGAGGGCCATCTTCATTTTTATGAAATACACATGTTGGAAAACCTTTGACTGATATATTTTTAGTGAACACTTGGCAACCTCTGGAGACCTTAACTGTATTGATAGCTTCAGGAGATTAGATTACATCAAAAGAAATATACGACCCAAGTCTTGACTCAAGACCCCTTTTCCTTTTTTTTTTTAAGGTTGCATTTCCTTTCGTATTTGAGGTTGACATTGTCATGTCTCAGATGACCCAGTGCTGAATAGATAAACTGAAGATGAAGCATAGATACTCCCTTTGCTCAAACAGGGCTGTGAGAAAGAGAGAGCTCCTCATGGATTAAAGTCACTTCCAGAAAATCATCGAAGTTACTTTCCCTAAGGATGATCCACTTACAGCAATACTCAAAGAGAGCGGTCACTGATAAGTGTCCCCTTTTCCACATTTCAGGATTGTTTGAATAACCGCTCAGTACATTTATTGTTAATGTTTTGTTTGTACTGGATGATATGATATGATATGTATTAGTGCTGTCAAATGATTGAAAAATACGTTATGTTTATGTATTTCAAATATTTATTTATAATAAAAAATATAAGAATATATATGTTTATATAAAACTGTATATGCATGTAATTTTTTCATGTATGTGTGTGTGTGTATATATATATATATACACTATTACACTACTTTGTCCCACTATATATACACACACACACATACACTACTTTGTCCCAGATGCTTTAAAGAAATACTCTCTAAATGTCAATGGATTATATTTGTTTTCATGTTAAAAATCATATTAATGTCATGTTGCATCAATCATTGGACAAAACAAAACAAAAACTACATCATTTTATAATTTCT